>JAGIQG010000028.1:20908793-21297314 GCA_024679065.1 Sphyrna mokarran | reverse complement strand
GTCTCTCTCTCCACCACTGTCTCCCCGTCTCTCTCTCCACCACTGTCTCCCCGTCTCTCTCTCCACCACTGTCTCCCCGTCTCTCTCTCCCCGCCACTGTCTTCCCGTCTCGCTCTCTCTCCGCCACTGTCTCCCCGTCTCTCTCTCTCTCCCCACTGTCTCCCCTTCTCTCTCCTCTCTCTCTGCCACTGTCTCCCCATCTTTCTCTCTCTCTCTCCGCCACTGTCTCCCCGTCTCCTCTCTCTCCCCGCACTGTCTCCCCCGTCTCTCTCTCTCTCCCCGCCACTGTCTCCCCGTCTTCTCTCTCTTCTCCGCCACTGTCTCCCCGTCTCTCTCTCTCTCTCCGCCACTGTCTCCCGTCTCTCTCTCTCTCTCTCTGCCACTGTCTCCCCGTCTCTCTCTCCTCTCCGCCACTGTCTTTCCCGTTCCTCTCTCTCCGCCACTGTCTCCCCCATTTCTCTCTCTCTCTCCGCACTGTTCCCCCCTTCTCTCTCTCCGCCCGTGTCCCCCGTCTTTTTTCTCTCTCTCCGCCCACTGTCTCCCGTTCCTCTCTCTCTCTCCGCCACTGTCTCCCCGTCTCTCTCCTCTTCTGCACTGTCTCCCCATTTCTTCTTCTCTCTCCGCCACTGTCTCCCGTCCTCTCTCTCCCCCGCCACTGTCCCTCCGTCTCTCCTCTCCCTGCCACTGTCTCCCGTCTCTCTCTCTCTCTCTCCTGCCACTGTTCCCCATCTCTCTCTCCGCCACTGTCTCCCCGTCTCTCTCTCTCTCTCCGCCACTGTCTCCCCGTCTCTCTCTCTCTCTCTCGCCACTGTCTCCCCATTTCTCTCTGTCTCTCCGTCACTGTCTTCCCGTCTCTCTCTCCCCGCCACTGTCTCCCCGTCTCTCTCTCCCTGCCACTGTCTCCCCGTCTCTCTCTCCCTGCCACTGTCTCCCCGTCTCTCTCTCCTGCACTGTCTCCCCGTCTCTCTCTCTCTCTGCCCACTGTCTCCCCCGTTCTCCTCTCCTGCCACTGTCTCCCCGTTCTTTCTCTCTCTCTGCCACTGTCTCCCCATTTCTCTCTCTCTCTCCGTCACTGTTTCCCCGTCTCTCTCTCCCTGCCACTGTCTCCCCGTCTCTCTCTCCCTGCCACTGTCTCCCCGTCTCTCTCTCCCTGCCACTGTCTCCCCGTCTCTCTCTCCCTGCCACTGTCTCCCCGTCTCTCTCTCCCTGCCACTGTCTCCCCGTCTCTCTCTCCCTGCCACTGTCTCCCCGTCTCTCTCTCCCTGCCACTGTCTCCCCGTCTCTCTCTCCTCCCTGCCACTGTCCTCCCCGTCTCTCTCTCCCTGCCACTGTCTCCCCGTCTCCCTGCACTGTCTCCCCGTCTCTCTCTCCCTGCACTGTCTCTCTCTCTCTCCCTCCACTGTCTCCCGTCTCTCTCTCCCTGCCACTGTCTCCCCGTCTCTCTCTCCCTGCTGTCTCTCTCTCTCTGCACCCCGTCTCTCTTTCCCCGCCTGTCTCTCTCTCTTCCTGCCACTGTCTCCCCGTCTCTCTCCCTGCCACGTTCCCCGTCTCTCTCTCCCTGTCCGCTCTCTCCCCGTCTCTCTCTCTCTCTCCGCCCTGTCTCCATCTCTCTCTTCTCTCTTTTGCTTGTTGCCCTGTCTCCCCGTTCTCTCTCCCCGCCACTGTCTCCCTGTCTCTCTCTCTCCACCACGTCTCCCCGTCTCTCTCTCCGCCACTGTCTTCTGTCTCTCTCTCTCTCTCGCCACTGTCTCCCCGTCTCTCTCTCTCTCTCTCCCGCCACTGTCTCCCCTCTCTCTCTCTCTCTCTCCGTCCACTGTCTCCCCGTCTTCTCTCTCTCTCTCTCCACTGTCCCCACTCTCTCTCCTCGCTCTTCTCTCTCTCTCTCTCTCTCTCTGCCACTGTCTCCCCGTCTTTCTCTCTCTCTCTCTGCCACTGTCTCCCCGTCTTCTCTCTCCCTCGCCACTGTCTCCCCGTCTTTCTCTCTTCTCCTCTGGGTCTCCCCGTCGTCTCTCTCTCTCTCCACTCTCCCCACTGTCTCCCCGTCTCTCTCTCTCTCTCTCCGTCTTTCTTTCTCTCTCTCTCTCTCTCTCTGTGTCTCTCCTTCTTCTCTCTCTCTCTCCACTGTCTCTCTCTCTCTCTCTCCCGCCACTGTCTCCCCGTCTCTCTCTCTCTCCGTCCACTTCTCTCCGCCCTGTCTCCTCTCTCTCTCTCTCTCCGCCATTGTCTCCCCATTTCTCTCTGTCTCTCCGTCACTGTCTACCCATCTTTCTCTCCCCTCCCCCTCCATGTTTCCCCGTCTCTCTCTCCCTGCCACTGTCTCCCCGTCTCTCTCTCCCTGCCACTGTCTTCCCGTTCTCTCTCTCTCTCTGCCACTGTCTCCCCGTCTCTCTCTCTCTGCCACTGTCTCCCCGTCTCTCTTCCCCGCCACTGTCTCCGCCGTCTCCTCCGTCCCTCTGCCACTGTCTCCCCGTCTCTCTCTCCTCTCTCCGCCGTCTCTCCCCTCCTCTCTCTCTCTGCCCCTGTCTCCCCGTCTCTGCGTCTCCCCCTGCCATTGTCTCCCCATTTCTCTCTGTCTCTCCGTCCTGTCTACCCATCTTTCTCTCCCCCGCCACTGTTTCCCCTCGTTCTCTCTCTCCCTGCCACTGTCTCCCCGTCTCTCTCTCTCTCTCCCGCCACTGTCTCCCCGTCTCTCTCTCCCTGCCACTGTTTCCCCCGTCTCTCTCTCCTGCCACTGTCTCCCCCCGTCTCTCTCTCCCTGCCACTGTCCCCCGTCTCTCTCTCTCTCCCTGCCACTGTCTCCCCGTCTCTCTCTCTCTCTCTCTGCCGTCCTCGTCTCTCTCTCCCCGCCACTGTCTCCCCGTCTCTCTCTCCCGCCACTGTCTCCCCGTCTCTCTCCCGCCACTGTCTCCCCGTCTCTCTCTCTCTCTCTCTGCCACCGTCTCCCCGTCTCTCTCTCTCTCTCTCTCCACCACCGTCTCCCCGTCTCTCTCTCTGCCCACAGTGTCTTCCCATCTCTCTCTCTCTCTCCGCCACTGTCTCTCCGTCTCTCTCTCTGCCTGCAGCGTCTCCCTGTCTCTCTCTCTCTCCCTCTCCCCGCAGCGTCTCCCCATTTCTCTCTCTCTCTCTCCCTGCAGCGTCTTCCCGTCTCCCTCTCTGTTTTTCTCTCTCTCTCTCCTCCAATGTGTTGGCCAACCCTCTCAGTGCTGCCACACTGCCCATTTGTTTGGTGATGAACCCTGATGGGATACTGGTGTTCAACCCCTTACCCTGACTGCTCCCCCACTCACTGCCCCTGCCACACCCCTCTCCCCATCCCTTAAGCTCATGCGTACGTACTCTTGCCGCTCTGTTGAATCCCATCCTCTGCCCAACACCTCACTCTCCACCCACACACCCCTCTGTCCACTGCCACTGCCCCCCACTCTCCCCAGACCCCAGTTACCTCCCCCCAGCCACTCCCTGTGGACTCTAATCCTTTTCCCGCTCTCTTGCAGGCACCATATCCACTATGTCATTCCTTACGATGCTGACCAGTCTGTGGTCGATTCCTCGGAAAATTACTTTGTGACGGACAATGTGACAAAGCAGGAGATTGACCTGATGCTGGGTTTGCTGCTGGGTTTCTGTATCAGCTGGTTCCTGGTCTGGATGGACGGAGTACTTCACTGCGTGGTCAGGGCCTGGAGGACAAGCAGGCGTTACGGTGAGTGGATCCTCGGAAAGCTCGGCCAGTTCCTCTGTATGGGGGGGCGACAGCTGGTAGGAAGAGGATGAAGCTTTGGGATGTGGACTGGTCTGTTCCCAAACATTCCGCTTCAATCCATTCAATGGTTCTGTTACCCATAAAGCCGCCCAGCCCCACCCCTGCACCCCTCTCCCACACCCACCGCCCCCTCGTGTGAGGGTACCTGCTGCCAGCTTGATCCGAAAAATCTCATTGGAACAGATTCTGGGATTAAATTCCAGTAAAAGTCAGCCAATGGTTTGTCTCGATCCTGGTAAATTTATCCGGATCCTGGGTTGGGTTCAGCTGCATCAGATGGAGCAAAGGATTCGGGCAGTGAATCTGGATTGAGACAGTAACTCAGACACTGGGTGCAGTGAATCTGGATTGAGTCAGTAACTCAGACACTGGGTGCAGTGAATCCGGATTGAGTCAGTAACTCAGACACTGGGTGCAGTGAATCCGGATTGAGACAGTAACTCAGACACTGGGTGCAGTGAATCCGGATTGAGTCAGTAACTCAAACACTGGGTGCAGTGAATCTGGATTGCGTCAGTAACTCAGACACTGGGTGCAGTGAATCCGGATTGAGTCAGTAACTCAGACACTGGGTGCAGTGAATCCGGATTGAGTCAGTAACTCAGACACTGGGTGCAGTGAATGAGTATTGAGTCAGTTAACTCAGACACAGGGTGCAGTGAATCCGGATTATAACTCAGACACTGAAGGATTGAGTCAGTAACTCAGACGGTGCAGTGAATCCGGATTGAGTCAGTAACTCAGACACTGGGTGCAGTGAATCCGGATTGAGTCAGTAACTCAGCACTGGGTGCAGTGAATCTGGATTGAGTCAGTAACTCGACACTGGGTGCAGTGAATCTGATTGAGTCAGTAACTCAGACACTGGGTGCAGTGAATCCTGGATTGAGTCAGTAACTCAGACACTGGGTGCAGTGAATCCGGATTGAGTCAGTAACTCAGACACTGGGTGCAGTGAATCCGGATTGAGTCAGTAACTCAGACACTGGGTGCAGTGAATCTGGATTGAGTCAGTAACTCAGACACTGAGTGCTGGTTAATGTAACTACACTGGGTGCAGTGAATCTGGATTGAGTCAGTAACTCAGACACTGGTGCAGTGAATCTGGATTGAGTCAGTAACTCAGACACTGGGTGCAGTGAATCTGGATTGAGTCAGTAACTCAGACACTGGGTGCAGTGAATCTGATTGAGTCAGTAACTCAGACACTGGTCAGTGCGTGAAGTCTGGGAGTTGAGTCAGTAACTCAGACACTGGGTGCAGTGAATCTGGATTATCAGTAACTCACACTGGGTGCAGTGAATCTGGATTAGTATCAGTAATCTCGAACTGGGTGCAGTGAATCGGATTGAGTCAGTAACTGACACTGGGTCAGTGATCTGGATTAGAATCATGTAACTCAGACACTGGGTGCTGATTGGATTGAGTCAGTAACTCAGACACTGGGGATGATTAGTCAGTAACTGGGGTGCAGTGAATCTGGATTGAGTCAGTAACTCAGACACTGGGTGCAGTGAATCCGGATTGAGTCAGTAACTCAGACACTGGGTGCAGTGAATCTGGATTGAGTCAGTAACTCAGACACTGGGTGCAGTGAATCTGGATTGAGTCAGTAACTCAGACACTGGGTGCAGTGAATCTGGATTGAGTCAGTAACTCAGACACTGGGTGCAGTGAATCTGGATTGAGTCAGTAACTCAGACACTGGGTGCAGTGAATCTGGATTAAGTCAGTAACTCAGACACTGGGTGCAGTGAATCTGGATTGAGTCAGTAACTCAGACACTGAGTGCAGTGAATCCGGATTGAGTCAGTAACTCAGACACTGGGTGTAGTGAATCTGGATTAAGTCAGTAACTCAGACACTGGGTGCAGTGAATCTGGATTGAGTCAGTAACTCAGACACTGGGTGCAGTGAATCTGGATTGAGTCAGTAACTCAGACACTGAGTGCAGTGAATCCGGATTGAGTTGGTAACTCAGACACAGGGTGCAGTGAATCCGGATTGAGTCAGTAACTCAGACACTGGGTGTAGTGAATCTGGATTAAGTCAGTAACTCAGACACTGGGTGCAGTGAATCTGGATTGAGTCAGTAACTCAGACACTGGGTGCAGTGAATCTGGATTGAGTCAGTAACTCAGACACTGGGTGCAGTGAATCTGGATTGAGTCAGTAACTCAGACACTGGGTGCAGTGAATCTGGATTAAGTCAGTAACTCAGACACTGGGTGCAGTGAATCTGGATTGAGTCAGTAACTCAGACACTGAGTGCAGTGAATCCGGATTGAGTCAGTAACTCAGACACTGGGTGTAGTGAATCTGGATTAAGTCAGTAACTCAGACACTGGGTGCAGTGAATCTGGATTGAGTCAGTAACTCAGACACTGGGTGCAGTGAATCTGGATTGAGTCAGTAACTCAGACACTGAGTGCAGTGAATCCGGATTGAGTTGGTAACTCAGACACAGGGTGCAGTGAATCTGGATTGAGTCAGTAACTCAGGCACTGGGTGTAGTGAATCTGGATTAAGTCAGTAACTCAGACACTGGGTGCAGTGAATCTGGATTGAGTCAGTAACTCAGACACTGGGTGCAGTGAATCTGGATTGAGTTGGTAACTCAGACACTGGGTGCAGTGAATCTGAATTAAGTCAGTAACTGAGACACTGGGTGCAGTGAATCTGGATTAAGTCAGTAGCTCAGACACTGGGTGCAGTGAATCCGGATTGAGTCAGTAACTCAGACACTGGGTGCAGTGAATCTGGATTCACTCAGTAACTCAGACACTGGGTGCAGTGAATCTGGATTGAGTCAGTAACTCAGACACTGGGTGCAGTGAATGCGGATTAAGTCAGTAACTCAGACACTGGGTGCAGTGAATCTGGATTAAGTCAGTAACTGACACTCAGGGTGCAGTGAATCTGGATTAAGTCAGTAACTCAGACACTGGGTGCAGTGGATCTGGATTGAGTCGGTAACTCAGACACTGGGTGCAGTGAATCTGGATTGAGTCAGTAACTCAGACACTGGGTGCAGTGAATCTGGATTGAGTCAGTAACTCAGACACTGGGTGCAGTGAATCTGGATTGAGTCAGTAACTCAGACACTGGGTGCAGTGAATGCGGATTGAGTCAGTAACTCAGACACTGGGTGCAGTGAATCTGGATTGAGTCAGTGACTCAGACACTGGGTGCAGTGAATCTGGATTGAGTCAGTAACTCAGACACTGGGTGTAGTGAATCTGGATTAAGTCAGTAACTCAGACACTGGGTGCAGTGAATCTGGATTAAGTCAGTAACTCAGACACAGGGTGCAGTGAATCGGATTAAGTCAGTAACTCAGACACTGGGTGCAGTGAATCTGGATTGAGTCATGAACTCAGACACTGGGTGCAGTGAATCTGGATTGAGTCAGTAACTCAGACACTGGGTGCAGTGAATCCGGATTGAGTCAGTAATTCAGACACTGGGTGCAGTGAATCCGGATTGAGTCAGTAACTCAGACACTGGGTGCAGTGAATCCGGATTGAGTCAGTAACTCAGACACTGGGTGCAGTGAGTCTGGATTGAGTCAGTAACTCAGACACTGGGTGCAGTGAATCTGGATTGAGTCAGTAACTCAGACACTGGGTGCAGTGAGTCTGGATTGAGTCAGTAACTTGGACACTGAATTACACTACTACAAATGGAGTCTGACCAGAGCCTTTATATCCTCAGAAATACCGCCTTCCCCTTGTATTCTGGTTCTCTCGACAATTGCACGTGGCTTCCTATCTGCTGACGGAACCTGTATATTAAACTTGAGAGTATCTTCATGAATTTCTCCCAAGCCCCTTTGTGTTTTTGATTTCCTCGGCATTTTCCCATTTAGAAAATAGTCTGTGCTTCCATTCCGCCTTCACAAAGTGCATATCCTCACACTTTTCCATATTAAATTCTATCTGCCACTTCTTTGCCAATGCTCCTAACTTGTCCAAGTCCTTCTGCAGCCTCCCCCCTGCTTCCTCAATACTACCTGTGTCTCTACATAGTTTTATATCATCTGCAAACTTAGCAATTTTGCCTTTCATTCCTTGCTCCAAACATTAACGTATATTATGAATAGCTGTGGTCCCAGTACTGACCCTTGAGGAAACCACTAGTCACTGGCTGCCATCCTGTAAAGGACCCTTTTATCCCCAATCTCCTCCTTCTGCCAGTCAGCCAATCCTCTATCTATACCAGGATCTTACCTTTAACACCATGGGCACTTAACCTATTTAACAATATCCTTTGTGGCACCTTGTCAAAGGCCTTCTGGAAATCTAAATAAGTCATATCCACTGGTCCTCCTTTATCTAGCTTTCTTGTTGTCTCCTCAAAGAACTCTCACAGATTTGTCAGGCCTTTGACAAAGCCATGCTGACTCCGTCCTCCTTTATCATGCACTCCCAAATACTCTGCGGTCTCATCTTTAATAACGGACTCCAAAATCTTGCCAAAGACTGAAGTAAGGCCAATAGGCCAACAATTTCCCTTCTGCCGCCTCCATCTCTTCTTAAACAGCGGTGTTACATTAGCTACTTTCCAGTCCTCTGGTACCCTCTCTGCCTCCAGTGATTCCTGAAAGATCACCACTAATGTCCCCACAATTTCCTCATTTATCTCTTAAAATCCTGGGGTGTAGTCCATCTGGTCCAGGCAATTTATCCGCCTTCAGACCTTTCAGCTTCCCCAGAACATTCTCCTTATTGATGATGGCCATTACGCTCATCCGTGCCCCCTGATTCTCCTGGAGCTCTGGCATCCCACTAGTATCTTCCACCATGAGGACAGATGCAAAGAAACTATTCAGTTCCTCTGCCATTGCTTTGTTTCTGATTATTAGTTCTCCAGCCTCATTTTCCAGTGATCCAATGGGTATTTTTGCCTCTCTCTTACCTTTTATATATTGAAACAACTCTTCCTATCTTCTTTTATATTACGAGCTAGCACACAGTCATACTTCATCTTTCCCCCCATTATATTTTTAGTTGTCCTCTGCTCATTTTTAAAGGCTCCCCATTAATCTTTGCCACTTTGTACATTTTTTCTCTTGCTTTTATGCTGTCCTTGACTTCCCTCGTCAGCCGTGGATGCCGTGTCCTGCCCTCGGCGTGTCTCCTCCTCCTCGAGATGAATTTCTGTTGTGCCTCCCGAATAACTCTCAAAAACTCCTGCCATTGCTGCTGAAACGTCTTCCCTGCGACGGCTCTCTTCCCAATCAACTCTGGCCAACTCCTCCCTTATATCTTTGTAATTATTCAGTTCTTGTACTGTTTCACCTGGCTCCACCTTCTTCCCCTCAAACTGCAAGGTAAATTCTATCATGTTGTGGTCACTGCCTCAGTAACTCAGACACTTGGCGCAGTGAATCTGGATTGACTCAGTAACTCAGACACTGGGTGCAGTGAATCCGGATTGAGTCAGTAACTCAGACACTGAGTGCAGTGAATCTGGATTGACTCAGTAACTCAGACACTTGGCGCAGTGAATCTGGATTGACTCAGTAACTCAGACACTGGGCGCAGTGAATCCGGATTGAGTCAGTAACTCAGACACTGGGTGCAGTCAATACGGATTGAGTCAGTAACTCAGACACTGGGTGCAGTGAATCCGGATTGAGTCAGTAACTCAGACACTGAGTGCAGTGAATCCGGATTGAGTCAGTAACTCAGACACTGGGTGCAGTGAATCCGGATTGAGTCAGTAAGTCAGACACTGGGTGCAGTGAATGCGGATTGAGTTACTAACTCAGACACTGGGCGCAGTGAATCTGGATTGAGTTAGTAACTCATACACTGGGTGCAGTGAATCTGGATTGAGTCAGTAACTCATACACTGGGTGCAGTGAATCCGGATTGAGTCAGTAACTCAGACACTGAGTGCAGTGAATCTGGATTGAGTCAGTAACTCAGACACTGGGTGCAGTGAATCCGGATTGAGTCAGTAACTCAGACACTGGGTGCAGTGAATCTGGATTGAGTCAGTAACTCAGACACTGGGTGCAGTGAATCTGGATTAAGTCAGTAACTCAGACACTGGGTGCAGTGAATCCGGATTGAGTCAGTAATTCAGACACTGGGTGCAGTGAATCCGGATTGAGTCAGTAACTCAGACACTGGGTGCAGTGAATCGGATTGAGTCAGTAACTCAGACACTGGGTGCAGTGAATCCGGATTGAGTCAGTAACTGAGACACTGAGTGCAGTGAATCTGGATTAAGTCAGTAACTCAAACACTGGGTGCAGTCAATCTGGATTGAGTCAGTAACTCAGACACTGAGTGCAGTGAATCTGGATTGAGTCACTAACTGAGATACTGGGTGCAGTGAATCTGGATTGAGTCAGTAATTCAGACACTGGGTGCAGTGAATCCGGGTTGAATCAGTTACTCAGACACTGGGTGCAGTGAATCTGGATTGAGTCAGTAACTCAGACACTGGGTGCAGTGAATCCGGATTGAGTCAGTAACTCAGACACTGGGTGCAGTGAATCCAGATTGAGTCAGTAAGTCAGACACTGGGTGCAGTGAATCCAGATTGAGTCAGTAACTCAGACACTGGGTGCAGTGAATCCAGATTGAGTCAGTAACTCAGACACTGGGTGTTATGAGTCTGCGTTGAGTCAGTAGCCCTGGTAGTATGTGTGAGGCTGGGTTTCGCTGTGTAAAGGAATACACACAGACGTATAGACACCTCTCTAAAACTGCCGCTTCATCCCCCTTTTTCAGATAACTCCTGGTCCTGGATCCCGAGGTTATGCAATCTGAAGGATTTCAGGAGGCGCTCCCACCGGCAGTACGAGGACTCAGCAGGGAATATGGTGCACATCAAACAGAAACTGTATCACAACGGGCACCCGAGCCCGCGACACCTGTAACCTTCGACCGCCTGTAGGCTGGGACTGACAACCAGGAGCCTGTGGAAACTCCGAACCCTTTTCAAACCGGATCAAAAACAAACACTGCTCCAGCGGCGAGGCGGTGGCTGCCCTCAGGCAGCCGGAGTGACCTGTACGTTCTGTAAATACCCCGGGGTTACTGCCCTCAGCGGCTGCTTCTCTGTAATCTTTTCTTATCTGAGTACGTAGACCAAGAGATGCTCGGAGATGAGTCACTGGTAATCTGGTTTTTAACTTCTTTGCGAACCATCCTGTCTCGTTTCTGTTTGTTGGCACCCTCTCTTTGCCTGCCTGTACGCGCTGACCTCCCTGCACCATCCCAGACTCGGTGCCATTCCATGAAGCAGATGGGACTCCTGCCTCGTTCAAAAGGCTGCGTGTTCAGGCCCACAGTTTGGGGATGATATACCGGCGGCCTGCATCATTGCACTGACCCAGGCAAGTGTTGGCCCCGGGGTCACCGTAGAGCGGGAGGTTCCATGTGTTTTGGAGCCAGAGGTAGACCTTTTATTCCATCCTTGTACCAGCTCAGGCTTTTAAAACGCCTTCCCCCTGCCCTCCCACCCTCCCACCATGTCCTTTTCAGTTCTAAGACAGACATCCAGGAATCTTTTTATTTGAAAGCAGAAGGTTCAGATCTGAAATTGCTGCGGTTTCCAGTAATACGAGAGGACGTGCATCATTGAGCAAAAGGCTTGAGGTCAAAATCAGGTCGCAGCACTCTCCCCCCCCCTCGCCCCACAATCGATGCAAGTCAGAAATGTGCAGGATGTTACCCAAGGAAAAGTGTAAAGATTTACGAATCTACAGAACTCTGTACAGCTCACCATCATTAAAAATATAAATTCCCACGGCTCCTTCTTTATTCACATTTAATAAGAACACAAGGAACTGGACATTTTTAATAAATTTGTAATTATTTTGTGTAGTTAAAAGTGAGAGCTATTAAATTGCCTCTTCCCTTCAAACCCATCTCCCCTCCCTCCCCTTCCTCTCTCTCCTCTCCCTCCTCTCTCCCTCCTTCCCTCTCTCCCTCCTTCCCTCCCTCCCTCTCTCCCCTCTTCCCCTCTCCTCCTTCTTCTCCCTCCCTCCCTCTCACCCTCCCTCCCTCTCTCCCTCCTTTCCTCCCTCCCCTCTCCCTCCTTCTCCTCCCTCTCCCCTCCTTTCCTCTCTCCCTC
This sequence comes from Sphyrna mokarran, assembly GCA_024679065.1. Taxonomy (NCBI): domain Eukaryota; kingdom Metazoa; phylum Chordata; class Chondrichthyes; order Carcharhiniformes; family Carcharhinidae; genus Sphyrna; species Sphyrna mokarran. The sequence goes on along the minus strand of JAGIQG010000028.1, from coordinate 21,285,457 downwards.
TTCTTCTTTCCTCCCTCCTTTTCCTCCCTCCTTCCTCCTCCCTCCCTCCTCCCTCCCTCCTCCCCCTCCCTCTTCCCTCCCTCTCTCCCTCCTTCCCCCTCCTCCCCTCTCCTTCCCTTTCCTTCCCTCCCTTCTCCTCTTTCCTCCTCCCTTCTTCCCTTCCTCCTCCCTCCTCCCTCTCTCCTCCTCCCTCTCTCCCCTCCCTCCCTCCCTCCCCCCCTTCCCCCTCTCCCTCCCTCCCCTCCCTCCCTCCTTCCCTCCCTCCTCCTTCTCTCCCTCCTTCCCTCCTTCCCTCCCTCCCTCTCTCCCTCCTTTCCTCCCTCCCTCTCTCCCTCCTTTCCTCCCTCCTCCCTCTCTCCCTCCATTCCTTCCCCCTCTCTCCCTCCTTTCCTTCCTCCCTCTCTCCCTCCTTCCCTTCCCCCTCCTTCCCTTCCTCCCTCCTTCCTCCCTCCATCCTTCCCTCCCTCCCTCTCTCCCTCCTTTCCTCCCTCCCTCTCTCCCTCCTTTCCTTCCTCCCTCTCTCCCTCCTTTCCTTCCTTCCTCCATCCCTACTTCCTCCCTTCCTCCTTCCCTCCCTTGTCCTGTGCAGGAATCATCTCTAATATTAACCCCTTTGAACCGGCAGGTTGGTACACGCCAGTCCTGCTCCAGTCTCTGCCAGTGCCCGTTTAAGTGAGGCTGGAATTTGTACCTAACAGTGAGAGCTGGACTCTTGAGGGCAGTAGGTGGAATTGGTTAGTCAGAACGCGAGCAGGCTGTGCTGGAAAGCCACTCCACACAGCCCCTATGCAATGTCCTGAAACTAATAACCTTCGATTGCCCACTTTCCCCCACCCCGCCCCATAGGAAAGTAGGGTGAATGTCCAGAACAAGCTGTGTGTGTCTCCAACTCTCGGGTACCTGTACAGTTCTGCCCGCTGTGCAAGAGATCAGGTAAAGAGGGGTACATGAGCTGTTCCAATGCCTGTTAATTGTTAACTCCTTTCTCACTAGTGCTGATTTTGTTATCTTGTGGAATCTTGTGTGTGAAATGTGTAAGGATGAGGTGGGCTTGAAGGCACGAAATGCGGGAAAAATATGGAACAGGTGAATGTGAAAATGTGTCGGAGAAAAAAAAACAATTAAAAGTAATTTCGATGTTGCTTTGTGTAAGGATTTAGATTTATTTTCTGTGCTGCCGGCCAGTCCTCTGGGATGGATCCCCAGGAAATTTGTGAAGTGCTGAGAGAGTCAATGAATGGAGGGGAAATGCCAAATGCAGCTAGAATTGGTAACCGGGACCCCGTTAGAATCATAGAATGCCTACAGCGAGAAGAGGCAATTTGGCCCATCGAGCCTGCACTGACTCTCTTAGAGGAACAATTCCAGGTCATCAGAGTTGCATTTGTTAAATCTCAATAACTGGAACGCTAAGGTTACCCATTTGAAACAGAACCTACATGACAATAGCCCGTTAATTGGCAGCCATTGTGAATTTAGTAGGGGCAGGTCTTCCCTAATCAAGTTCTTGCATTATTTTTTCCAAGGAGTAAGATTATAAATTGGGAGAAGCCCAATGTGACTTCCCAAATTAAATTGAATTCACAATATGGAATTGGGCCCCTTGGCCCAATCAGCATGCTCTACATGGGCAGCGGTTCAAATTCTCCGTGCTACCTTTCTTCCATTTACCCCCTTTCCTACCAGCAACTAAGAATGGACAATATTCTCCTTAATTCATTCATGCAACTTGGGTGCCACTGGCTGGCCAATATTTATTGCTCATCACTAGTTGCCCAAGGCCAATTGAAAATCAACCACATTGCTGTGGCTCTGGAGTCACATGTAGGCCAGACCAGGTAAGGACAGCAGATTTCCTTCCCTGAAGGTGAATCAGATGGGTTTTTCCAACAGTAGTTTCATGGTCAAAAGTAGATTCATAATCCCAGAGATTTTTGTTTGAGTTCAAATTCCACCATCTGCTGTGGTGGCATTCGAACCTGGGTCCCCAGAACATTAGCTGAGTTTCTGGATTAATAATCTAGTGGTAATACCACTAGGCCATTGCCACCCCTTGCTGGTCTGACCAGAGATGTCCACAACTCATTAATGATAAGTTTAAAGGTTTAATGCTTGAACTCTTTTATATTTAAAATGATATGTCACCTTTTTTCGTTTGATCAATCTGACTGTGGAAGAAGTGTAAAATGTGAACTGGGATTAACGGGAATACTTATAAGGGAATGAGATTGTACTCAGGCAGGTACTGAAGGATATTCCTTGCTGGGATTTTCCCTCCTTCCCAAATCCCTAATTGACATGAATGTTCTAGGATTATTGTCTCGATGTGGATTTGGGAGGCAGTCAAGACTTTTCGCAGACTTCACACAGTCCAGGTTTACACCCGAGTGATCAGGGTCCAAGGTCAGTTTATCCTCCCTGTTAGACAGCACACCCCGAGGCTCTGACAGAATTTGCAAAGTGGGAAATCTATGAGACCCAGGTATTGAAGGTTGATTGGTGCTTTACCATCTGTGAGCAAGTGTGAGGGAGTGGTACACCAGATACCTCCAGGGATAATGTCCCATTAGTTAATTCAAAACCCTTAAGAGGTCACGTGGAAACTCGACAGCCTGCACTTGGAAAATGGAGTTGTAGCTGTACTCAGCCTGGAGTACAGCGGACAGTGGTTAGCATTGCTGCTTCACAGCGCCAGGGACCTGGCTTCTATTCCCAGGGTGGGTCACTGTCTGGCTTACTACACTGCAGATTATAGAACTGTCTTCAGGGCTGGAGACTGACTCAAACCTGACTCATTACTATCACACCAATCAGGGGCAGCACAGTGGTTAATGCTGCTTCATCATAAAACCGGGTTCGGGTCACTGTGCGGAGTCTGCACTTTCTCCTTGTGTCTGTGTGGGTTTCCTTCGGGTGCTCCTGTTTCCTCCCACAGTCCGAAAGATCTGCTGATTAGGTGGGTTGGCCATGCTAAATTCTCCCTTAGTATACCTGAACAGGCACCAAAGTGGATTTTCGCAGTAACTTCATTGTGGTGTTAATGTAAGCCTACTTGTGACACTGATGAATAAACTGAGCATAGATCTGGTTGTTGTGTCAATAGTGGGCCATCTGGATCTTATAGACAATGCAGAGAATGAGAGAGGAATGAGTTGTAAAGAATAACTTGTTAAGTTTGGGCTCTTTAAGCTGACAAAAGTCATTAGCTTAGTAATGGAGAAGTAAACACCCTGAGGTACGCAGGAAACAGGACAAGGCAGCCCAGCGTCAGGATTCAGACAGATTAATTGAGATGTGGACACAATTCTGTTCCAAAGTGCTGGAGTGGTGACATGGCAGGACACTTACTCAGGATCGAACAAACTGAAGAGTTTCAATGAAAGCCTCCTTGAGAAATTGTCATCTATTTGATACGAACTAACTTGCTGTTTCTTCCCAGCACCCTCGAGTCTTGTTGATAATATTTAAAGATGTTTTCTTCTGTGAAAGCTGCTAACTAGGACAGATTGCATTGTGTTGTGGTGGGACCAGCAATCACGTTGCTACGGGCAATTTGCTTTGCTTATGATGGGTTTTGTCGGTCCAGTAACGAGTATCTCTGGAGGGTGGTAAAACTGAAGAGTGAGTCCGTCTGTTCTGAAGTTGGGAGCTCACTCGATGCACGTCGATGAGATTGTCCGGAGGTTATTCAGAGTTGGTGTGCTATTGGCTGGATGAAGTGACTGAGTCAGAATACAAGGAGAATTATTATGTCTATCTACATGAGCATCTTGGTTTGCAATGAACTTGCTTTTGAGACATGTCTTTAAAATCATCCAAACATTTCCCCCTTATGTTTAATATCAACCCTTCCATTTGTGTTGTAATGTGACTGGCCCATTGAGTCGACATAAAGACTATCCCCATGGATAATGTTGCTACCATTTGTGAGCAGTACAACTCCGCATGTATCCAACATGAGTGTAATAAGACTGCATTTCTTGCATAGTTTACTCCTGGTGATTCACTCAGTGGTACTGGTTAGCCCTGCTGCCTCTCAGCACTAGTGACCAGGGTTCGATTCCCAGCTTGGGTTATTGTCTGTGCAGAGTCTGCATGTTCTCCCCGTGTCTGCATAGGTTTCCTCTTGATGCTCCGGTTTCCTCCCACAGTCTGAAAGACGTGCTGGTTAGGTGCAATGGCCATGCTAAATTCTCCCCGAACAGGCACTGGAGTGTGGCGACTAGGGGATTTTCACAATAACATCATGGCAGTTTTGATGTAAGCCTACTTGTGACATGAATAAATAAACTTTAACTTAATATTTTTTTCAAATCTGCATTAAGCAATGTAAATTGCAGGAAGGATTTAGTGCTAAGGTTAAATTGTCAGATGATTGGCACTAATAGTAATTGGAATCACTTATTCTTCAACCCAACTTTAGCTGTCTCAGCCCCAGGTTTTGAGACTTTGCAGCTGAACCTCTCCAAATCCAAATGCCTTTAAACACCCCCCATTTTATCCAAGCTTTTAACCACCCCTCCTCATGCTCCTTTCTTGGCTCACCATCCATTTTATGTCTCATCATTTCATCTCATCAATGTGTAGGACCTTATTTCTTTTCTGCATCTATATTCTTCAAGGGCAGCACAGTGGTTAGCACGGCTGCCTCACAGCGCCCGGGACCTGGGTTCAATTCCAGCCTCGGGTCACTGTCTGTGTGGAGTTAGCACATTCTCCCCATGTCTGCATGGGTTTCCTCTGGATGCTCAATTTCTTTTTAAAAATGTAGGTTAGGTGGATTGGCCATGACTTAAAGTGATAAAGCAGGTGGAGAAGATAGTCAAGAAGGCGTACGACACACTTGTCTTCATCAGCCAGGGCATTGAGTTTAAAAATTGACAAGTCATGTTGCACCTTTATGGAACCTCAGGTTGCACTTGGAATATAGTGTTCACTTCTTTCGTCACACTTCCAGAAGGATGTGGAGGTTTTGGAGTGGACACAGAAAAGATTTACCAGGATGTTGTTTGGTATGGAGGCATTAGCTATGAGGAAAGGTTGGAGAAACTTGATTTGTTCTCACTGGAATGACGGAGGTTGAGGGGTGACCTGATAGAAATCTACAAGATTGGAAGGTATAGACAAAGTGGATAGTCAGAAATTTTTCTCTAGGGTGGAAGAGTCAATTATTAAGGGGCACAGGATTAAAGTGCGAGGGGGCAATGTTTAAAGGAGATGAGGCGGCAAGTTTTTTTACACAGAGAGTAGTAGATGCCTGGAATTCGTTGCCAAGGGAGATAGTGGAAGCAGGTACATGAGTGACTTTTAAGGGGCATCTTGATAAATAGATAAATAGGATGGGAATAGAGGGATATGGTCCCCAGAAGGGTACGGGATTTTAGTTCAGTCGGGCAGCATGGTCGGTGCGGACTTGGAGGGCCGAAGGGCCTGTTCCTGTGCTGTAATTTTCTTTGTTCTAATTTACTCCAAGCAAACTATGTTGCCCCCTTATTTTTATTATTATTAGCACAAGGGACCCCTTCACTTCGAACTATATTCAAATTAATTTGCCAATAACCCAACCTGTCTCAACTTGATAAATTCATAGAATCCCTACAGACCAGAAGGAGGCCACTTGGCCCATTGGCCTTCACTGATAACAGTCCTACGCAGGCCCTATCCCCTCCTATTTACCCTGCTGATCTTCCTGAATTTAAAGAGCAACTTAGCATAGCCAATCCATCTAATCTGCACATATGCGGAATATGGGAGACTACTTTGTTTATTTTGTTGCATTCTTTGCCAATATTAATTATTCCTCCCCACAACTTGGCATCAGTTACAAATGTTGTCTTTATCTTCCTGAGTCCAAATGCTTTGTGTAAATGGTGAATGTTAGCGCTTGCTGTGGAACACCACTTCCCACCTATTGGCAGCCTGAGCCTCGGACCATAACTGCCCTCTGGTTTGGAGTGGTTTACAGCTAGTTTCTTATCTATTTCTCTACTTGCCCTGTGGTTCAACATGCCCTAAATCCCATTGATGGGTCGATCTTATTAAAGGCCTTTTGGAAATCAGAATGCATTACACTACCCTGTTATTCCTCCAAAGGAATCAGGAAGATTGTGAATTAGTCAAAAGAGCTCTTCCCCTTTCTGAGCAATATGTCGCACACTCTGTCCTTTGTATATTATGTGACCTCCCCCTTTTCATTTTGTCAACGTGTGACCCCAATGAGCTTTGTGTACAAATCCCTTCCTCTTAGAGGGAATGTGACCCCATTTGTATCTGCAGTTTCTCCATTTTACTTTTAATGTCCCCATCATAGTTTAACATGATTCAGAATCATAGAAACTCTACAGTGCAGAAGGAGGCCATTCAGCCCATTGGGTCTGCACTGACAACAATCCTACCCTGGAAGCAGTATATTGGCTCAGTGGTTAGCACTACTGCCTCACAGCTCCAGGTTCGATTCCTGGCTTGGTCACTGTCTGTGCAGAGTTTGCTCATTCTCCCCATATCTGCATGTGTTTCAAAGAACAGTACAGCACAGAAACAGGTCCTTTGGTCCTCCAAGCCTGCACTGATCATGTATTCCTGACTAGACCATCAGTTTGTATCACTCTATTCCCAGTTTGTTCATGTGGCTATCTAGGTAAGTCTTAAATGATCCTCGCATGTCTGCCTCAACCACCTTGCTTGGTAGTGCACTGCAGGCCCTTACCACCCTCTGTGTAAAAATAATGTTCCCCACATATCTGTATGGAAGCTTACCCCCCCCCCCCCCAACCCCGTCCCCAAATCCCCCTTACCTTAATCTTGTGAGCCCTTGGGTTTGTCATTTCTGACCTGGGGAAAAAGCGTTCAACTGTTCATCCTATCTATGTCTCATAATTTTATAAACCTCTATTAAGTTCCCCCTCAACCTCCGTCTTTCCAGGGAGTACAACTCTAGTTTACTCAATCTCTCCTCACAGCTAATAGCTCCTGGTAAACCTTTTCTGCACTCTTTCCAAAGCCTCCATATCCTTCTGGTAGTGTGGCGACCAAAACTGGACGCAGTATTCCAAATGTACTTTAGTAAGGCGTTTGATAAGGTGGCCCATGGAAGACTTCTGCAGAAAATGCAGATGTATGGGATAGAAGGTGATTTAGCTAATTGGGTTAGGAATTGGCTAGCAGATGGAAGACAGAGGGTGGTGGTTGATGGGAGATATTCATCGTGGAGTTCGGTGACAAGTGGTGTACCTCAGGGGTCTGTTTTGGGGCCCCTGCTGTTTGTAATTTTTATAAATGATCTGGATGAGGGTATTGAAGGATGGATTAGTAAATTTGCAGATGACACTAAAGTCGGTGGAGTGGTAGATAGTGAAGAGGGGTGTTATAGTTTGCAGAGAGACTTGGACAAGTTGCAGAGCTGGGCCGAGAGGTGGCAAATGGAGTTTAATGTGGAAAAGTGTGAGGTAATGCACTGTGGCAGGAATAATAAATGTGTAGAGTATAGGGCTAATGGTAGGATTCTTAGTAGTCTTGATGAACAGAGGGATCTTGGTGTGTATGTGCATAGATCCCTGAAAGTAGGCAGTCAAGTCGAGAAGGTTGTTAAGAAGGCATATGGAGTCTTAGCTTTTATTGGTAGGGGGATTGAATTTCGGAGCCGCAACGTCATGTTGCAACTGTACAAAACTCTAGTGCGGCCGCACTTGGAGTATTGTGTGCAGTTCTGGTCCCCACATTATAAGAAAGATGTGGAGGCATTGGAGAGGGTACAGAGGAGGTTTACCAGGATGTTGCCTGGTATGGAGGGCAGGTCTTATGAAGAGAGGCTGAGGGATTTGAGGTTGTTTTCGTTAGAAAGGAGGCGGCTAAGAGGGGACCTTATCGAAACATATAAGATGATTAGAGGTTTAGATAGGGTGGACAGTGATAGCCTTTTTCCTAGGATGGAGAAAGCTAGCACGAGGGGACACAGCTTTAAATTAAGGGGTATGAGTTATAGGACGGATATCAGAGGTAGGTTCTTTACTCAAAGAGTGATTAGGGAGTGGAATGCCCTGCCTGCAGCTGTTGTAGATGCGCCAAGTTTGGTGGCGTTTAAGAGGTTAGTTGATAAGTATATGGAAGAGAAGGGAATGGTTTAGTTTGGAGGGGCATTGCTTTTTATATTGGTCGGCGCAACATCGAAGGCCGAAGGGCCTGTTCTGTGCTGTAGTGTTCTATGTTCTATGTTCTAAATGTGGCCTAACCAACATTCTATATAACTGCAACATCATATGCCAACTTTTATACTCTATGCCCAGTACAATAAGGGCAAGCATGCCATATGCTGCCTTCACTATCTTTTCCACCTCCACTGCCATCTTTAAGGATCTGTGGACTTGCACACTCAGATCCCTCTGTGTTTATAATCCTGATGGTTCTGCTATTTATTATATAGCTTCCCCACTGCATTAGATTTACCAAAATGCATCCCTTCACATTTATCTGGATTAAATTCCATCTGCCATTTCTCCGCCCAATTTTCCAGCCTATCTATATCCTACTGTAATCTCTGGCAATGTTCATCACTATCCGCAACTCCAGCAATCTGTGTGTCATCCGCAGACTTACTAATCAGACCAGATACATCATCTTCCAAATCATTTATATATATCACAAACAGCAGAGGTCCCTGTACAGAGCCCTGCAGAATACCTCTAGTCACAGACCTCCAATCAGATAAAGACCCTTTCACTGCTATCCTCTGTCTTCTATGGCCAAGCCAGTCCTGAAACCATCTAGCTAGTTCACCCCTGATATAACCTTTTGCACTAGCCTGCCATGAGGGACCTTGTCAAATGCTTTACTAAAATCCACATAGACAACATCCGTGGCCCTTCCCTCATCAATCATTTTTGTCACCTCCTCAAAAAACTCAACCAAATTTGTGAGGTGTGACCTCCCTCGAACAAAACCATGTTGTCTATTGCTAATGAGACTGTTCTGTTCTAAATGTGTACAGATCCAATCTCTAAGAATCTTCTCTAACAATTTCCTTACCATGGACATCAAGCTCACTGATCTATACTTACCCAGGTTTTGCTCTGGTTTCCTCCCATGGTCCAAAGATGTGCAGATTAAGTAGATTGGCTATACTAAATTGCCCCTCAGTGTTAGGGGACCAGCAGGGTAAGTATGTGTAGTTAAGGGGCTAGGGCCTGGCTGGGATTATCGGTATAGATTTGATGGGCCAAATGGCCTCCTTCTTCACTGTGGGGATTCTATGAGTAGTTATTAATCTTCCGGCAGCTTGTTCATGGTACTTTACAGTTTCAGATGATAACAGGAGTGGTCGATCCTGAGGGGAAAGGCAGTTTGAGTTATAAAAGGAAGCCAGATAGAGAGGGCCCAGATTGTAACATGGAATTGTTGATTTGATGGGCTGGACTTTGCCGGTGTGAGATGGGCACACTCCTGTTGCTTTATAATAACATTCCTATTACATATTTTCTTTAGATAAATCTCTGGGACGCTGAATCTGCGGAGGTGTTTATTGACACAGCCAGGGGGTGAACTGAGATGTGTGGAACACGAGGCGCAGGGGCATGAGGTTTAATTGGAGCTCAGCTCCTGGGTTCCTCCTTGGGGAACTGTCACTCTTCATTTTTTGCGAGACTTTGGAACACTTTATCTTCAAACAATAAGAATGTAAGGTTTATAACCAGCCTGTCAGCTGTTGGGAAATGCCTCAATGGAAATGGTAATCGATGGAATTTTAACTCCTATTTATGGCAGTGGGACTTTGCAGGGTTTAAGAGTTTGTTCACTGTAACTTGAGTCACTGAGGTTTCTGGAGTTTCACACTGCCAGGGGAATTGGATCGATTTTTGTGGGTTGGCTGACCTATTCGGGTTTTTATCTGAGGGGCAGGCTGTGAAATTATTTGCTTGTTGATTTCCTATATTTGTGAACCTTTTCAATGATTGCAGGTGCCAGATGTGGGTGCGAGGTTGGCGGTGAGTAAGTGCTTTGCCTTGCATTAAAGTGCAAATTCTTTCTTTGTGAACTGAGGGCAGTGGATCGATGATTATTAATCATTCTTTTGTTTTATTGATGGTCTGCGCATGGTTGGTCCAGTGGGCCTATAAATGTTGCAAGATCTCCCACCTATTGCTGTTCTTTCAACTTTCAAGAAATTGGCTGCTGAATTCTTCTTTGCTGGTACTTTCCGCCTCATGTTCTTTGAGGGAATTGTGCTGTGTAATACTGTGACGTAATTTGATTTCTAATTACACCTTATAGAAATATAGGAACCCTACTGAGCAGAAAGCAGCCATTTGGCCCATCAAGTCTGCACCGACAACAGTCCCGCCCAGGCCCTATTCCCATAATCCCACATATTTACCCCACTAATTCCTCTAACCCCAGTGTATCCCAGGATACGAAGGGGCATTTTAGAATGGTCAATGGCTAGGGAGGAAGCATTGGATGGTCTCTTTAAGGTGATGTTTTTTCTGTGCTTAGAAAATAAGAAACAATGTAAGTGCAGATAAAATGCTCAAAATGAAACATTTATATCAGAAGGCCAAGCAGCAGGGTTACCAAGGCAACAGGGTTTCAGATATTTGAATTATTTAAATTCAGCCTATCAGTTTGAATTGGGTATCAAGAGCTTATTAAATTTAAATCTGATGGTTTTGGCAACCTAGGACCAATCATATTGTGGGGGATATTGATGTGTCATCACGGGTATAAAAGGAAGGGGGCAGTGCAACAGAGGAGAGCAACTGCCACAGCTCATAGCTTTTAGCTCAAAACCTCATCTAGATAGCAAAGAAGAATGAACAGAGAAGGTCCAGAATATTCCAGAAGACAAAACCTTGTTGACACAGGGACAATGTGCAAACTCCGCAAGACAATAACCCAAACCAGGAATTGAACTCGAGTCCCTAGCGCTCAGAGGCAGTAATGCTGACTCCCATGCTGCCCTAATTAGTCATAGAATCACAGAATCACTAAAATGCAGAAAGAGGCCATTCGGCCCATTGAGTCTGCACCAACAACAATCCCAGAAGGCCCTATCTCCACAACCCCATGCATTTACCCTAACTAGTCTCCCTGATACATGATGCACCCGATCTGCATTTCTTTGGCGTATGGGAGGAAACCCATGCAGACACAGGGAGAACGTGCAAACGCTACACATGGTGACCCCAAATTGGGAATCGAACTCGGGTCCCTGGCACTGTGAGGCAGTAGTGCCACATGTAGCTGTTCCATCAAGTCATATTTCCTCTTCCTCCCATTTGTCCTGAAGATACCAAATATCTTCTGCTTTACCCAAGTGGCCATTCTTGATGTGTGAGCTGAGACAGCGAGTGTCAGTGGGTATTCACTGAGACTATTCCTGTCATCACCTGCCAAATGTCCACATGCAGCTACCAGGCTGAATTGCTGGGTAGTGATTAGGAGCAGGCGCTGATTTTTCTCATCCTTAACTCAAGGACACCGAGGAACCCTCGCTGAGACCATCTGCTCTGCACGGCTCAGATATGTGAAGTTTTACTTATAAATAGAAATGGAGAAGTTATAATTATTACAGCGCTGCAAATAATCCCGCCTGCAAAGGGTTTGTATCCCTGGTAGTTTTCATTTCAATCCTGGTGGAGCAATTAGACAATGATTGGTTCAAATCCATTTAAAGCACAGAATGCAGCAAGGAACAATTATGCCTCCAGTGAGAGCAAATGACAACTACAACTACTGCCTCGTCCTTTTCAGAGAATGAAAGGCAAATTATTTTTTTAAAAAAATGTTCTGGTTTCTTGTGGATTACCGAGGCTCTATGTTTAACATTCTGATTAATGGCACTGAGTTATCAAAATTCATAAAAGGTGCAGCTTCACTTAAACCATTTTTTAAAAATTCATCAATGTCACTCAAATGCTGGCCTTAGCTGTTTAATTGTGTTTGATGTTCAAGGTACACTGTTTCAATAATCATACATTCAGAGCATACGCAGTTCCCCCAAAGGGTCAGTGGTTGTTTTAGTGCTAAGACAGCAATATCATTGGGTTCATCCAACTGTGTCAATTCAGATAATACAGGATCACAGGACTTGCAGTCGATGAGGCCACATGCCTGCTGCTCTGCCATGTCTTTATCTGCTTTATCCCATTTCCCTGCCCTTTACAAATTCCCCCTTGAATACTTATCTGCCTCCATAGCCGTATCATGTCAAGCATTCCGTATTCTAATAGTCCCTTTGCTTACATTTGTCTTCCATCTTTCTATTTATTCATAAATAGGATATCAGGTTTTGCTAGCATTTAGTTTCCCTTCCTAATTGCCTCTTGATGTGGTGATGGTAAGCCACCTTCTCGAACCCACTGCAGTCCATGTGGTGTAGGTACACCCACAGTGCTGTTAGGGAGTCCCATGGATTTTGACTCAGCAACAGGGAAGGAACAGCAATATATTTCCAAGTCCGAATGGTGAATTACTTGGAGGAGAACCTCGTGCTGGTGGTATTTCTGTATAGCTATTGCCCTTGTCCTTATATTTAGTAGCATACATGGGTTTGGAAAGTGCTGCCTGAAGTGTCTTCATGTGTTCTTATAGTGCGTCTTGTAGGTGATACACACTGCTGCCATTGTGTGGCAGTGGTGAAGAGATTGAACATTTGTTGGAGGGATAACAATCAAACTTTGGGGTGGCATGGTGGTTAGCACTGCTTCCTCACAGTACCAGGAACACAGGTTCACTTCCCATCTCGGTGACTGTTTGTGTGGAAGCTGCATATTCTCCCCACGCGTGCGTGGTTTTTCTGCAGTTTCATCCCACAATCAGAAAGACATGCCAATTGGGCGATGTTAAATTCTCTTTGTGTAGCCGAACAGCTGCTGGAGTGTGACAACAAGGGGATTTTCACAGTAATTTTATTGCAGTGTTAATGTGATACTAATAAATAAACAAACCTAGAACTTGTCCTGGATAGTGTTGAGCTTTTTCAGTGTTGGTAAGGAGAATATTCTATCACACTGCTGTCTTCTAGATAGTGGACATTGACCTGCTCTTGTACCCACAGTATTTATGTGGCTGGTCCAGTTCAGTCTCTGGTTGTTGATAACCCCAGAATGTTGCAAGTGGGGAGTTCAGCAATGGTGACGCCCTTGTGTGTCAAGAAGGATAGTTAGATTCTCACTTGTTGGAGATGGTCATTGCCTGGCATTTGTGACATAACTATGACTTGGCCCTTGTCAGCCCAAATCTGGATATTGCCCAGGTCTTGCTGCACTTGGACACTGACTGCTTCAGTATCTCAGGAGTTGCAAATGGTACTGAACTTTGTACAGTCATCAGCAAACATCCCACTTCTGACTCCAATCATCAGACAGTTCAATTATTCCAGCTCGTGTTTGCAAAACTCTACGCCAAGGTATAATTTCTACATTTTTAAATCATCCCCCCCTCAAAAGTCACTCAAGTTTGGATTTGGAGAGAGCGAATAGGTTTAAGTATTTGATTACATCTCTTTATTAGCTCTCTAGAATTCCTATTCAAATCCCTTTATTTCAACTTCCAATATGTTCACCGCACCAAATCTGATCTAGCTAAAGACACAGACATCCTATGACTGCAGGCATTACCCCATTACTAAATTGAGCTAGAATTGAAAAGAGCTAAATTTAGCCATCATATAATGCTCTTGCGTGGTCTTACCTGTCCTCACACAGCTAGGAATTTTTGGTACCATGGCTTCTTTTCTGCCCTTGGACAGGAACTTTTCAAATTCCCTAGAAACATTCCTCCTTCTCCTTCCTCATCTTTCACATACTGTCTGAAAATAACCCCCCAACTACACATCCTTGAGACCAAATTTATCTTAAGCCTGGCATTTAAGCTTTGCTTCCTTGTGGATTCCTTAGTCAGATTGAATCAGCTCCCATAACATTGGGTTGGACAAGGTAACAGGCTTGGAATTTCAAACCCCACATTCAATCTACATCCCTTCCTTACTCCTCTGAATCAATCACCTTCTTCCATGCACATTTATTTCACCTTGTGGGATTTTATTTGCACAAACTTGCCTACATAAGTCATTGTACTTTAAATAATCTGTTGGCTGTGAAATGCTATGTGACAGCCCAGAGCTGCAATCAGGGAATTTCTAGAAAAGCTCTGAACCAGATTTCATTTGTACCCTCCTTGTCCACCTCTCACCACCCCTGCCAACCAAACTCGCTCAAAGCTTCATCATTAAAATCTGCTTACAAATCACCCACTCATTTGCTCCAAAGCCAATGCATTTAGAATTTTAATTTTCATCTGCAATAGCTCTAAAGCTTCACCCCAAATTAACTCTGCAATTTCTATTCCGTTGCCTTCTACAATCTGCCAGGTTAGATTTGATGAACTTCTCTCCCTTTAGTCCATATTTTGGCAAAGCATTAAGCCATTCTTGGTAACTCACTCCATAAATAAATCATCCCTACACCACCCCTCCCCCTACACATACACACCTCTTCTCACTTTCTCAAAGCCAATTTAAACAAAATAATTTCATAAATAAGTTTTGCCCCAAGATTTTAAAAACTCTCCCCATTAAAGACACTACATAAATGCAGATTGCTGTTGACTTCAAAAATGTGGATGGATGTGTTTCAAACAGTTTCTAACAATGGGCATCATGTGTTGGTATAAGGGAGCCACTATATCACACACAACCATTCTGAAGTAGCCCCAACAGTTTTGTGTGGTAGAGAATTCCATAGGTTCACACCTCAGTGAAGAAGTTCTTCCTCATCTCAGTCCTGAATGACTTACCCCTTATTGTTAGGCTTTGATCCCTAGGTCTGGACTTCCCAAACATTGGGAACATTCTTCCTGCATTTAGCTTGTCCAGTCCCATCAGGATTGTGTGTTTTCACAAGACCCCTCTCATTCTTTTAAATTTGTGAGTACAAGCCCAGTCAATCTGGTTTCTCTTCATATGTAAGTCCTGCCATACTAGGAATCAGTCTAGTGAACCTTCACTGGAGTCCCTCAATAGCAAGAATGCCCTTCCTCAGACTTGGAGACCAAAACGGCACACAACGCTCAAGGTGTGGCCTCATTAAAACTTTGTATAACGACAGCAAGCCATCCCTACTTCTATTCTCAAATCCTCTTGCTATGAAGTCAACATGCCTTTAGCTTTCCTTAGACAGTCTCCATTCTTTAGGTGAATGCAAGGACTACTCCAGAGTCAACTTGCTAAAATTTCTTTTCTCTCTCACCCTCCACCCGCAGAGCTCAAGATTTTCAGAAATTTCACAAAGGATCCAGAGTATCTTTCCATCATCTCGTGGAAGACACGGTGTTGGCACTTTTTGGTGAATATTGTCTTCGAGGTTTAGATGATCCTTTAATGACTGTCATTACTTTCTGCCATACCAAGCATCTTAGCAATGATCCATGCTGCATTAGTGGGTGTGTTGGTGAGAGAAATGGAACAAAACTTCACTTCAATGTTATATCCACAGAAATGGACACTCACTGCCTGTGGGCTTATGACACCAAATGGCTGTCAATATGTCAGAGTAGACTGACTGCAGACTGAGTTTCTGTTGGGTACCAAAAATCACACGGCCAGATTCCATTGGAGAGGAACTTTAACAAAAATGCATTAATACAAGAGAAGGTGTGGGTCATAGACAATCGGACATTCTAGGTTTTTGACCTGCCTGCATACCATCTTACTGGATAAAAAGGTCCCATTTAAGGAGCTGTGTAGTAAGTTGAATCTCAGACACACAAGTGACCCACTACATAAAATTGGTCATTAAATTTTGTCTTGGCCAAAGATTGTGATTATGAGAGAGGGAATGAATTAATGGCACTAAGAGGAGAAATCACTGGGGTCTTCTAAGAGACTTCTGGATGAGTATATGGAAAAGAGTAGGATAGGGGGGTATAGATAGGTCTGTGGATTGGTAGATGTGATCAGCGCAACTCGTGGGCCGAAGGGCCTGTTTGTACTGTATTGTTCTATGTTCTAAATAGCCTAAAGATCTGTAATCTGCATTAATTCTGGCTGTGTCCCACCTGCAGGAAGCTTTACTAAATGTAGACAAGGGATTGCAGAGTTAGCAATAACATCCCACAAGCTGATGAGAATCTATCATTTTTGACAAGAACCAACTTTGGAACTTCTGTGTTTTGCAAAATAAACCATTTTCTGTTTAGTTGAGTGTCATGTTTATCTCTTTATTAGATAAAGCAGGATTTACATGTTTAATCCAATAAAAAAAAGGATTTATCAAATTAAAATCATTCCATGTTTGGAATATAGTGATGTGGTAAGTTTTAAAAAAACTTGATGGAATTCTGTTCACCTCCTATAAATGTACAGAAGGAAACTGGAGCTGTCCAGACTGTAAAAATCACCAAAATCATTTCAACAATTAAAAGGTTTACTTAGAATATATATATATGGCAGATCGGAAATCCCAGCTGGCCTCCAGGCCCAAACATAATTTAATGCACTCTTATTTTCACTTCAGTCTTTTCAATGATGTTCACTGGTGGTTTTTCACAGCAACTCAGCTTCTGCAGCTACTTCTGGGGAAAGGGATTTGGGACATTCCAGGCAGGTAAAAGTGCACTTGATTTTTCTTGGCAGTAATTTAGATGAAAAATCCCCCCATAAATCCAAGGCTCTCATGGCAGAATAGGCTTTCAGTGGCAACTTCTCCATTTTGAAATTGAGTTAAACAAGAATCATCATTAATAAGACAAATTAATAAGAAAGTATAATGAAGGATCACAGCACTTTGGACATTCTTCTACCTTCTGTCGGGAAAAAGATACAGAAGTTTGAAGTCATGTACCAATCGACTCAAGAACAGCTTCTTCCTTGCTGTGATCAGACTTTTGAGTGGACCTACCTCATTAAGTTGATCTTCCTTTACACTCTAGCAATGACTGTAACACTACAGTTTGTACCCTCTCTTTTCCTTCCCTATTTACGGTATGCTTTGTCTGTATACCACGCAAGAAACAATACTTTTTGCTGTGTACTAATACATATGACAATATTAAATCAAATAATTTAACATGAGCAAATTTCAAAGCAGACTCTCATCAAGTATGATGCACAGTCATTATTGGAAACAAGAGAGACAAAGGAATGAAGTGTGGAAACTAGTCCAATCCTATCTGCCTGTTCAGCTCCCCTACCCCACTCTACATAGATTCAACTCTGGAAATGGACCAGAACAATACACCCAGCCGAGTTCTCCTCCCTAGCTTTAAATTAGTCCTGTTGTTTTATTTATGCCAGTATCTTGGCACAGGCAAGGCACCACTTTTAAGAAAGGCAGTCTGGAAAGAAAGCTTTGAATGTCTGAATATGGGTTGAATTTGGAGATCAAATAGTGTGACTGTTAACTCAAACCTTTGTTAAATATTTGTTCCTGGGCTGTGAGTGTTGCTGGCAAGGCCAACACTTGTCACCATTCCTAAACTGCCTTTGAGAAGCTGCCTTCTCTCCAGTAAACTGAAGCAAAGCAGGCAAAATACATTTTCAGTCAAAGCAACCCAAGACTTGGTTTTCCTCATTCGATTTAAACACCAGTGTTAACATGTCACTGATACCTTTCTCTGACTGCAAGTCTCTATTCTACATCCTGTAAACCACAGTGGATAAGCTTAGAGACACTTGGAGCAGATGAATGAGAATTATTTGGACAATGAGAGAACTTGTAATGAGATTTCTTACTGTTTTGTGGTGCTTTGATTATAAATGAAATTTTAACAATCACAATTGGCTCTAATCTGATGAAGTTAGTACTGCTGGTGGGTCAGTGCAGAACCATAGGGTATTTTAACCTTTTAAGGGCAGAATGCAATTGTCACCATTGACAAAGACATGGCTTGCCAACAGGGGGGAAAATGCATCTTTAGACAAATAAAAGTCGAAATGGGATACGAGTCCCACCTGGAGGAATTCTGTAACCAGATATTCAGTGAAGTTTACTGATCAAAGTGGACATAAGGGTGGCATGGGGTTAGCACTGCTACCTCAGCACTAGGGACCCAGGTTCGATTTGTGGAATCTGCACATTCACCCTATATCCATGTGGGTTTCCTTTCACAGTCCAACAATATCTGGGTTAGGTGGACTGGCCATTCTAAATTGACCCTTAGTGTCAGGGGAATTAGCTAAATTAGATAAATGTATGGAGTTATGGGAATAGGACCTGGGTGGGATTGTGGTCCGTGCAGATCGATGGGCCGAATGGCCTCCCTCTGCAGTGTAGGATTCTAATAAAAACAGCTCAGATGTGAAGGGCCCACAGTCAGCAGCCCTTTCTAATTCCATACAGATGCCAACACGCTAACACCACATGACATTATATCTGACAAGGGAAACAAGAGTTGGACTTCCCTGACAGTCCCCACTCTCACTTTATTTATAACGTTCAGCAACTGTTACATGGTGGCTTTCATTTCTTAACAGTCAAACTCAACTCAATGGCCCACTGAATTGCAAACCAACCATTTCTCAATCACATCATTGGTGCAAAATGGCAGCTGAATCCCCCCTCCTTTCCTTGATCTGTGGGAATCGCTATTAAAAAAGAGTGAAGGTGTCATGTTTGAGGGAGTATATTTGAGGTAGGCAGGCAATAAGGGATTCAGCCTCAAACATGATGAATCCAACTGTAGATTATAAATTATGGCTAATGGGAAGAGTCAAGGAACCCGGAACTAAAACAACCACATCAACGCAAAATACTTCTAACGCACAGATACTTAACTGCATAGAGTTCACCATCATGCTCTCTTCCCAGGTCAGCCACCAACACTGAACACTCAGCAGCTATAAGAGTTGAAGGACACAGGACGTACAGTTGCTACAGCTGGTGTGACAGACTGAGACAGACCAAAATGTCATTTCAAGTCTTCTCTCACTAACAAGCTGCATCATACCCATTACAAAACATACAGACAAAAACTGAGTGTGAGCCTAGGATCCAACAGGACACTAACTGACTGTTGTCTGGGTTGAAATCCTGTGCAAAACTATTCGTACCAGCAGACAGAGTGCGCAGCACATAAATAAGTTTTACGTTGATGCAGTTCCGTTCAATTCAGGGACTCTCCATTCCAGTTGCTGGGTGCAGACATGGTTTTGCCAGACTCTCACACTGGTGTACCCTCTGGAAGGGGAGACACAAGATGCTCCACATCTTTAGTCTTCTCCCTGCCCTCATTCTTCAACCACTCCATCTTCTGCTTGTGCTGCCGAATTGCGTCAGTCACCCGGGAATCGATCATTGCCTCAGTCAGAACTCCATCCTCGGAGGCGTACGCTGCAGCCTGCGGAACAGGAAGAGGACAAGCAGGCGTGTTACCAAGAACACAGTTTCAGATCACACCAACTGTGCAGTAGATAAAAATGAAACCCAACAAGTGGCATTTAAAAAGATGATGTTTTAAAACCGAGAGATTCCCTGTTCAGACTTTTGCCAGACCGTGACAAATCACAAACAAGCTTCAAATGGGAGATTTATTAAAAGAAAGCCTTATTTCTGAGACATTTTACAAACAGATTTATCACCTGCTTTTTTGCTGCAAACTACAAGTGAATCAAATCTGAGCAGAATAAAGACACAGTATACCTGTTCTAACAAGCTAGTCAGTTGCCACCCACCCCACTGTTAGTGGATGCAAAGAACCTGAGCAACTGGATCGGAACAAGCCAGAGGGAAACCATGTTCCAAGCTGAGCTTGCCTCCTTTGTTGAGGGAGTACTGAGTAGCTTTGGAGTTAACATTACAGAGTCTGGTGAGATAAGTAATGTTCCATACAAAATGTTATCAGCCCACAGACAGCCAAAAACAAGACCTTGGCCAGCATGTCCCAGCATACACAAGAACTCTGATGTAACAGGCTAACAGTCATGACAGAGTGGTGCTCTGCTGGGTTGACATCCACATGCTATTCTTCCTTTCCAATTTCCTTCTGTCCATTTCCATAGACAGTGACTAATGTTGAGTACAAGTTTCATAAGCACCTCAGGCATTGTTTGAATTGCATAGTTATATTGAACAGGCTAACTTAGGGTGCCAGCTTGATCCAAAGTGGGTCACTGGATACTAATAAGTAGGAATCCTGGCTGATTTTTCTGTTCTGTGTGGGGGTTTGAGAGAGATCCAAGGTGAAGTAGTACTAACACAATCAAACCTGGAACTTTGATTATGGCTCAGTATCTCACTGGACAGTACATACAACCACTTAATGTCTCAGTAGTTGACTGGGCAGTACATGCACACTGTTAAAACACACTTGGAATATAGCTTTGGTTTTAGCATCAGCTGGAGAAAATCCAAATGCATGGTGATCAGTTCAATCCTAGCCCCACTCATCATCAGATGGGGACCAGCGTCTAAAAGCTGCAGATTTACAGCTTAATTACACCCGCAGGCAGTGCATTTAAAACTGAAAGGAGCCACTTAATTTCAGAACAAATCTGACAAATTGAGATGGATTTTTACAGTAACATTAGTCACAAGCACCAATCATTATCTCGAAATTCTCATCAATTCAATCTCCCTTTCCACTTGTGCAACCAACAGAACTGCACTCCAACCCAGCTTAGAAAAAACTGCAAGTGCATATAATAACACAGAACTATTCTTCATCTGTGTTTTTGCTGCCTCAAGTGGATTAAATTTGGAAAAATAACCAGGATGATAACTTGGATTGTTCCAGAAGTTATTAAACTGTGGTCCTTGTGAATTATTTTCAAACAGATTGGTCAATTACATTATATCTCTAAAGCGGCAGCAAGAACGCAGACGCTGATTGAGACACACTTCAGCATTTGGTTAATTAGAGGACATTAAGGAGATGAGGAAACGCTAATAAGTAGTAATTCTGGTGCTGACGTAGAAACACGATTCCACTGGGTTTAAGCTGCAAATGCGTCAAGCATGAGCACTTGTAGACTCTGCCTTATGAAACATCGAACAAGCTCTCAGTATTTCCACAGAATCTGCACCAGTCAACATTACTTTAAAAAATGCCAACACAATGCCAGTGGGTGTTGGTGCTGATAATCCAACTGAATGTTCCAAAACTTCAAAGTGAACGATGGAATGAATGTTACTGGCAACACAGCCACAGGGAAGATGGTGGTAGAGAGATAATACTGCTAGACTAGTAATACTCGGAGCATGGGTTCGCAGGAATTAATTGAAAAATCTGCAACCTCTGTAAGGTTGACCAAGACAACTATAATTAACTGTTGTGAAATGCCATCTCGTTCACTTATATCCTTTAGGGAAGGAAATTTGCTATCCTTATCCAGTCTGGCCTACATGTGACTCTAGAGCCACTGCCCTCAAAAGGCCAAGCAAGCCACTCAGTTTCAAAAGCAATTAGGGACGGGAAATAAATGCTAACTTCACTAGTGATAACTAGAAAAAAAAAACATTTTTAATGGCTCAAAGTGGTAAACTGCTTTCTTGAACTGTTATAGTTTGAACACTGTAGTTACAACCCAACTACACTGTCACACTTTGGTGAAACACTGGCAATATTGTTCCAAGTTCAAATAGCATGTGGCTTAGAGAGGAGTTTGCAGGTGGTGCATTCCCAGGCATCTGCTGCCCTTATCTTTCCAGGTGGTCAAGGCTGCAGGCTTGGAAAGTGCTGTCAAAGAAACCTTGCTGACTTGCTGCAGTGTGCCGTGTAGCTGATACACTCTGCTGCCACAATGCACCAGTGACAGAGGGAGGTGGTACTTGTAGTACCAAACTAGCAGGCTACCCTGGGACTGTGTTGAGCTTCAAGTGTTGCTCATCTAAGTGGAGAGCATTCATCACATTCCTGACTTGTGCCTTGTAAATAGTGGAGAAGCTTTAGTGAGGTTAGTTACCCTTGGCAAAATTCCCAGTCAATTAATCTGTTCTCATCCTCCCACACTCCAAAAATTAAAGTTTATTTATTAGTATCATGAGTAGGCATACATTAACACTGCAACTAAGTTATTATGAAAATCCCTCATCGCCACGTTCCAGCGCCCAATCAGGTGCACTGAGAGAGAATTTAGCATTGTCAGTATACTTAACCAGCATGTCTTTTGGACTGTGGGGAGGGAAGCAGAGCACCTGGAGGAAACCCACACAGAGAGGGATAAGGTGCAGACTCTGCACAGATAGTGACCCAAGCCAGGAATCAAACACTGGCACTGAGGCTGCAGTGCTAACCATTGTGCTACCTTGTCACCTTTGGGGAGACATATCAGATATTAAAGTGAGAAGAACAGAATTTACACTGGATCTTAGCCAAAAGGCTAAGAAGCTGACACTTCAGTGCAGCACTGAGCAAATACTGCAAGGCTAGAGGTTCCAGACAAGACATTAAATTCTTTCTACTCAAGTCGATGCAAAATATTCATGCCACTCTGAAGAGATTTGGGGGGGGGGGGGCAGTGCATTATTTACAAATCAACAGATATTCATCTCATTGCCCTAACCTAGAAAATAAACAGTTACAGCAATTTCTTATTTTTGATCTGTACAGTGTTTGGGGAAGTGCCAAGAACGTGAATGGCACGAAAGTGCAAAGTTTGCTTTCATTATTCCAAAAAGAGCAAACATGTGCATGTTCACTGTTTTAAATTTTAAAAAATCCTTCACTGTCAAGCAAATAAGCCCATATAGATCTGGCATCATCTGCTCAAATGAGCAGCCAATCTATCTAATGTCTGTAGCCTGCTAAAGTTGACAGAGTCCATGTTCAAAGAGTGAAATGAGCAATCAAGTAAAAACCTGAAGGCTCTGCAGCCTCTTCCTTGCTTCTATAAGCCAGAAAGGGTCAGTCATTTGCTGGCTTTTGTTTTGATCAAACCTTCTGTCCTTACTCCTCCAGAATATGGTAGAAGCACACGCCGCAAAGAATACCACTGTTAACACTAACCATCATCACCAGTTTAACTAGTGTCCTGTAGGGAAGGAAATCTGCCATTGTTACCTAGTTGTCAGTGTGAATCAATACAGACTCAGTTTAACGGAGTGAAAACCAATAATCGCAGTTAAACTGTGCCCACTGTGCCCCCAGGTTTTGTCACAATCATTCTGCGGTGAGTGCTGACTACATCAATTTAAGAATTCAGCTACCTTCAGATCTATGGAGCCAATAACACAGATCACGTGGGAGCATCAGACATAATTCTGACAGAGGTTAAGTGTCTGGTTAAACTCGGCCCAACAGACTCAAGGGACTGCAAATTATTCACTTGGAACTGAGCGCAGGTCTCTTGGGAGCAAGGGACATTTACTGTAAATATCCTGTACTATCATACTCCTCTGGAGTTTCCAGTAAATGCAGCAAATGTTAACTGCAAACATCCAACTGGGCCAGGGTTAATAATGCAGTAAAAGATGGAAAAGTGTTGCTAATAAAACACAGAGCAACAATTCAATTAGGTACAATAAAGCAGCAGCCAGAAACTTGCTCTCACCCATAGGGAAAACTATAACCTGTGCATATTTACATAGGCTACTCAATTTAATAGCAATTAGGAAGGAGCTGAAGTCTCCACGTCTGCAAAAACAAGACAAGAGGGCAGAGAACGTATACTGACACAATGTAGTCACGGTGCTGACACAAACTCATCTGTTCTAGTCACTTGGGAAAGAGTGTACCTTTTGAGGATTAAACATAGGAAGTAAAACTGGAAAAACAGAGACTGTTTATTAGTACACACCATTTGACAGATTGATCAATGGTGAAGACAGCCCAGTCTCAATTATCAGAGCACTTGCCTGACATACAGGCTGCATTTACTGTGACATTAAAAGGTGTAATGTAGCAGGGGAAACTGCCTGTAAAAAGGACAACAAACATCCAGACAACATTTTGTTCTCCTTATGTCAATCCGCCACTTTATAGGGGCTTGCATCAAACTATGACACTGCAAAGCAGCTAGAGATCATCCGAGTTCACTCCAATAAGTAGCAGATTGAACTAGACTCCAGGATTGTCCTGTATACAGAGAAATGAGGAATGGCAACTCAGTGGCAGGAAACAGAACATGGGCCTGACGTACTGGGAGAGTTGGGGTTTCCTACAGCACAGTCATTGTCTCTGCGCGACACCATCTATCTGAGACACAGAAGGGAGGCAAGGAACTGATCTCAGCCCCCACACTGCTCCAATCCTGCCTACTGAAGATGGCAGCTTCCCTTGGGTTAGGAGCTCTGTATCCCCTGGGTGACTAAATCCAAAAATACCAGACTGTCCAATGACATTAAAATATGGGTAATTGATCAACGTTTACCCCTGAATTGTGGCCCACAAACTACTTGTGAAGAGCAATATATTTAAAAAGCCATATGGTACAGGGAGCCATTCAGCCCACCATGTCTGTGTCAGCCCTAGAGCAACCCAATGAATCCCATTCCCCTGCAAGTATCTCCCTTTAACATTTATCAGCTAATTCCCAAAAACAATCAACTGTTCTAGTGGTACAGTTTCTCAAATAAGAAATTTGCTGCACATCAAAATC
This sequence comes from Sphyrna mokarran, assembly GCA_024679065.1. Taxonomy (NCBI): domain Eukaryota; kingdom Metazoa; phylum Chordata; class Chondrichthyes; order Carcharhiniformes; family Carcharhinidae; genus Sphyrna; species Sphyrna mokarran. Next base: position 21,260,934 of record JAGIQG010000028.1, on the reverse strand, counting down.
TATTAAAAGCAGATAGCACTAAAGATGGAATATAATTCAGATTTGAGCCCCCACAGAATCTGGTTCCTACAGACATTAGCCAACTCAATTGGAAGTAAAGCAGGAGACAGACTGCAGTAAGTGGGAAGTTAATTTTTCAGCATCATCAAGTTCCCCAGCATTATACCAAACAATAACATGTAGGCCTTGAAAGACAAAGTTTCAGATTTGAAGGTTTAACTAACTGGAGCTTAACCTGAATGACAGCTTCCTGTGATATCTGCATAAATTTTCCAACCCCGAGGGAAAGCAACAGTTTGTTTCAGTTCATTTAATTTACCTTTCCAGACCTTGTTGCAGTTATGTGGATGTGCCAGTGGTGTTATACATTCAAATGACATGGTAAGAATTAAATACCTGCCAGGCCACTCCAAGTTTGGAAATCTCTCTGCCTGACATCCCTTCAGTCACTCTAGCAAGCTCAGAGCATTTCTTGCCGTAGTCGAACTGAGCCACTTTCAGGCGCCTGTGAAGCAGAATTGGATGGTCATGAGTGCTGTAAATAAACATGTCTTTGGCTAGCAGGCCTCTTTAGGTTCAAAATGGCTGCTCAATATTTACACATTTATGCATTTTATGATCTTCAAATGTGGGATTAAGATTAAATACTGGGACAAAGTAACTCAAGCCAAGGGACACAGCTTATATGTCAGAACAAACAACTGTACTCACTCTACACAAAACAAAAACTCTCATTCATATAGCGCTCAAACTCTTTACAACCAGTGAAATTTTTTTTAACAATTGCTGTAACATGGGTAATCACCTCAGCAAATTTGTTCACAATGAAGTTCCACAAATAGTAACGAGATGAATAACTAGTTAACCTGTTTTGGTTGTGAGGGTTAAGGGATGAAGGCTGGTTAGGACATAAGGAGGAGATAGTGCAGTGGTATTGTCACTGGACTGGAAATCCAGAGACCCAGAACAAGCTCTGGGGAAACTGGGTTCAAAGCCCACAAAGGCAGATGGTGAAATCTGAATTCAATAAAAATCTAAAGTAAGAGTCTACTGATGACCATGGAACAGTTGTCGATTGTCGGAAAGAATCTGCTTCACTAACGTCTTTTAGAGAAGGAAATCTGCTGTCCTTATCTGATCTGGCCTACTTGTGACTCCAATGTGATTAGTTCTCAAATACCTTCTGAAATGGAGGACAGTTAGGGACGGGCAATAAATGCTGGCCCTGCCAGCGATGCCCACACCCCATAAAATGAATTAAAAACTCTTCAAATACATCTCACAAGCTCATCCATTTACCTAAATATGTGGACAGCCTCATTTTATCTTCTCTCCCATCATCTCAAGTGCTTAGCAGTGCAGTTCATACAAGGAAATAAATAGAATGTCAAAGCACCCTTCACTGCACTATACAAAGGGGGTGCCTGACAAAGTTTAAATTGAGTTAAGCCAATAACTCAATGTCAAGTTTCTGCTGACATTTTCAAACTTCATGCAAGATACTGGTTGCCCAGGGAACTGATGTATTTTCCCTGGAATCTAGCCCAAAATGATAAAAATCAAAGACTTTTCATTCTTTTGACCTCTGCAGCCTAGTCCCTCAGAGTACAATTCTGTAAAAACTGACAAATCCACATACTGCAAAAGATCAGACAGAATGTGCAAATTCATAGAATCTCTGCAGTGCAGGAGGCCATTCAGCCCATTGAGTCTGCACCGACTCTTCAAAAGACCATCTTATCCAAGGCCATCCACTGCCCTAATCCGTAATTCCATGTATTTACCCCACTAATCCCCCTAATCTAACATCTTGAGACATTAAAGGACAATTTAGCAGGGCCAATCCACCTAATCTGTACATCTTTGGAGTGTGGGAAAAAACCGACAGATAGGGGTAAAATGTGCAAATCCCACACAGACACTGATCCAAGGCTGGAACTGAACCAGAGTCCCTGACGCTGAGGCAGCAGTGCTAATCACTGTGCCACCCTTTTGTTGCGGCTGCAGTAAAATGTTACCACAGCACATGGCGATCCAGGTAAAATTTGGGATATCTATATTTTATTGAAGTGCATGCTTGATGGTTGGTTTCCACCCCCTCAAAAGTCAAAGTTGAACAGTCTGTGGGATCCTCTGGAAATTTACAAGGAACCATTATGTCAGTCTGTAGGATGCAGTTGCTATTCAATGCAGAAGCTGCAAGTCAATTTGTTAGATGCCACCAATATTTAAATAAAGTAGCTATTTGTGTTTATAATCCTGCACAAATGAGGCTGCTGTGTTTTTGTTTCAATTATAAAACCCAACCACAATTTAAAAAAAAGGACGAATATTCAAGGTGGCTCAAACTTTGACACGGTTCACTCAAACAGTGGTGATACAGGCTGGTCTGTACTTTTAGTGTTAACTGTCTCAGCTTTTGCCCTTCCTGGGTTCAGCACGAATATTTCTCGTGTGCAAGACTGTGCTTAAAAACAAAAGCACTTTGCTCAGCTGGATCTCCATTTAATATAAAATCCCCAATGCCATTTCGATTACAAACCAGATTATCCTTTATCTACATAAAGATTTCAAGATCCCTACTTTCTAAAGGAATGTAGTGGCTTGTTTTAATAAAAGCATGAGGTAGAAAAGGGACAGGCACACACTGTGTAATGTGCCCTGAAGATACTGAATTCAAGTCTAAGGGAGCTGCAATCTTTTGCAAGTGTCAAACAATGGGTGGGTGAATTCTGATATTGGGCATCCGCTTCCACAACACCAGTTATGGTGCAAACGGGATAGAGCTAAAAAGAAAAAAAAAAAATCAGGGAATCTGGCTGAGCTGCTGAGTATTTCCAGCATTTTCTGTTTTTATTTCCGATTTTCAGCAGCTGTAGTATTTTAACCCTTTGGGCTGAGCTACAGAACTGAAGGATCAGATGCAGAATCAACACTTATGTAATATTTCCTAAATTTGGTCACACCAGGACCAGTGATTTCTTCTTACTGTGAAACCAAGCCTGCTTCAGTCTTTACAGAAATGTTTCTCCTCAAGAACAGGAAACATTAAAGTAGCTGGACTAACAGCTCTGGGAATATCTCTCATACTGCTCATAAGCAACAATGCCAGTTGCCAGCCTGGCCTTAATCTTAATACAACGTAGGACGGTTATCTCAAATACAGTCAAGTTAAAGGCATGGTAGCACAGTGATTAACACTGCTACTTCACAGCACCAGGGACCTGGGTTCAATTCCCAGTTTGGGTCACTGTCAACGTGGAGTTTGCATGTTCCTCCTGTAGGTTTCCTTCGGTTTAATCCCACAGTCCAAAAGATGTGTTGGTTAGGTGCACTCTGCCCATGCTAAATTCTCCCTCAATGTACCCAAACAGGTGTTGTAGTGTGGCCACTTGGCGATGTTCATAGCAACTTCATTGCAGTGTTAAATGTAGCCTACTTGTGATTAATAAACAAACAGAGAACAAAAGAAAATTATAGCACAGAAACAGGCCCTTCGGCCCTCCAAACCTGCACTGACCATGCCGCCTGACTGAACTAAAACCCCTACCCTGCCAGGGACCATATCCCTCTATTCCCATTCTGTTCACGTGTTTGTCAAGACGCCCTTAAAAGTCACTTCCATATCCGCTTCCACTACCTCTCCTGGCAACAGATTCCAAATACTCAATAGCCTCATACATCTCCTTTAAACCTTGCCCCTCACACCTTAAACCTGTGCCCCCTGGGAATAATAAATTAGGTTATTGATTCTTCCACCCTGAGAAAAAGCTTCTGATATCCACTCTGTCCATGCCCCTCAATCTTGTAGACTTCTATCAGGTCGCCCCTCAATTCTGTCGTTCCAATAGGAACAAACAGTTTCTCCAGCCTCTCCTCATAGCTAACGCCTTCCATACCAGGCAACATCCTGGTAAATCTTTTCTGTATCCTCTCCAAAGCCTCCACATCCTTTTGGTATTGTGGCGACCAGAATGGAACACTATATTCCAAATGTGGCCTAACTAAGGTTCTATAAAGCTACAACATGATTGGCCAATTTTTAAACTTAATGTTCCAGCCAATGAAGGAAAGCATGCTGTATGCCTTGTTCACTACCTTCTCCACCTGCATTGCATTTTTGGTGACCTGCGTACCTGTATATCCAGATTCCTTTCCCTATCAATACTCTTAAGGGTTCTGCCATTTACTGTACATTTCCTATCTGTATAAAGGTCTTCTAAAATGCACTACATCATATTTGTCTGGGTTAAACTCCATCTGCCATCTCTCCACCCAAGTCTCCGACTGATCTATATTCTGCTGTATGCTTTGATGGTCCTCATCACTATCTGCAAATCCACCAACATTTGTGTCACCTGCAAACTTAGTCAAACCAGTTACATTTTCCTCCAAATCATTTATATTACATACAACAAAGGTCCCTGAGGAATGCCACTTGTCACAGTCCTTCATTTAGAAACTCAAAACCTTAATTAAAAATGGGAGCAAGGAAGAAGAGAAATTGAAAAATAACAAAAAGTTAAAATAGAAAAATCACAGCAAGATTATCTAATACTCACTAAAAGCCAAAAGCAAGAATAAATTAGGTACGTACTGTTTTCCTTCCGTGGCAGGTTTCAGAACATATTTGTCAAAATATAGCCTGACCAGTCGTTCCCTCTCATCAAGTCCTGGTAGGTCAAAATTAACAATTTCATCAATACGATCATTGATAGCCCAGTCAAACTGCTCTGGTTGATTACTAGCCAGCACCAGCATAAATCTGTTAGAAAAAACAGATGAACATTAATGAGTCGAGTGGTCAGGGTATTAATTAAAACAAATCTTTAAAGGCAGGTTGGCATTAGCAGAGTGGAAGTATGTGGCACCTTCCAAATCATTACTAATCTAATTTCACAATGTTTCTCATATTAAATTTCTGTGAATTGATCAGCCTGGACAAAATTCATCCTTTCCCAGAATAGTTTTCACAGCAAACAAGCAGCCAGATAAGAGGATTCATGGAAAAGGCCACAGGGATGGAACAGCTCGGGATTGCTGTCAACACTAAGGAGGCAACGGCCTAGTGGTATTATCGTTAGACTATTAATCCAGAAACTCAGCTAACGTTCTGGGGATCTGGGTTCGAGTCCCACCACGGCAGATGGTGGAATTTGAATTCAATAAAAAATATCTGGAATTAGGAATCTATTGATGACCATGAAACCATTGTCGCTTGTTGTAAAAGCCCATCTGCTTCACTACTTTTAGGGGAGGAAATCTGCTGTCCTTGGTCTGGTCTAAATGTGATTCCAGAACCATAGCAACATGGTTGACTCTCAACTACTCTCTGAATAAGAGCAAGCAGGAATGGGCAATAAATGCTGGCCCAGCCAGTGATGCCCATGTCCCAAGAATTAGTATTAAATAAAAAAAAAAAAAGAGGATAGAATGCATTAGAGAAGATATGAGGAAGGACAGCAGGCAGGGTCAGAACTTGGCTTGAATAACCAAATCTTGATGAAATGAATATCTCTGATCTCAGCTATGTTATTGGTCCACAGTGAATTGAATTTGAGTAGTCAATCCAGCTCCCAGCAAGGTTTGACTTGTTTCTCTGCCTGAAAGCATCTTTGGAAATTATTTGCTGAATCAAGCAATATGCCATGATTTTTTCACCAAGGATGGGCAAGGAAGCAGGCCCAAAATCTACTTCAGCCAGAACAGGGACTGAAGCTTATGCGGTTGGCATTAATCTGATGCACACGCTAGTGCTTTAGTCACCCAAACTAACTGCCCCCTCCTCTCATTTTGTATCAGAACAAAGAAAAATCAGTGTCACTAGGATCAGTGAAGTACAATGGTGGATGTGTGACATTAGCATTGTGCCTACTCCAACTGAAAATACTCAGGAGCACAATTACAGAGGTACAGCATTTAAAGACAGCACTTTGAGGATAATAACAATAGGTGGAGTATTGATCCATCATAGATAGTGGTTTAAATTTAAAGGGGTGAATTACATGGTATAAATACACCATTAAATTTCCTGTTTCAAGTGCAATATTTCCTTCCTCATTCGAGCATTAACAGACAGAACGATACTGCAGAACCCTGACAAGTGAACTCTAATATAAAATATTATGGGATAGCTTAACTGAAAAGGCAGCTTTTAGTATTTGCATGTGATTATTAATGTGAAGAATATTCATTGAAGGAAAACAAAGGACACTGTGTATAATTGAACTTTTTGCTGTTTAATGATGAAAGTATCCAAATTTACTGGATTGCTAATACTCAATTCAGATTTTGTTTTACGTGCATTGTTTCCATTATCCTTTTTGTCAGAGGCATTGCTTCTTGCTGGGGTAATGGCTCCACAGTTACTTATCTTCCTCCCATAGCTATCCAAAAAGGAAACTTCAATTGCAAGCCCAGAAACAAATGCAACATGTTGTTTCTCAGAATGGGGACAAGAGTATCACAGCAGAACTAAACCGTGTTCTCATAATATCCAAACTCAAATTTCAGGGGGTTACTGACTGGTCATACACGAGATCCGAGTAGCCAAATGTTTTGCCTCCGACTTCAGCTGCAACAGGGATTAGGGAAGGCGATGCACGAAGGGACCTCCTTGTTTGTGGGGCACAGCTGCAGATTAAATAAGGTTGCTGAATCACTGGGGAACATCTATACACGTACTTAATAGGTCTGATCTCAATCAAGGAGAAAATCTCATTAGGAGAAAGTCAATACATCCAGCCACCGAGGGCATTGATTCAGCAAAACACCTGCAGCCAGCACAGGAGTTAAAACTCTGCAATGCCAGAGAACAAAAGCAGCAAAATCCTCTGTCCTGTAGATCAAAGTCACTGTTAAGTAATTAATTACACACGGACAGGATGCTACTCAAATACACTGTTTAAATAATTAATTTGATAGACTGCAATAATGCAAACAACCTTGTAGACAGTCATTGCCTTTCTGAGTAATCTCTCTGGCACTAGCATTACTGGTTGGACTGACATGCCACTAGCAATTCTGGATTGACAAGCTGCTGGTGTTATTTAAACTCATCAGTATCCTCACTTTCTGGACTGATGTACAGGTACAGGTGATGCTGCCAATGCTACATTTATTGCTCATGGTTTCCAAGGTTGTGGCAATTAAGTACAGGCTTCATACTCTGACCCTGGTCTTCCTTGTCTCTCCACGCATTTTTAAAATCATTTTGCTGGACGGTCGTTGGTGACCTTCTCTTGAGAATCCTTTGAAGTTGCACATTACTGCTCAGTTGGTAGTGAGTGCACTCCAATGTTCTTGTTCCATAGTAGTCTGCCCATCACCATCCCCACCTTGTGGTGAATGGTTTTCACACAAACAGATAAATCAGGTAGCAATTTGAAATTAGATTTAAAAAGACCAAAAAATGAATTACAAATGTAACTTTGCCCTAAAGCTAGCCCAATATCTGGGTTAAACATTTAAAACAAGCTGGGGTTTCAGGCCTGAAACCAAATAGTTTCACATCAGAAATCAAACTCTTTGGAGGTGTAAAAAGCAGATGGAAGGTTAGCCAAGTTAATGAGGGGCTGAGAAACAAGTGCTTGAACTTGTAAACTTTAACAGAACCCAATCAAGACTTCTGCGGCCTTTTAGAAGAGTGGTGACAGGCACTAAATAACAGCAATTGATTCACCATCATTTACAATCACAATTAAAGTATCACCATGGCTGGTCCTGTTGAAATTGAACACTGCTCATGCACTTTTTATTTCAAGATTTAATTTCCTGAATTTCTGAACACTGATACAACAGTGGCAGCTCAGTTTTCCTTTCAAGGTCAGAGGCAAATTAAAGTTGAAATTCTGTACACAATTTCACTATTTACAATCTGTGTGTTCAGGTGGGTGTAGATTTGCACACATTGGGCATGTAACACTCTGTAAATGAGTGCAAACATTAATAATCAAGTTTCAGGGTTTTGCTAACTCCCCCTCCAAGTTAGATTTCAAACAGTCCATGCAAAATCTAGCTATTTTCCAGTCAAATAGAACTTAATTAACTCTGTATGTGGAAACTTCATTGAATACCTGTAGATTTTTAAATATCAAACTTATTTACTGCAACAGTTGTGTTTAAAACAGGAGTACTGAATGCCAGAGAAGAAATCTTGTGTTCAGGGCTATCTTTAAACAAATCTCAAAACTCTGCCAATGGGTGCAATTCTCAGGGACTGTGCATCACAGGGCAGGCCATAACAGTATCCATAGTGGCAAAATCTCAGTTTAAGATCTTTCGTGCCCTCAGCCAGTGACATACCAGTGCAGGGCTTCTAGTTGTACCACTGTGAGGGTGGGGGTTTGCCTTGGTACTAGTAAAGCTGTGGAAGGTTGGCCCTCTGGCCCTGAAGGTTTAGCTATGCTTCTCATTAGCCAGGAGCCTTGATGTTCCTAAGGAGTGTGGGGGTGGAGTGATTTAACATTACTTGGAGATTGACATTCCTTTTAAAGATGGCAGCTCCATCAGGCACCGCCCTACGGCAATGACGACACAAAACATCCCCCCCCCACCCCCAAACTCTTTTTTATTGACAAAGTGTCAGATGATCTGGACTGAAAACTCAAATGTTTCTGGGGCGAGACATGCCAATTCTCAGTTAGAACCTGACAGTAAAATTCCATCCATTATTTCTCACTTTTATTGCCTCAAAATCTTATGATAGTTCTGCACATGCTGAGTTGAGACTATTGGACTGCAGCAATTTTACAAAAATAAAGCAAGCTGCTTTTTAAAATCAAAAGGGCAATCAGGCATTAACAAAGAATTAAAGTAGAAGATGCTTTTCAAATTGAAATGGTGAACTGTGGCTTATAACTCCTTTTAGTTGAACTGCAAATGTCTTTTTATTTTAGCTGATTTTCCCTTCAATCAACCATGTTAAAAAGCAGGCTTAGAGGGTTAGGAGTCAATCAACCAGCAGGAAGCATGACAAATGTTAGCTGGGAAGTGCTGATAAGGGCTCCAACTATTAAATGCGTTAGTATTCAGACTTCACTCAATAATCAAAGACATACAGCCAAGAACCACAAATTTATTCACCCCTTGTCATGCAATTATGGACACTGTGAATGACAGTACCAGGATGCCATATCAATATTTATAAAAAGCATAAAGATTGAGCTGCACTCAGGTAGTCAACCGAATTCGCTGCCAAAGGTAGATGATGGGCCACCCGTTTGCAGTCTACACTGTGAAGACAAGTAAAATGTTGCCTTAGGCTTGTGTGTTTAAAAATGAGAATTGCTATGAGCATCGTGCCACACATGGTAACAACTCCATGGCAAATTAAACCGCAGAACCCACGTTGGCCTGTCGCAACACAGTGCAAGTGAGAGGGCGAGCGCATCTACATCCAAAGCAACATAATATGACAGAAGGCTCAATACTGCTGACTGTGCTCTGGGCAAAATAACAGTGGCCAATTGCAGGCAAATACAAATTGCTTCACATTTCCTTAAAAGTAAAGTTCTAACAGGCACCGAGGGATATATTTAAATTAACCCATCTACGACAGACGTACCTTGGGCAAGTTTAAAGTTCACCTAAAATACAGGACCACATAGAATGGAAGCTACCATATTCACCCACTGGGCCAGTTCCAAACAGGTCAGATTTCTTATTCCACATGATATTTTTAATCATTCTATCTCCATCAAATTTATAACTTATGCAGTCCGCTTGCTGGGTTTTCCCACGTATTTATCATTTACGGGAGAAGTTACATCCTGGTGCATATTCACATTTGATTATTTAAATTTGAATTCACATCTTGGAGTTCACCTAAATATTAACAGTCTCACAAGAATCCAGTTTATCAATTCAATTTAGGATTTCAGTAAAGTCAGGTATGATATTGTTGTGGTAACATTACCAGTGCCCCAGAGACTGGACTAATTCAATCACTCACTGCCATCACAGTTTAGGAATTCAAATTAAGTTTGAATAAAACAGTCAGTTGTAATAAAAACAGCGAAGGTTGTTTTTCTGTACTGCTGCAAAATCAAACAGTGCACCAATTTCTATAGAGAAAAGCTGCCGCCTATACCTGGATTGAGTGAATGTGATCTAACAGCAGCATGGTACACTCTGAAGTGATTTAGTAGGCCACTTGGTTGTTTCAAAACTCTACTAGCTGTTCAAGAATCTGACTCAACAGCATCACCACCTCCTGGTAATTAAGCATGGCTATCACATACCAGTTTCATCACTGTAGTATTCTGTGATTCTATGTGGGGTTAGTTAGGAGATCAGGCCTTTCATGCATCAGTGCAGACTTGGTGGGCTGAAGGACCTCTTCTGCACTATTATATTCTGTGATGTGGTGAAACCCACATTCAGTGCGGAACATTCACCAACTGGAAAACTGCTGGCAACCCCATCACAACCATTGAGGTGTGCGGTCCTGAACAGGTGCTTACCTCTGAGGGGCCTTTACCAGCAGAAATCCAAATGTAGGCAGATGTCCTGCCTACTGAGCTGCCAGCCAGCCAGGGAGAGGGCCAGGAGTAACATTCAGGCTCGTGGGAATCTCCAGCGGCAGTCCATGTTTCTGGCAGTTCTCTCCATTAGTCATAGGATGCCCAAACAGAAGCGACATGGGCAGCAGAGTGTCACAGTGGGTAGCCTATGTAGACTTTGCACCTTTTCCCTGTGTTTGCAAAATAATAATCTCCTTTCCCTTATTGCAGATGCTGAAGAGGAAGTGATGGGGGAATGGTCTGATTGCTGGACAATTAATTCAAAAACTCAGCACATGTTCTGGGGACCCGTGTTCAAATTCCAGCATGGGACATGATGGAATTTGAATTCAGTAATAAATACCTTAAATTAAGAGTCCACTGTTGACTATAAAACCATTGCTGATCGTTAGAAAAACCCATTTATTCATTAGTATCTTAAGGGAAGGAAATCTGCCATCCTTACCCGGTCTGGCCTACATGTGACTCTAGAGAGACAGCAACATGATTGACTCTCAAATGCTCTCTAAGCAAGGGCAACTAGGAATGGGCAATAAATGCTGACCAGCCAGCGATACCATGTCCCACAAATGCAAGAAGAAAAAAACCTTTGGATTTGAAGGCTAATACTTACTTGTTACTCTGTTCCCCTGTTCGGTACAGAAATGCGTTCAGTGTCGCTCTCAGGTCTTCGCTTATCTTTTCCTACAGAAACATTTCAAGATAAAAGAAAATATGGACAAGTAGCACTTTCTCCAATTTGTAAACCACAATCAGCAGCTACTGAAAACCAAAATGCATCCAAATAGCTCATATTCAATTTGCTTTACTCAAGTATTGAGTATAATGGAGTTAGTGGGGCATTTTCTGAACAAGATACAGAGGTAATACAGCTGGAGATAATTCTGGTATGCAGTTGCATCAATTCTTCTCTTGTGCATTTATTAATGAGCACAATTATGGTGGCACAATAGTAAACACTGTTGCCTCATAGCACCTGGGACTCGGGTTCAATTCCAGCCTGTACAGTTTGCAGTTTCTCCCCATGTCTACATGTGTTTTCCTCTGGGTGCTCCGTTTCCTCCCACACTCCAAAGATGTGCAGATTAGGTTGATTGGCCATGCTAAGTTGCCCCTTAGGTGTCAAGGAGATTAGCAGGATGAATATGTGTGGATAGGACTTGGGTGGGATTGTTATTGGTGCAGGCTCGATGGGCCAAATGGCCTCTTTCTGCATTATAGACGTTCTAAGATTTATCAATCACTATCTCAATTTTTTCCTCCAAGTGTTAAACTCACTGACACAATAAATGCAGAGCCTGCATTGTTGTCCCAACAGAGATTGGGAAAAAACATTGGGGAAAAAAAAAGAGCAAAAATGGTGTTTCCCTCTCACGCTTTAACAACCCTTCAAAGCAAACACGTGAAGCAGAAACAGCAGCACAGACATAAAAACCGAGACATGGCTCAATTCCTGGCACTGTCTGTGTGGAGTCTGCATGTTCTGTGCCTTTGTGGGTTTCCTCCCACAGTCCGAAAGATGAGCTGGTTAGGCGCACTTGCGACGCTAAATTCTCCCTCAGTGTACCAGAACAGACGCTGGAATGTGGCGACTAGAGATTTTCACAGTAACTTCTTTGCAGTGTTAATGTAAGCTTACTTGTGATGTTTGAGAAATCCTAAACCCAAGCTTAACAAAAGGAGGATATTTGGGGAATGACACTTCTCCATTCTACCCAATGAATGATTGAGAAGAATTAATGTAAACCCAGCCATTCCCCATCTGTCAACCAAAGACCACCCTCCACTGTGTCAATCAAGCTCCACTGATGGTGCTCCAAAGGCAGAGTGGAACTGGGAATGGAAGAAAACAGAAACTGAGAGAAGAAACATGAGCTGGAATTGAAAGGATATCTGACAGCAATTTCAATCTTGTTAAATGCCGACGATGAATTGGGTCTCTGGGACAAACAGCACCTTCCTCCCTCTTCTTTGTTCAAAAGATTTTCAAAAGGACATGTGGTAGACTTACGGTTGCTCTCTTTCGAAGGAATGCATCCGCCTCATCCACAAATAGCAAAAGCCTGTGCACAGGAGACAAGTTATGATCACTCCTTTGACTTCACATCAACGCATCCAAATGTTTAAAACTTAGTAGCCCAAAATAAATCAATCTCCACTATTTAGAATTCTTGAGGCACAGAAGCCAAGAACACTGTTCTAAGAAAACAGCACATCTAGAAACCAAACACCCACATTTTTCAGCCTTACTTGTGACGCTAATAAACAAACTTTAAATTCAGGTGAAAGTCTTTGTTGCCTTACAGTTTTAGGCAAAATTCTTAAAGGCATAAGTCCACCACCGTACTCTGTTAAACCAGTTCTTATATGGAAAATTAAAATCTCAACACGGGCACAGGAGGAGAGATCACATTGCTACTTGCATTTTAAGTTTAAAACGTACGGAGGCAAACATTAGGTGAAACAAATTTAAGAAACTTTTCAAATTCTTTGAAATCACCAATCTTTAACTCAGTGGCCTACAAAACTCAAGTTAACCAAGTTCTCATACGATTTCAATCTGTATCACTTGCTCAAACATCATCCACGTGCAATTGGCAGTGGTACGGTGGTTAGCACTGGGAACTCAGGATCGATTGTGGTCTCAGGTGACTGTATGGAATCTGCCCGTTCTCCCATTGTCTGTGCAGATTTCCTCTCAGTCCAAAGATATGCAGGTTAGGTGGATTGGCCATGCTGAATTGTCTCTTACTATTCCAAGACATGTAGATCCGGGGGCCTAGTGGGGTAAATACATGGGTTACGGGGTATGGCTTGGGTAAGGTTCTGTTGGACAGCCAATACACGATGGGCCCAGTGGCTTCTATGAATGTAGAAGATTCTATGAATGTAGGGATTCAATTAATTTATTCTTCAAATCAAAATATTCAAACAAAATAACAATTAGCAAAGTTGAAACACAGGAGCAGTTCACTTCCCTCCATAACCGACCCCACCAAAATGACAAACTCACCCTCTTCTGCTAGTAGATGCCCAGTCAAAGACTTTGTGCATAGCTGTGACACCCTCACGACCCATTGGAGCCACGTCCCCACCTGTCATAATAGCATAATCCATGCCGGAATGTACAGCTAGTTTCTGATAAGGGAGAGAGAACACAAGAAATATAAACCTGAAAGTAGCTTGTCTCTTGAATAGTGAGCTCTTCATTGAGGGGTCAAATAGAAGAGGCCTTTGCTTCAACTGTCAGCAGTGTTCAAATTCTTATACATGCAACATGCATTTACATAGCACCATTCCAGAGTCAGCCCCAAAACACTTTACCACCAATTTTATTGCCATCTATTTTTAAAGTTGTAGTTACTGTTCGTAATGTAGGAAACACAAGGTCTCAGTAAAAACCAAGACGACGATTACCAGTTTTTAAAAATGAGGATAAAACTAAGGATAAATATTAGTCAGAGACTGAGAGAACTCTTTTTCTTCTAATGGTGTAACAGGATCTTTTACATCCTGTGGCGGGAGCAGATGAGAACTGTTTAGTATCCAGTATGAAAGATGACACCTCTGGCACAGTGCTTCTCCATACTGTTATCCTGTGCCAGCCTGAGTGAAGACTGATACAAGCACTCATTTAATATCTCTGCCATTCCCAAACTCCTTCCTGGTATCTTTCAACGATGCAGTGCTCTCTGACAATCCTCTCTTACTTTGTCAAAAAGGCTATTCTAATTATTCCCAGTTGTCCAACAGTCTCTTTTCCAGCAACTTTTAATGTGATCTGATAACCAATGTAGATTTTTAAAATAGTTCTCAGCACCTGTCTTTAACTTCCTGTGTATTATGCACTTTCAATCCATCAATCAGATTTTATCCCTTAAAATAAGCTGATGCAGGAATCTGAAACAAAATCAGAATGATGGAAAAACCTCAGCAGGTCTGGCAGCTTCTGCAGGGGGAGAAAAGAGTGAATGTTTGGAGTCTGTCTGACTCTGAGTGGAGGACAGGGAGAAGTGTATTGAAAATTTTACTGTAGCTGGGAGAGATTGCAACAAGATGTAGCAACTTTAAAAGCATGAGATATTGCTCTTCCTATTCGTGTTGAGCTTCACTACAACACACAGCAATATTGCAGCACACCAAAGGTAGACTATGGGCACAAGAACAAGATACTGAGTTAAAATAACAGGTGATAGGAAGGATGGGTGGGGGATGAAATGTATTGCAATTCCACAACTTTAGATTTGCTCTTAAAAACTTGTTTTTCATGGTAGTTTTATCTCCCATCAGTAGATCTGACTGACTGACACATTCCAAGATGCATTAACACCAGCCTGGGTGGTTATATTAATACTGGAACGCAAAGTTTAATGTTTATTTATTAGTGTCACAAGTAGGTTTACATTAATACTGCAATGACATTACCCATGAAAATCCCCTAGTCACCACCCTCTGGCACCTGTTCAGATGCACTCAGGGGAAATTTAGCATGGCCAATATTAAATACATGTCTTTTGGACTTCGTGAGGAAACTGGAGCACTCGGAGGAAATCCATGCAGACGCAAGGAGAATATGCGGAGTCTGCACAGTGACCCAAGCCGAGAAAGGAACCCGGGTTGGTAGTGCTGTGAGGCAGTAGTGCTAACCGCTGTGCCATGCCTTTCAGTCCCATTAATACGTCATTGTTCTCAGGTGACATGAAGGATAATAAGATCAGGGATCCAGATATACATCAGTCTTCATGCTAAATCCATTCATTATCCTTAATTATATATTTCCTACGCAGCATTTATAATGAAAACATCCAGAGCAAACTTTGGCATACTGCAATTTTACCCTGACGCCAGTGGAAGTGTTGCCACTGACAAGGGGACAGTCACAGTGACACATTTGCACAGTTTCCATTTCAAATGTGAACATAAGAATTTATAGTGGGAAAAAATTGACAGGTATTACACGCAGAAGCAAGCTTTTTAATACATCAGATCAAATGTGGTTCCATTGAGGGGGATGTATTGTTAATCGTATTATGTACAATTACATTAGTATTTTGGCTCTGCCTCAGTGCCAGTATTTCTTACTCAGTTCCAGCCTGAGTCACTGCAGTGTTATATAAAAAGAATTATGCTTTCTAAATATAGCCTTACCGCACTCTATAATTTAATTCTAGTTTTCCTTTATGCAGTTAAAAGTGTTGATGTAAACCTCCGCGATTAAAGCATTTAAGCAGCCGGGCTATTTACAACGAAGAGAAATCCTGCGAAATTGAGGAAGTGCCGTAAGAAGTGTCAGTGTGGTTATTAAACTCGCAAATGAGATATTCCTGTTGGTGTTCACTTTGCAGGCGAGGCCACTAAACATCTGCCCTTGGGAAGAAAGTCACATCGCAGCATTGTGCAAATCTGATAGGAAACTGTCACACACAGCAGCCACCAACCATCCATTGCCACACACTCAGCAATTCCGTCTCTTGCAATCAGAAATCTCCCTCGCAAGCGCAGTTCTCATTTCGTGAGCAAAGCAACTTTCTTAAATTAACCAAAAATAATTCACTTACTGAGACAAACGTATACGGTCAGCGTTTAGAATAGCAGTACAAACCTCTAAGCAGCAGCACTAATACGATAGAGATGTCAGTTTCGCATACATCAACTGGGCAGTGTCACCGAAGCTATTTGGAAAAATTGATGTAATCCGACCAATCTCCTCTCTTCTGTACATGAAGATTTACGACTTTCCCTATTTATCAGCTATGTTCCCCACCCTGCCCCTACCACACACACAAGTTTCCTGTCTCATTTAACCCTGATTCACAATTAAAAACTGTTAAACAGAAATTTCAGAATATTTCACAATGCTTGCTAACACCTGGTAATACACTTGTCATCGCGTTACACAATTATGGAATAAATTGCCTCTGTTTTTAATTCTCATATTTGCGCTATGACTTATTAGATCGAGGCATGAGTGCAAAATGCCGTGGGGCAAGTACTGACTCACCAAAGCAATCAAAAAAATTATACAATCTACAACAGCATCAATTAAAAGACCATTTCACACCGGTTTTATAAACACAGCAGGGGTCTGATCAGGAAACATCCCTGCCTGCCTGTAAACCCATCGTTGTGTTTCATTTACTGCATCGTTTTGTTTCAGTCCTTCAGTCTGACTCATATCATTTAGTTTTTCAGCAAATTCACTTCGTCTGTAACCAATAAAATTTAAAAGCCTCCAAAAGAAAATTTTTCTTCTGCAACATATACCTTTGTGCCTCTATTTGATACATCCCTAAAGCTATATTCAATCTGTGAAACTGTACGTTATTAGCAATGTCACTCTGGAATAAATCTGTACGTTAAGTATTAAATACAACCAACACCTTTTACTCCGTAATCCTATCAAAAAAGGCTAAATCTATAGCATTGAACTGACATTATAATCAGAACAGAGATGCGGGAATTGCAGAATTAGGGTGATGGACTTAGTGATAGAATTGTTTAGGCCATTTTGTGTTTGCCAAACAATCACTGCTGAAAAAGCTGCCACTTTAGATGGACACCCCAGGTCACGCAAAACACTGCCAACACGGTAAGGCTTTCACATCACTGCCCCAATGATATACCATAATCTTATTTACAGGCTGTGCAAAACAGCACAAGTTTTTTTTCGCACTTGCCACACAAACCAAACCAACCACCTCAGTGAAGCTGGCTTTTAAAGCTGAAGAGATGTGCATCTACAAACTCGCTGTCATGGTTAAAACAAAACAGACAAAAAGCAAATGACACATGAGGATGAGGCAATGTAAACAGCTAACAGTGAGCTTGTAAATAGACACTTCATCTTTATCAGACTGATCCATTTTCAACTCTTGTCCTGACTGGACTCTAGCTATGATAAAAGAAAATCTTTCCAATAACCACCATGCCTAAACGAGTTACTAAACTTAAATTCATCTATGTAGGTGTACTGAAAACTACAGATGTATATAAAAGATCTTATGGCATTATTTAAAAACACACCAGTGTTCTCCCAGTGCCTTTGCTGGACATTTCTCCCACAATCATCACCACCACTAAAATCACATCAACTGTGGAACCTTGCTCTGCAGAAATTGGCTACTGCATTACAACAGAACTGCATATCAAAGTTAACAAGTTGACTGCAAAATGCTTTGGGACAACCCAAGGTGAAATTCAAGTTCTGCCTTACTTTAACAGATAAATTAGAAAGAATTAATAGGACCTGATGCTACAGTAATTGTTCAGGTGGCAAAGCCTGTGTAACTCAGGATTCTTACAGACTAAAATTTTAATAGAAAGTACATTTAATGCCAGGGCTACTGACAGATGACTCACTGATCATATATACATGGCAATTAGTATTGCTATATGTAGGTTTGCAGAGATCATCAACTGAAGAGGGGAGGATAGAGGAAGAGGTCCAGAGGCGAGTGAAAGAAGAATTTCACTGAGGCATCTTACCCAAGGAATTGCCCGCTATATACTGCTGTCTGATATATCCATTGCCCCAACATTAACATCCCTCATTCTGACGTGCAGAAATTGGACAGGATATTTTCCTCCCTCAAACAGTCCTTACCTTAGCAAAAAGGGTTTTCCCTGTACCCGGAGGCCCATACATTAGAATATTTCGGTACAGTCCCTTGTTGCTTTTTGTGTTGCGGGTTGCTATGGCGATATCTCTCACACGTTCCTCCAATTTGGGCTGTCATAGAAAATGGGAATTGAGTGAAAGTGGCAAAAGAGACTCAACAAAAATTCAATTTCTCCAGAACTGCGTATATGTAACATATATAAAACTCACACTCAACACCACTCCCTCAAGCGCATCCTGTGGCTTGCTCATCACACGTTTACCAACCTGGGAGGAAAAAGAAATGTATCTAGTATAAACTTTACAATGGAACATTATCTTTCATACACAATGAGCAAACTCCATTACATTAACCAAAGCCAGTTGCCGCAAGGGAAAAAACAAGATACTGTGGTTGGAACAGAAAATGCTGGAAATACACAGCAGGTCAGGCAGAGGGGAACAGTTAATCTTTCAGGTCACTGACCTTCCACCATTTGCAATATTGAATCAATGTTTCTCTCTATAATTGCGAAAAGTTTCCAGCTTTTTTTAAAAAATATTTCAGTATTAGGAATATTTCATGTAACCGTCATGAAATTCCCAAATACATTAATCAACAATTGAAAGCATTAAATGTACAGTTGGGCCACATTATCAACTTTACCTTGAACTACATTATAACATTTTTACACTTTACCAAGGTTTGTTCCAATGGTGCAACAACAATCTCTCCCTCAATATCAGTAAACCAAAGAAGATAGTCAGTCATCGACTTCAAGAAGCACAGTGGAAGACATGGCTCTGTCTACATCAAAGGTAATGAAGTAGAAATGGTTGAGAGGTTCAAGTATCTAGCTGTTCAGATCACCAACCACCTGTCCTGGTCCCTTCACACCAACATTATAGTTAAGAAAGCCCACTGACATCTCTACTTTCACAGAAGGCTAAAGAAATTCAGCACATCCACTATGGGATGTTTTTCTAGCCGGCGGTCGGTCGGTCACTAGTGGTGTGCTGCAGGGCTCAGTACTGGGACGACTTCTATTTGTAATATATATAAGTGACTTGGAAGAGTGAGTAAGTGGAGCGATCAGCAAGTTTGCAGGCAATACAAAGATGGCTGGACTTGCGGATAGTGAGGAGCATTGTCAGACAATGCAGCAGGACATAGATAGGCGGGTAGCTTGGGCAGATAGAATTCAATCCTGATAAATACAAGGTGATGCATTTTGGGAGAAAGAATGTAGGGGGGAGGTATAGAACAAAGAAAAAAACAGCATGGGAAACAGGCCCTTCGGCCCAATGAGCTCGTGCCGCCACTCCGATGTTCCCACCTTTACCTGTGATCCCTATGTTTATAGATCTATGGATTAAAAACAAAATTTGAGACAATTTAGGGAGAATTTGTTTTCCCAATTAGCCTAAGAGCACATCTTTGGGATGTGAGAGGAAACCTGTATATGATAAAGGATAGACCTATTAAGAGTATAGAAACACAGAGGGACCTGGGGGTGCAGGTGCACAAGTTTCTGAAGGTGGCAGAGCAGGTGGAGAAGATTGTGAAGAAAGCTAGCCTTTATAGGAAGCAGTATAGAGTACAAGAGCTAGCTTTTAATATTGCAGTTGTATAAAATGTTAGTTAGACCTCATTTGGAAAACTGCATCCAGTTCTGGTCGCCTTACTACTGGAAGGACATAGAGATTCTGAAGAGAGTGCAGAGGAGGTTTAGCAGGATGCTGCCTGGTATGGAAGGTCTGAGTTACAGGAAGAGAACAAAGAACAAAACAGCACAGGAAACAGGCCCTTCGGCCCAACGAGCCCACGCTGCTACCCCAATGTTCCCACCTCTACCCGCGATCCCTGTCCATGTTTATAGATCTATGGATTAAAAACCAAATTTGAGACAATTTAGGGAGAATTTGTTTTCCCAATTAGCTTAAAAGCACATCTTTGGGATGTGGGAGGAAACCTGAGCACCTGGAGAAAACCCACGCAAGCACAGGGAGAACGCGCAAACTCCCACAGACACAGGCTAAAATCCATGTATCTGCACAGAAAAGCGATAGTCACTGAGCTGTCGTGTTGCCCATCAAATGGTCCAGGTCAAGCGTACACTAACGACGTGAAGCACTAGGATACTCTCAAAAAAATCCAAGAGCAGCCCTCTCACAACCCATTGCGTGTATGCCCCTCGTTAGGCAACAAGGTGGACCAATTGGTTAGGTTAGGCAAATTGGGGCTGTTTTCCTTAGAAAGACGTAGACCTACAGGAGATCTAATAGAGGTGTACAAGATTATGAGGAGCATAGATAGAGTAAACAGGGTTAAGCTTTTTCCTAGGATGGACTCAAATAGCACGAGGGGTCACAGGCTTGGGGGGGGGTATAATTTGGATGCTAGAGGGAGGTTTTTCACACAGAAGGTGATGGGGGTATGGAATGCGCTGCCAAGTAAAGTGGTGGAAGCAGGCACTCTGGAGTTATTTAAGAGATACTTAGATGGGCACGTGAATAGAATGGGAATGGAGGGGTATAGAAAACTGATTTAAAATAGGGATCATGAGCCTTGGGAGTCCCTGGGAAGTGTGTAATTAGATAATGATATTGATGCATTTGTTTTTATCCTACAGGTGCTTTGGTCTGCCTTGTTGTCTAACAAGGGGCATACACACGATGGGTTGTGAGAGGGATGCTCTTGGAATTTTTTGAGTATCCTAGTGCTTCATGTCATTAGTGTACGCTTGACCTGGACTATTTGATGGTCAACACGACAGCTCAGTGACTATCGCTGTGCTGTGCAGATATGTGGATTTGGGCCTGTGTCTATGGGAGTTTGTGCATTCTCCCTGTGCTTGCGTGGGTTTTCTCCGGGTGCTCCGGTTTCCTCCCACATCCCAAAAACGTGCTCTTAGGCTAAGTGGCAGAACAAATTCTCCCTCAATTGTCTCAAGTTTGGTTTCAATCCATAGATCTGTAAACAGGGATCATGGGTAAAGGTGGGAACATCAGGGTAGCGGCGCAGGCTCGTTGGGCCGAAGGGCCTGTTTCCTGTGCTGTTTTGTTCTTTGACTCTCACCAACTTTTACAGATGCATCATAGAAAGCATCTTTTCCAAATGCATCACAGCTTGGTACGGCTGCTGCTCTGTCCAACACCACAAGAAGCTACAAAAAGTTGTGAACGCAGCCTAGTCCATCATACACCAGCCTCCCATCCCAGCAGGAATATCTACAATTCTTGCTGTCTTGGGAAAACAGCCAGCATAATCAAGGGTTGCATACACTCCGGACATACTCTCTTCCACCTTTTTACATCACAAAAATTTTGAGAACGTGTAGCAACTGCTCAAGAACAGCCTCTTTCCTGCTATTGTCAGCCTTTGAATGTCTGGTCACATATTAAGCCAATCTTTCTCCTCAACCTATCTGTAACTGCAGTACAATATTCTACATCCTACCCTTTTCTTCTCCCCTACTCTATGAACATTATATTTTGTTTATACAGTTTGTAAGAAACAATATTTTTCACTGCATTCCAATACATGCGACAATAATAAGAAATTCAATTCCATTAGGTTTTTGGGATACATTGTTCACAGACCAAAAAACTAAAAAATAAACACGGTTCATTAGTGAATCCTTGCTCCCTCATCCCCATTTGCCCCCAACACCCATTCAAAACCTAATAAAATTGAGTTCTCGCAAATCATTGAGGCACTGCTACCCACTCACCCATCCCACACAAATGGGACACCAGTCACTTCTCATCCTGTGGTCATATTTTTACGCTAAGAGGTATGATTTAAAAGCATTTTCACTGGGAACCACAATGATGCAGGAACAGTTCTGCAGTTGCTGTTGTGGAGGTTTAACTTCACAACACATTATTTCACTAAATACAAAAAATGTAATTATTGAAAATAAGATGCGTAGAGAGGAGATTCAAAACTTCTCAACTGACCGACAGACACCGAGACACACAGAAACAGATGCAGTCCCTGCACACTTCTAGGAGAAAAAAGTATTTAACTTAAAGTGAATCTTGGCCCTTTAAATGGCCAAGGAAGGACACCAGCCATTTACTGCATGACTCAAAACCCAACTGAATCTGTGTAAACACAATAATGGTTTAATTTAGCCTACTAATCTTTTTTTGCAGAGTACATAAAGTTATTAACACTTTAATACTCAAGTTACAAATCTGTTCCCTGAAATCAAATTTCTTTTAATGCATATAAATGACATTGATGGATGCCACTTTATATCTGCATCATTAAAACCATTCTGGATATTAGGTAGCAAAGCTCTGATTGTTCTGGAATGACTGTAGATTGGTGGCTGTTGCCTGAGAGGGAGGTTATGTCTGTAAGGATTAACCCCAGGACTGTGCTGGGTTTCATAATGCAACTGGTCCTCATTAGTCAGAGAACATTCCCCATTTGAGAATCAGTCTAGGCCTGAACTTTCTGTTCAGACCATCAAAACTCCCAAGTCTGCATTACCTTGATCGGGTGCTTCAATGCTTCTACTAATGTAATGCGGGATGTATCCCGAACCAGGGAAGGCTTTCCCAGCCGAGCCTCAATGTATCGTCCAGCAACTCCTGTAGCATTCTTGGCAGAGTAAACACCAACAGCCAGCAGCGTTAGCCCAGCCACCTAAAGATAAAGCAATGCCAGAAAAAGTAATGAGTTATAGTCATGCCTTAGAGGATAGAACAATTATTCAGCTTATAAAACATGCAGGCTTTTTTATCAACACATTTCATTGACATAATTAGAAGTTCAGAGGATACTTAAAGACAAGAAATATCTTTTAAATATTCAACACATACTTGCCCTATCAGGCACATTTTTCAGGAAGACATGATATCTCTATTTAATCATAGATTTAACTCTCCCTTCAAAATCATTCTACAATGCAAGCACAATCTATCCCATCATATGCAAAATCCAGCTATTTGCTCTCCTTTGGGAATGTATATTTCAATGAAAATCTCAGCTAACCTATATTTCCACTGGCTCTTCCACTCATGACAGACTATTGTGACCCATCAAGTACCCCATCTCTAACACCGCCCCCCCTCAATCTATTCCACAGTGGCACAGTGGTTAGCACTGCTGCATCACAGCAACAGAGATCTGGGTTCAATTCTGTCCTTGGGTCAGTGTTTGTGTGGAGTTTGCACATTCTTCCCATTTCTGTGTGGGTTTATTCTGGGTGATCCAGTAAGCCCCCCCACACTTCAAAGGTTTGTGGGTTAGATTGATTAGCCATGCTAAAACGCCCCTTAATGCCAGAGGGATTAACAGGGTAAATGAAGAGTTACAGGAAGGAATAAGGCCTGGCAGGGATCGTGGTCAGTGCAGACTTGAGCCGAATGGCCTCCTTCTGCACTGTAGGAATTCTATGATGCTACGAATTCTTAGAGCCTCACGTTTATTCACATTTATACAACTTGATTTTAGAAAAGGTGACACTAAACATTCTAGATATAGAAGAGACTGGGAGTCAGCAGGAAACCTCACTCTGTTCTATTAAAAAACATCAAGCGTCCACGTTACACAGTGCACTCCACTAGCAGAATTTCAGAAGAATAAAGATGATGAGAACGGGGAAAACAATTAGACAACACCAAGTGTGGGCTTTAAAGGCCTGTAAGGAGAAAGTAGACAAGGGAAATCAACTGATATCAGGAAAGAATGAATTGAATAATTGGGGACGGTGCAGTATGCCTTACGCTTTAATGGTGAAAAGGCAGGGATGGTGGAGGGTGTGCGGCAAGCTTTACTCGGAATTTAGATGGAACTGGAGGGTAAAGTTCAGAGATGCTAGAGTCAAACAAGGGGTGCTGTTATTACCCCCAACGCAAACTTACATTAAGTACTTGTGTAGATTGCTACCAGCTCTGTCCCATCAGCTTTTATATAGGTCTGGGAACTAACTGGAAACTAACAGCTGAAAGTGTGCACAGTTAACGTGCAAAGGATAACCCGAGTTGTGGCATCACTTGTTTTATTTCAATATTTCCACTGTACCCATTTCAATGAGAACATCACCCCTCCAAACTTTTCAGAAATTCTGAAGCAAAAGCAAACACTTCATGAAAACCCTAATATCAAAACAAAAGAAAAACCTGCCATATAATTATGCAGTTAGCTAAATCAGTCAAATATTATTGAATTTTTTTTTTAGAGCAACACAGCACGGGAAACAGGCCCTTCGGCCCAACGAGCCCGCGCCACCGTCATAACTATATAGTAACAATTCCATTATCCTATTCTAATTTTAGGTTATTCCTAATATGGAAGAGTCTCAATGTAGGGACAATTTGTTTCCCAATCAGCCTAAGAGTGAATTTTTGGGATGTGGGAGGAAACCGGAGCGCCCGGAGAAAACCCACGCAACCACGGGGAGAACGCGCAAACTCACGCAGACACCGGCCCAATTCCAAGTGTCTGCACAGCTACAGCGATAGTCACTGAGCTGTCATGGTGCCCTTCAGATGGTCCAGATAAAGCACTCATTTACGACATGAAGCACTAGGCAACCCATGAATCAACATCCAAGAGCTGTCCTCGCACCACCTGCCGAATGCATGCTCCTTGTTGGTCAAGTATGGACCGAATTACCTGTGGGGAAAAAAAAAGCCATAGTTAAACAGTCCTACTATATCCCTCTATCTGCATACCGCTCATGTGGCTGTCCAAGAGACCCTTAAACAGCCCCAGCGTGCCTGCTCCCACCACCTTACTCGGCAGTGCATTCCACACCCACACTACCCTTTGTGTGAAAAACTGCCCTCTAATATTCGTCTTATACATAGCCCCCCTCACCCTATGGCCATGACCCCTTGTCCTATCCATTTCTGAAGGTGGAAAAAGTTTACCTCCATTTACTCTATCTATACCCCTTATAATCTTAGACACCTCTATGAGATCCCCTCTAAGCCGACGTCTTTCAAGGGAAAACAACCCCAGTCTATCTAATCGTTCCTCATAGGACAGTCCTTCCATACCAGGCAGCATCCTGGTAAACCTCCTCTGCACTCTCTCCATGGACTCCACATCCTTCCGATAGTACGGCGACCAGAACTGGACGCATTATTCCAAGTGAGGCCTAACCAAAGTTCTATACAATTGCAACATCAAACTCCTACTCTTGTATTCTATACCCTTTTCTATGAAAGCTAACATACTATACGCTTTCTTTATCACCTTCTCCACCTGTAAAGACACCTTCAGAGACTTGTAAACCTGCACCCCCAAGTCTCTCTGCGTCTCTATACTCCGAATAGTTTTACCTTTTATCCTATAACTATCTTCTACATTTTTCCGGCCAAAATGCATCACCTCACATTTATCCGGATTAAATTCCATTTGCCATCTATCTGCCCAGTCTACCAACCTATCTATGTCCTGTTGTATTGCCTGGCACTGCTCCTCTGTACCCGCCAATCCAAGCATCTTAGTGTCATCAACAAATTTGCTGATCTCACCACCTACCCCAACTTCCAAGTCGTTTATGTAGACCACAAATAGAAGAGGACCTAGTACTGAGCCTTGTGGCACTCCACTAGTGACAGGCTTCCAGCCGGAAAAAAAGCCTTCCACTACTACCCTCTGTCTCCTCCTCCCGAGCCAGTTCTCGACCCATCTACATACCCGGCCCTGTATCCCACGCGCCTCCACCTTCTCTATCAGTCTACCATGAGGAACCTCGTCAAACGCCTTACTGAAATCCGTGTAGACGATATCAACAGCATGTCCTTCATCAACTGTGTTTTTGTCACGTCTTCAAAAAATTCCACTAGATTTGTAAGACAAGACTTCCCCTTGACGAAGCCATGCTGCATATCCCTGATCAGATCTCAGCGCTCCAGATGCTCATACATCCTGTCCCTGAGGATCCTCTCCATTAGCTTACCTATAACTGAAGTCAAGCTCACCGGCCTATAGTTCCCTGGGTTATCCCTCTGACCTTTTTTAAACAACGTTACTACATTTGCTATCCTCCAGTCCTCTGGGACCTCACCTGTGTCCAAGGAAGAGACAAAGATTTGCATCAGAGGCCCAGCTAGGTCTTCCCTCAACTCCCTTAGCAGCCTGGGGTAAATGCCATCAGGCCCCGGAGCTTTATATGTCTTTAAACTGCCTAACAGCCCCAACACCTCTTTCCTCGTAATCTTTATTTCCCTCAACCGATCCTCAACTTATTATAATATTATAAACAATTTGTAATAATGAACTGGTCAAACCGTACAAAAAGAAAACAAGGTTTCCAGGGTATTGGGATTCCATAGGGTGAATGCGAATAAATACCAACACTTGCAGAATCTGAATTTTAAGACAGATCAAACACTACAATGCAACTCCCTGAGGAGATCTGTTCAAGATAGTCCATTTTCACTAGTCTCCAAGGGCCTTGTGCTCACTACGTTGTCATGTTAATATGCAGCATAAGAGCATGTTCCAGATTCAAAGGCAATCACTGTGTTTTACTGAGGGGTTTACAACCCATTCTTTCAATTATACCCAGGAGAGCACATGGAACACGATATGATTTATTGCCCACAACTGTCATAAAAAAACATTAGGGTTTCGTTTTGAAAAATACCACGTAAATGGCAAACTGTCAGCTGACTGAGGCATATAGAACCAGTAATTGAGTCAAAGGGAACACTCAACTACTTCCGGATCAATTATAGAAAACAACTTCATCTCCAGCAAGAGTCAGAGCACAAATCCAACATCCCAGGAAGATGGTTATTATGGGGCTTCTTGGGGAGTGCAGAGATGTAAAGTTTCAACATTACCACCTGCAACTTTTGGCAACATTTTCTTGCCCATTAGGAATATGCTGGGAGAACAAATCCACATTATTCTTTTATGAACTATAATTGCTGCACCAGACATTCCCAGAGTTCATGACAATCTGGGGAGATACCTGTTGCCAAACAGCAGAGGCCAAGCCAAAGAAGCTATCAAGTGGGTTGTTAAGAACCATGAACTGAATAACCTTAAAATAGGATTCTGAGTTCTTCCTTTCCAGAAAGGGAAGGTCTCCTTTGCTCAACATCACAGAACTACACACAAGACGTCCACACAGTCACACAGAGAATTCACAGCTTCAATATCTCACTCAAAATCTGCATTCTTCAGTCAAAGACATTGTTTCTTGACAAGGGGTGCCACAAATTAGGTTTTCCATTAACTGTGCCCACTTTTAGCTGTTAGTTTCCAGTCAGCACTTCTGTTAAGCTCAAGCAAAAACAAAAATCATCTGCAAGGTCAGCTCATCTTTAAACCTTACCAGTTACTAATTAAAACCTGCAGCACATCTCAGCTCAACAGCTCAAGAAGAATACAAACCCAAAAGTTAAAAATGAAGAATATTTCAACAACAAACTTAGACAATGCATGACAACGGTAAGAATATCCAACATAGAACATTACAGCGCAGAACAGGCCCTTCGGCCTACGATGTTGTGCCGACCAATTAGGAAAAAGCAATGACCCTCTAACCTAAACCATTCCCTTTTCGTCCATAAACTTATCTACTAACCTCTTAAACGCCACCAAACTTGGTGCATCTACAACTGCAGCAGGCAGAGCATTCCATACCCTTACCACCCTCTGGGTAAAGAACCTACCTCTGACATCCGTCCTATAACTACCACCCCTTAATTTAAAGCTGTGTCCCCTCGTGCTAGCTTTCTCCATCCTAGGAAAAAGGCTATCACTGTCCACCCTATCTAAACCTCTAATCATCTTATGTGTTTCAATAAGGTCTCCTCTTGGCCGCCTTCTTTCTAACGAAAACAACCTCAAATCCCTCAGCCTCTCTTCATAAGACCTGCCCTCCATACCAGGCAACATCCTGGTAAACCTCCTCTGTACCCTCTCCAATGCCTCCACATCTTTTTTATAACGTGGGGACCAGAACTGTACACAATGCTCCAAGTGCGGCCGCACTAGAGTTTTGTACAGTTGCAACACGACGTTGTGGCTCCGAAATTCAATACCCCTACCAATAAAAGTTAAGATGCCGTATGCCTTCTTAACAACCTTATCGACTTGATTGCCAACTTTCAGGGATCTATGCACACATACACCAAGATCCCTCTGCTCTTCAACACTATTAAAGAGTCCTATTAACATTTCCAATTATTGTACAGCTCAAATAATTTAAGTGGCAAAGTCACTAAACAAAGACTAACCAGGACCACTTCTGCAAACAGCAATTGATACTGAGTCAATAGTTAATTTACGACTGAAATTGATAATTTCCTTTGACTAGAAGTATCAAGGAATGCAGACAACAGCTGTCATATAGTTAGTGGAAAGATTAAAAGCTATTGCACTGAGTGGTGGGAGAGGCTCAAGAGCCTCCGTTCCAACATGCTATACAACTTCAAAAGGTGACTCCTTTGAACCAGTTGAGTTACTAATACTGTTTGATGATATTGATCTTATCTCTCACTGCAATATTTAGTCAACCCTTACAAGGATCTCCATTAGTATTGGTACCCTCTGGTGCTTAAAATGAGATATTGCATGCATGGAAATGCAGCCCTTGAAGATCATAAGATAGACAAGTTCATTGGTATGGCATATGACAAGCAATGTTTCCAGATCACATCATCTAAATGTTTCTCAAGTGATTCCAGTGGTTTTGTCTTCACCAGCCTACCAGAACACTAACCCAAATGCTACTGATTCTCATGTAAAATTGTCACCAACATATCCTATCCTTTCAATTCACCAGTGTTAAACTTTTCATTGGTTCTAATACTGTAGCATGTACTGATAAACTGTTCCCATTTATTTGGGTGGCACTGTGGTTAGCACTGCTGCTTCAAAGTGCCAGGAATCCGTGTTCAATTCCAACCTCAGATCACTTTGCGTGTGGTGTTTTCACATTTTCTCCGTGTCTGCGTGGTTTTCCTCCAGGTGGTCTGGTTTCTTCCCACACTCCAAAGATGGATGGGTTAGGTTGAATGGCCATGCTAAATTGATCCTCAGCATCATGAGATTAGTAGTAATTATGTGGGGTTACGGGAATAAAGCTTGGGTGGGATTGTCGTTGATACAGGCTTGGTAGGTTGAATGGTCTCTTTCTGCACCATAGGGATTCTATCTTATAATCTCACTTATCTTCCAGACTTCTACATACTTTTTCCTAAATCATTTCCTTTCAAAGCTCAAGTAACATGGCTTCTCCACTTTTCAAAAGCTTAATTCCTTGATGCCATCTTGAGTCTTGTGGCCCTTCACTGTACAGCCTCTGAGGTTTTGATGGTTGGCTTGACTTAATGAAAACTGAACCCAATACAGCGGACCAGTATGCTGCACAACTTTTGTGCAAGGTCTTCCGATTTACATTTAATTCACCCAGTAATAGGATATTAGCATTTTACTTTCCATGTTCTGCCTCAGAAGTCTGACAAGTGTTTGGGGAATACTGCATCTCTCCTTCTCACTTACCGTAGCTGTCACTTTGTCCCAGTCAGACACGAAGGCACGGAATCCTTCCCCAAACACTGCACCAGCTGTCCTAAGTGAAAGGAGAAAGTAGAGCAGTCAGCGCACCTCAAAACAGCATGAGCAGCTGCACAGAAGTGTAAACACAATCGCAGCCTCTTAAAGGGAAGTGCAGGAAGTAAAAGAATGTCTTTGGCACAGGAATTGCATTATTTCGCTCACAGGCTAAGGACTGGACAAGCATCCAAAACTCTCACATCCACTTCATTTCAAAGCAAAGCAGAGAAAAATTTCATTCAATTATGCAGCATGAAACTGGCCCTGTAATATGAGTGTGTCAGCCTCAAATTTCTGCTCCTATATTTTCAGTTGGGAAATTTTCATTATGTATGAAGCACGTCTTGACCTTAATCCTCAGCTATCTTCCGAGTTTGTGGAAAAACCCAATAGAATGAACTATAAAGAGATCTTTGTGTATATTTTAAACAGCTTCTAAATTTAAAACATACTAGTAACTATTACCCCAGTGTCTCATGATAATTTACTTACCTAAAATTCTGGCATAAATTCTGTGATTGCACAATAGTTACCTCCTGCCTTAACTAGCTAAGTTTTTGGGGTTTGCAAACAAATTGTTTAAAATATGTTGTGGGTATGATAAAACTGGGAGGATGTTCTTCATACAAAGCATTAATCTTTGGACTGAATGGCCTGCTTTGGTGCTGTAAATTTTTGTGTCAAAAACTCCAATGGAAAATGGCAAAAGGACAGGGAGGGCTCTACTGTAGGTAATGGAACAGCATGCTGCAAATGGTGTGCGGTTCACTTATACATTCAGAACATGAAAGTCAACCCCAAACATTTTGGAGACCCAGTTTGCAAGACGTATTTTTTCTTTATTTATTCAAAGATGCAGGCTTTGCAATTAGGAATGGACAATAAATGCTGGCCTAAAGGCCCCAAGAACAGTACAATGGCTAGTGCTGTTGCATCAGAACACCATGGACCCAGGTTCAATTCCTGGCTTGGGTCACTGTCTGTGCAGAGTCTGTACATTCGCGCTGTGTCTGCATGGATTTTGTCCCTCAGTCTGAAAGACTTGCTGGTTAGGTGCATTAGCCAGGCTAAATTCTCTCTGTGTATGTGAACAGACACCAGAGTGCAGTGACAAGGGGATTTGCGCAGTAACTTAAGTGCAATATTAATGTAAGTCTACTTGTGATTCTAATAAAGAAACTAAACTAAAACACATCCCCTTGAATTAAATTAAAAAATAGCTTGAAGCTATTTCATCTGACAAGGGCCAGACTTAAGAAGTTGGACCAAAGAACTAAACAGATTTGAAACAATTACTTTAATTCCAGCCTATTTCACATCACCCTGGTGTGGAATTGTAGGTAGTATTAAACACTGAGCCCTTTTCAACAAATTGCCAGTGAGGGAAAATCTGGTTCAGTACATTAGAAGGATATGGGTGCAAAAATGTATTAATAGCAGCAGTTCTTCCGTGAAAGGAAAAGGTAGCAGAACCATCACAATTTAATGCTAAACCATGAGGTGCCTGCGAAGTGTTAATTTCTTCAGCAAACAATGAGTCACTAGGGCCTACATTCGGCAGTTCAATGCCAAGTGTTTTAATTACTATCATTATCACCCATTTGAGGACATTTCTATTACTCCGTGAAATATCACTGCACCTTCATTGGCTGTATATAATAAAGAGAGCAGATAGAACAAGGCCCAGATATTAATGGGGAGGAAATTGTTGCAATAGTTTGACGAGGGAGGAAGAGAACAGATCAGTCCCGTTTTATTGACTAATCAATGTTTCCTTCTATCTAACACTTACTTAATGGAATCAAGGACAGTCTGACGATGCTCTGCAGCTTTCAACCGAATCTGCTCTCTGATCAGATCGGCGTTCTCTCGCTCAACTTTGGCACGAGCCTTGGCTTCAGCTTCAATTCGAAGCATCTCATTTTTGTGTCGGAGCTCCATCTCATGTTCAATGGTGGCTACATGGGGGAAAGAATTGTGAATCAGAACAATGGCCTTTCACCATGTTTTGAGGACAGAACAATCATCTGTTCAGTAAAGACAAAGCCCTTGATGCCATATCCTAGTCAGGATCTATTAATAATACAGAAAGAAGCATAGAAGTCTGTTACAGAAGGAGGTCAATCTGTTCATCCTGTCTCTGATGGCTGCAAATGACCAATTCAATTCGAAGCATCTCGTTCCACATTCCAGCTCTTTCTGCAGTCTTGAAAGTTATGGCAATTTGAGCTTGTATTTGAGCGCTTTTTAAATGTAGCAATGGTATCGTCTCCAACACTCTTGTAGGCAGCAAGATCCAGAACCCATCACACCCTGCTGAAATACTTTCTCCTCAGCTCCTCTCTACTCTCAGATCCATTATTTTAAATCCATGCCTCCTGGATATTGGCCTCTCTGCCAAGGGAAATAAAGTCCTGCCTAGGACCCTCAATTCTATACCCTTCAATTAAAGCACTCATCGGATGTCCCTGACCCAAATAAATCAACTATTCCATCTTCTTTTGTAGCTAAAAGTCTCGTGGAAAAATTTTTATAAATATTCTAGATACCCTTTCTGATGTGGTCACGTTCCGGTAATATGACCGGAACCGCGCACTAGCTATAGCCTCACTAATGTTTTGTGCACTAACGTTTAAATGTAGCAATAAATGTAGCAATTCTGGCATAACCTCCTGCATTTCCATTCAATGATTGGATAATAAAGGAAAGTATCCCTTCTGTATCTCTCTTGCTACCTTCATGAATCTGTGCACATGCACTCCAAGGTCTCTCTGTTCCTTTACATTTCTCAATATCCTGCTTGTGTACTCCCCTGCCATTTTTGTCTTCCCTAAATCCACCACGACAATTACCTGGAGTTAATTTTATTTATCACTTTTTACCTACAACTGACATCTTTCTGAAGTCTACAGCTTCCTTCCTCACTTAATGACATGATCAATATTTGCATCATGTAACTTATTATACATACCCCTACATTTAAGCTTAAATCATTGACAAATATCACACAACCCAAGTGACCTTGTGCTGAGATCTGCAGAAACAACATCCCAGTTACAAAAAACACTCTGACCATTCGTCAGACTGACCTCATTCTGGATCCAACCTGCCACTTGCCCTCAAATCCCATTACCTTCCTGATCACTCTACCAAGTGAAACCTTCTCAACAGCCTTAGTGAAAATCCACGTAGAGTACTCCAAGTGCTATCCTCCCTATTCCGTTATGAAGATATACAAACTAGTCAGACATGAGCTTCCCTAACAAATCCAATTTGACTGTTCCCGATGAATACAAATTTTTCTAATTGACAATTAACACTGTCCCAAAATTCTTTTAAATAATTTTCACATTAAGATGATTGACCAATGACCACTCTGTACTGTTTTAAAACGGACAATGTTAGCCATCTTCCAATCCCTAATTTGTAGCCAGAAGGAACTAATAAGAGTCTCCATTATTCTTCCCCTTGCTTCTCTTAGCAACCTGGGAGACAGTCCATCAAGGCCTGCTGATTTATTCACTTTTAAAGATGCTAAACACCTCAATATTTCTTGACTGTAATATACCACATTTTGTATTT
This sequence comes from Sphyrna mokarran, assembly GCA_024679065.1. NCBI lineage: Eukaryota > Metazoa > Chordata > Chondrichthyes > Carcharhiniformes > Carcharhinidae > Sphyrna > Sphyrna mokarran. Next base: position 21,227,690 of record JAGIQG010000028.1, on the reverse strand, counting down.
CACACTCCTCCTCAGTCGCAATGCCTGCATCGTAAGCTTATTCTGTGAAGCAGGCCCAAAATATTAAGGACCATGGCCATGTCTTCCGCCTTCACACACAAAGCTAATCCTCAAGTTCTAAAAAGCTTTCCTCTTTCTTTAGTTAACTATTCTTTACTTCATTTTTAAACTTTCCTTTATTATCCAGCAGAACAGTGTCGTCACTGCCCCAGTGGGACACCGCAAATGTTAAATTGGGAAGTGGCAAAGGAACAGAAAAGACCAGAAGCAGTGACAGGCAAAGTTTGATGGAATGAGAGAAAGCATTTTGGTATGGCTCCTACTCTTCCCAAGACCTCAAAAAACTACAAAATTTCTGAAAGCAGCCCAATCCATCTCACAAGCCAGTCTCCCATCCACTGACTCTGACTACACTTCTCACTACCTTGCAAAGCCACCAGCATAATTAAGTATCCCATGCACCTTGGGCCTTTTCTCTTCCATCTTCTTCCACTGGGAAAAAGTCTGAGGTCACATACCAATCAACTCAAGAACAGCTTCTTTCCTGCTGTTATCAGACTTTTGAATGGATTTACTTTGCATTAAGTTGATCTTTCTCTACATGGTTGCTATGACTATAACACTACATTCTGCACTCTCTCATTTCCTTCTCTATGAACAGTATGTTTTGTCTGTACAGTGCTTTGGAAACAATATTTTTCACTGTATGTGATAATAATAAATCAAAGGCAAGTGAACAATCTCATTCCAATTTACAAGTTATAAACATTCAAATAAAGATTGCATCATATGCAAGACTTTGTAGAAGAATTATTTCACAACAATATTTAAAAAAATTTTACACATTAATAATCACTGAAGCACAATTTTAGGGCCATGATTTTCTTTCAAAATGGAATCAATCCCTGCAATTAAGCTAGAGTGCAAGGGCCACTTGTTGCAAGTGCAATAAAAGGAGAGAACACCTTCAGGAAAACAATTGTGATCGTAAATGAATAAACTACATGGAAAAAGATTACAAAGCCGATTAATATTTTCAATGTTGGTTTAAGATGTGCCATATGGGTGTTCTGATTGCTCACACCTCAGTTTGGGAGCCACTGCCACCGACATTTTAAAAATATAACCTTTGCAAAACCTGCAGGCTCATTGTAAAGAACTGAAACCCAAAATCTCCACTTAGCTGAGTGGCGACTATAAGGATCCAGATCTGAACAATAAAACAGGAAGCTAAATTATGTTATGATAACTCCCTTTATCTATGACTAAGGGAGATATTCAAACTTCCTTTCAAAGTGCCTTAATCTCAACAGCAAACAGGTCTTTTACTCATTTACCTTCAACTCCCCGATCCCACACAGCTCTGTTACTGGACTCAAGCAGTTCGGATTTGCTTCAACTCATTCCACCAGGCACTCAATTTAAAAAGCAGCAACCAATTCAAGATTCACTTACATTTTCACATTAATCTTCTAATGTTAAAACAATCCAATTATTTAACAAGAATCATAATTGAAATATCTTACCTCTCCGCATAGATTCCTGTTTCAAAACAGACTCTTCTTGTTTCCTCAAGTTATCTTCATTCAACAGTTGCTAATAAAAACAAGGAATGATTGCTACTTGAAACAGTGATGTTTACTGCTCATCCAACTGTCAGTTCATTTGTGTGAAGCATTGAGGTCATTTCAGCTTATAGCTATAATGTATAGTGAATATAGAATTTGATCATTCATAATCCATAACTAGGCAATGGTCTTCCTTATGTATATTAACAGGGTACAATATCATTCTTTCAAAAAAAAATCATTTAATCTTTGAATGTATTTATCACCCAGCAGCTTGAGGGCAGTTCACATTTTAACATGATCAGTAAGATGCTGAAATTCAATTGATCTAAAGTCACTCTATCTCCCTCAAACACACTTTAATTCTTTCTGAACCATGCAGCTATTTGCTGACTCCAGTGCTGCGCTGTACTTGGTTGAAGTCTCAGGCATGTATCATCCAGAACTTGTTTAGAGTGAAAGAAGTGTTGGAGCCTCCTCTCATGGCAGAAGTTGGTACTGCAGCACAATGATATGCTATTAATGATTCATTTACCAGTTCGAGTCCTGGAGTCAGGTTACAGATTAAAGACCCACCTCCAAGAGACTTGAGTACAAGAATCTAGCCTGCTGCTCCAGTACAGTCTTGCACTGTCAGAGCTGTAGTCTTTCAAATGTGAAATTAAAATGAAAACTTTGTCTACTCAAATCAAAATGAATGGAATAGATCTTATAGTACTACTTTGAAGAGCAAAATTCAGGCCCATGCTCATTACTCAGCCAACATGTAAAACAGATCTAATGATTATTTCATTGCAGATCATGAGGTCTTGCTGGTGTGCATACCATCTGCCATATTGCGAATGGCATGTCATTGACTAGAGTGCCTTATGAAAGGCGCTATAATTGCAATTCTTTCTTTTAATGTCATATAATCTACAAAGCAAGGCTTTACAAGTTGACTGACTGCAGCAGGAAGGGAGCTCAATGGCTACCTCTCCAAATGTGTATCACTTCATTCTTCCTACACTTAAATTGTTGTGTTTCACCAATCTACGAGCACTAATCTCTCGTGATCCTCTTCATTATTTACCATATTCCTGAATTTTTGCACTTGCAAAATTTGCAATTGTTTTGTATTCTGAAGTCTAGATTATCGGAGGGCAGCTGTCCTAATCCAGAGAGCTGGCAAGCAATACTATGTAGCTTCTTCTAGTTTGAAAAACAATTGTTCAACATTACCGTTTTCTGTCTCTCAATCAACTTTGTATCCATGTTGCCATCATTCCTTTTATCCCATTACTTCAATTTTGTTAATAGGCCTGATGTGTGGTACTTTACCAAACATCAAGACCACGTACACAAGAAACACACCATCTCCAGTTTCCTCTCACAATCTGCTGGTTAGGTGCATTGACCCAAACAAGCACCGGAGTGATGACTAGGGGAATTTCACAGTAACTTCATTGCAGTGTTAATGTAAGCCTTACCTGTGACTAATAAACTAAAAAAAAATTCAAAGAATTCAATCAAGTTAGTGAAACATGATCTGGCTTTAACAAATCTACACCAACATTCTCCAACTGTTAACCGCGTCGTAGATTACTGTCTTTAAGCTTCCCTCTATACAAACTTTAGGCAAACTAGCTTGCAATTACGGGGTTTATGCCTCCACCCTTAGTTAAACAAGAGTGTAGTATTTATAATTCTCTCATATAGTATTGTCTCATATCCAACGAAACTTAAAACACTGCAGAGACTCTGGCTGCATCTTCTTTCTTTATATCTTTCAGTAAATTAGGATGGAACTTATATGGAACAAGTTACTTTTCTTTAAGGGTCACCATCATTTTAAGTATAACCATTTTATTTATTTTTATGCTATCCAATATCATTACTGCCTTCTCCTTTACTGCCACCTTAGCAGTAGCTTCTTGTCTGGTACAAAGTGCTCATTTAGTTCCACATCTATGCACGTTGCTTCCTTTTGATCTATAATTAACTGCACTCTTCATCCAACTATCCTTTTGTGTATTTTATTATAAGAAGACTTCTGCGTTTTCTTCGTCAGGCACTACTTAAACATTTGAGTTCTATATTCAAAAAGAACAAAAGATTTAAGGAGATTGCTTAACCTCCTGACCATTGAAAATGAAAGCATCACGCTACCTACTTGCTGGCGGAGTTGGTCATCATATCGTTGCCGTGCCAGTTTGTCCTGATACTGAGCTCGCTGCAAAATAAAGGTGACAAATTTAGTTTGTGAGCTTGAAACTTTACCAATTTCTGGAAGTTACAGGAACAGCCAGTCACGCCATCAGCAGGAATATTGGGTCAGTATCAAGATAAATCCAAATCTAAGTGGTGATCGTATCAACAGCGGGTGAGTACCTTTGAGAACATCCATTGCTTAGTTTGAATTCCTAAGTTTAAAGCCTGATCCTTCTAGCGAGAGGAATATCACATGGCTGCTGTGGGCACAGAATGTTGCTACCACCATATTACAGCCAGTGACACAATGTTCATATAATCACACAGCACAAAGAGGTCCTTCAAAAGGGACCATGCCAAGGTCCCTTCATTCTACAAAACTTCCTAGTGACCCACTATTCATTGGATACTTTTCTGTCAAATTACTCCTTCCAAATACATCATTCACACTTGAGTGTTAAATTCCATCTGCCACTTCTCTGCCCATTTGACCATTCTGTCAGATGATTTTATCTTCTCCCCATTAAGCCAAGCTCATGTTTATATCATGCCCTTTCCTAAGCTCAGGGAAATCAGGAGATTGCTCCCAGTTTTCTCTAAATGGTGTTTTTACCAATTCTCTAGGGGCTAAGCAGTAATCTCCGAACTCCAGGAGACTGCCATTTGGCCCATCAAGTCTGCACCAACTCTGACAGAGATCCATTCTCCTGTCCTATCTCAATAACCTCATGCATTACCTTGGTAACCATCCACCCCCCCGCCCAAATCAACCTACAACTCTTCAGACACTAAAGGATAATTTAACATGGCCAATCCATCTAACCTGCACATCTTTGGACTGAGAGAGAAAACTGGAGCAAACCCATGGACACAGAGAATGTGCAAATTCCACACAGACACTCAGGACCAGAATTGGACCCCGGTCCTTGGCAGGGAAGTCAATAGTACTAAAAACCGTGCACTGTTTTGCTGAACTCACTGAACTTCTGCTTTCACTCTGAATTAATATCACGGGCACAAGCTGCAGTCCATTCATTTTAAGTATCCAGCCCCATGATTTTATGGTAAAATTGCTAAAACTGGTGCAAACACTCACTGCCTGGTGCTGCCTTGTTTCTTCAGCCAGTGTTTTCCGCTTTTCTTCTCCCTGCACTTTGATCTGGTCGCTTTTGAGTTGCTCCACAGCAGCTTCATATTCCTGCAGACAGAAGCACAGCAAATCCAGTCCGTCAACAATTAGCGGAACGATTCAGGAACAGGTTTGGAGACATCAGCAGATGGGAAATTGAGGATTTTAGAAATACATAAAAAGTGCACTCACACACAAAATCTACTGGAGAAGAGGTGCAAGAGAAAATAAACAAAATACTGCAGAAACTGGAATCTAAAAAAAGACCTGAGGATGCTAGAAAAACTCAGCAGGTCCGCAATCATCTATTAAGAGAAAAACAGATTTAATGCTTCAAGTCTTTTGACCCTTTGCTAGAATCGAAAGGAGAGAGAACATGTTACACCTGTAGAAACTGCAACAAAAAGTGACACATTTTAGCAACAAAAGACAGATTGTTTAGTGCAAGGGGATTGCATGGAGAATATGTATAGGATTTTGGTGGCAGAGGAGGGGAAGAGGCTTATGGAGGAGAAAGGTCGAAGCTTAAAGTCGCTGAACACAATGTTGAGTCCCAAAGGCTGTAATGTGCCCAACCAGAAGATCAGATGCTAGGGAAGGTGTGCCAGGCTTCACTGGAGCATAGCATCAGGCGAAGGATGGACATGTGTGGTTAAGAGCAAGAGCTAAGTTGACACGGTAAGCAACAGAAAGGTTGCAATCACATTTGCGGGCTGAGCAAAAGTGAACAATCACTTGGTCAGTGTAGAGAAGGCTGCATTAGAAACAGCAAATACGACAGACCAAACTAAAGGAAGTGCAAGTTGAACAGTGCTTAGCCCAAAAGGAGTGTTTATGAACTTGAATGGTGAGGAGGTAAAGTGAACGTGTGCTGCACTTTTTCTGAATGCAAGACAAGGTGCTATGGAAAGGGGAATAGGGCGCAATGGAGGAGTGGATCAGGGTGTAATAGAGGGAGTGCTCCCTGCAGACAGCTGATAGGAGGTTGGCGGAAATGTGTTTTATGGTAACATGCTAGAGCTGGAGGAGAATTATGCTCTGAATGTTAGTGGGATGAGAAGTGAGATCAAGGGGAACACTATCATGCTTCCAGGAAGGACAGAAAAGGGAGAGGGCAGACTTGTAGGAAATCAGTCAAGCAATGTTGAGTGCCCTGTCAAATCACAGGTGGGAAGCAACCTCAGCAGAGAGGTAAGGAAGGGAACAGTCAGGGATGCGTCATGTGGAGACAAGAGAACAGTAGAAATTGGAAACAAAACTGATACATTTTCCAAGTCCAGACAAGAGCAACATCAACGTAACAGAGTACGTTGCAGGAACAAGCCTGAAACCAGGAGTGTTCCACATAATCCACACATAATTGGGGGCCCACAAGGACACCTATGTTCTGCACTCTCTTTTCCTCCCCTATGTGCGGTATGTTCTGTCTGTATAGTGTGCAGAAAACAATACTTTTCACTACATACTAATGTGTGACATAATAAATCAAACACTACAGCCACAGATGCAAGAATTTTTTTGGATTCAAATCAAAACACACATGACCATAAAGCATAAGTTATTCTAAACATGAAGGATCCTTTAGATAAACTATCAAATTACAGGTTTTCACCCCCAAAACTTATAACTTTAACATTTAAAACCTATCACAGCTTCAGTTTTAACTGAAGTTAGTCGGGGGAAACTACATAAAATCAATTCAAACTGCTGTAACAGATACTATCTCTGAACTAACAATTTCAAAGTCCACACCAGCCAAAACGCGCTGGTCAGAGTCACAAGCAAATGAATAGACTGTTGCATCAGCTCTCCCGCCACTGGAGAAATCCCTGACAACTCAACTTAACAGTGTTCTCAGACTCCATCCAGGCAAGCTCGAGTCCCCCCCCGAACACATCTGCAGAAGCACCACGCCGTCCTTTAATCTCTAGAAATGTTGTACTCTTACTCTCCCAGCTGCGTGTCACCTCTCTCCCCCCCCCCCCCCCCCTCTCTACCTTGACCTCCTTCCATTACACTATTTCCTCCCTGCTTCCATACCTTGATGCGGCCTTGGTGCTCCAGCTGGAGAGTTTGCTCCTGTAACCGGGAGAGGTCCAGCGCTTCCTTGGCGTGACCTGAATCAAAGAAGGGAAACATCAGCTAAGGCCCTGGGGGCTAGAATATATATAACATAAAGCGGCTCAACCCCATCCAAGCCCCGCGGCCTGGCTATCCTGAGCCAGGCTGAAGGTCACGGGCCATTCCCTCCTCCCTCTCCACAATCATTTAAAGGCATTGAGATGCCGCTCAGGACCCAGGGTCTAGTGATTGAGTGATTGAGCGATGTCCCGGGTCTGTGACCACCGAGCTCAGGCCACTCACGAGATGCATCCAGGTCCCGAGCCGCCTTGGCCGCGCGCTCCAGGCCGGTGGGATCGAAGTTGCTCCATTTGTCCTTGCTGCGATCGCGGTCGGAGCCATCGCCGCCCGGGGGTATGGAGGGGGGCGCGGGAGGTAAGGGCGAGGCCGTGTCTCCGGAGACCGGCTGGCTCCCCTTGTTCAGGCCGAAGAGCCAAGACATGGCTGCCGCCTTCACATGCGCGCGCGGTGACCTCCAGTACGCCTGCGCGAGCCGGCCCGGCGCTCCCTCCCCGGCACACTCTCCATTGGCCAACGCTCCTCCTCGCTGATTGGTCGGGCCCGTTCCGCCATCACCATTGGTGGAAATGCCGGTCCCTCCCGGTCACTGATTGGTCGGCGCCCGTTAGGCTCGCTGATTGGCTCGCTGACCATAGGGTCAGAGGTCAGCTGCGCCGTCAGGCGATCCGGCTCTCGTCCCAGCTCCGGCCGCTATGGCTCTGAGCGCCCAGCCTGAATTCGTCCTGCACGGCTTCAGGAGCCCGCTGAGGTAGGAACTGGTGCCCAGGCCTCATTTCCGTCACGGTAACCGGACCCGGGTTGGCGGTTGTCGGGCCAGAGCGTGGCCAGACCGGCTCCACAAGCCGTTGCTAGGACGGTTGCTATGGACGCTGAGGGAAAGCAGGGAGCCCATTTACAGTCGCATATCCCCGACAGTGATCTATATTCCCTTTTACTGATCATTTATTCTTTATTCCCCTTTACTCATTATATTTCCATGGATACTCTTAGGTTTACTTTCACTGGAAGCAAGGGGTGGGGTTCGGGGGGGGGGGAGAAGGAGTAGATGTGACCAGTTAAAGAATAAAATATTAGTGACGTTTCAAACTATATTTCTTTTTAGTTTAATTTATTTATCAGTGTCACAAGTAGGCTTACATTAACATTGCAATGAAGTTATTGTGAAAATCTCCCAATCGCCACACTCGGACACCTATTCAGGCACACTGATGGAGAATTTAGCATAGCCAATGCTCCTAATCAACACATCTTTCGGACTGTGGGAGGAAACTGGAGCACCCCGGGGAAACCCACACAGACATGGGGAGAATGTGTAGATTCTGCACAGACTGTGACCCAAGCCTGGTACTGTGAGGCAGCAGCACTAACGACTGTGCTGCTTCTGGCTAGTGTGGTTGTAATGTTTCAGGGCTGATCAGCCTCCAGGCCTGAAGACAGTTCTATAATCTCCAAAATGCAGTAAATAGCCTCTATCATCAGGAATGGTAAATAAGGGGGGACTTATTGACTAATTTTTTTTGAAGACCTCCCTCCTCTTGGTTTCACAATCTCAGAAACATCCAAATACAAAAATACCAATTTATAAAACAGGAACTAAAAGACATTGAGAAACAGTATTCCTCCCATCCCCCCTCCCCTGTGTTTCTTCCTGTCTTTCTATTCCTACCTCATTCCAATCTCTGTGGCCTCACTCATTCCATCTTTGCCCCTCAACACAAGGAGAGAAGAAAGAATGAGGATGAGGTTGTGCTCTCACTGTGGATTAGCATGTTTCAAGATGGCTTTGGAGTGTGGTGATTCTTTGTGAGTTATGTATGGAGAGCACACAAAACAATACTTTTCACTGTATCTTGGTACATGTGACAGTAGTAAATCAGAAAGAAAAACAAAACAGCAGAGCCATAGGTTTACTCTTACTCATATTTCCTTCCAAGATGCATCCATTCATGACTAGGAATATATTTCATTGTTTGCTCAGTCAGATTTTATAATTGGAACTTAATACCTCTTTGTGGTAGCACTATGATACAAGGACAGCCACAGTTCAAAGAGAAGACCTGCTTTGCTTGCTCATGAGGACAATAAATGTGATCCTGCCAGTATTACCCACATAGTGAGAAAGCATTTTTTAAAAAGTCCAGTTGTTTCATAAAGAAGCCTATCAGATAGTCAGCAATCGCACATGCTCTGCATTTGTAGCCCAGTTTGGATTTTTCCAATTGCTACGATGTCTAGACATGCCTCCATCTTCAAGTCAGAAATGCGAACAAGAAACATTAGCAAAACACAATAAATCTTTCAGTATTTGGAAGTAAAAGGAGATTTCACAGTAACTTCATTGCAATGTTAATGTAAGCCTACCTGTGACACTAATAAATAAACAAACTTAAAATATTAACATTCAGGATAACAAACTTTTGACAATATTCAAGTTGATCTTCATTTTTTTTGTGGATAAATAAACATTGTCCTGGAATATGATTCCGAACACCATTCCAAAGTCAGAGAAAATGTCCTTGTTCTCAGATACTAAAGGTTGAGTGTTTTTATGTTTACTTATTGTTGTCACAAATAGGCTTACATTAACACTACAATGCAGTTACTGTGAAAATCCCTTAGCTGCCATACTCCGGCACTTGTTTGGGTACACGGAGGAAGAATTTAGCTTGGCCAATGCATCTAACCACATGTCTTTAGGAATGTGGAAGGAAACTGGAGCACCTGGAGGAAACCCACACAGATGTGAGAGAATGTGCAGACTCCACACAGACGGTGACCCAAGCCGGGAATCAAACCTGTTCCCAGATGCTGAGAGGCAGCAGTGCTCACCACTGTGCCACCATACCATGAATCACCATAAAGCAAGGAACCAGGTTACAAATGAGTAAAATTTTATTCTTACAAGATTAATAAAAAAAGAGAATTCCCAACCCTGTAATGACGGGTGAGTAAATGAAATTTTAATTGTATATATTTTAGTTAAGTAATTAAACTTCCACACCAGAGACTTATCTTGGTTTGGAGACACTAGCTTTATTATTAAGTTCTGCCCACTTTTGGATGAGAATTAAACTGGGGTCCACTTTGCCTTTTTGTACAGATATAAAAGACCCCATGAAGACTCCAAAAAAGAGCAGGGAAATTCTGAATGTTCTCATCAAAATTTATTTCTTTGCTGTTTGTGGAATCTTGCTGAATGCAAATTTTCCTTGTTGACAAATGCTGCTCCACAGAAGCTTCTGGAGCTACTGAGTTTTTACAGCATTTTCTGTTTTTATATCAGATTTCCAGCATTTGTGGTATTTTGTCTTTTTTGAAGCGGATATATGTGTTTCATTTTCAGAAAGAAACCAAATAGTTATCTTACAAACTCCAAAAAGACATTCACTGCACAACAAATACCAAGAGACTTGTCAGCAACCTGGAGCCACTCAGCAAAAGCTTCCATGGATGAAGAACTGAAGGGTATGATGTTACAGTATAAGAATTTAAACATAGAAGTCAGTGTTTTGCACAAGATTGGTCAGGACTTAAGAATTCTGTTGAGTGCTTGTTTTGAGTTGACCAAATAGCTTCTGTGCTGCTTTACAAACTAAGTCATGCTTTGCAAACTTACCTGAGTTCTTTGAGAACGTAATCAGCAAGATGGATAGTGGGAAACCTGCGAATGTGGTAGACTTCCACTTAAAAGACTGATTCAGAAGGTGAGATCACAGGGGACTGGGGTAGAGTACGGTCTAGATTGGATTGAGGATTGATTGATTGACAGACAGCAGAGGGTTGGAATAAATGGATCCTTCTCTGTCTGGCAAACTGTAATTAGTGGGTGCCATAGGGGTCAGTCCTTGTTTCGCAACTGTTTACAATCTATATAAATGTTCTGAAAGCAGTAATGGAGTTTAACATAGCAAAATTTGTGGGTGATACTGAAATAGATGGAGCATTGAAGGGGATATAAAGGTTTTACAGACAGGTATAGATAAACTAAGAGTAGGTCATTTTGTTCTTTGAGCTTCCTCCACCATTCAGTACAATCATGGCTGATCTTCCACTATTATTTCACTTTCCCATATTATCCCCCATTTCCCATAGTATGCAAAAATCTGTTAATCAATCACAGTCTTGAATAGATTCATTGAGTGAGCATCCACAGTCCTTTGGGATAAAGAATTCCAAAGAGCAGAAATAAAGAAGAAGTAAGCACAAAGTGAGCAAGAAGAAAACTTCACTGAAGGGACCTTGAACATCAGGGAGATGGTCACGTGGTGGTAATGTCACTGAACTAATGCTATTTATCCAGAGGCCCAGGCTAATGCTCTGGGCATTAATGTTCCAAATGTTCAAATCCCACCATGGCAGCTAGCGGCATTTAAATTCAATCAATCTAGAATGAAAGCTAGTTCCAGTAATGGTGACCATGACCATCCTTGACTGTTGTAGAAAACTCTTTGTTTCAATAATGTCCTTTAGGGAAGAAAATCTGCCATCCTTACCCGGTCTGGCCTACATGTGACTCAGACCCACAAGAATGTAGTTGGCTCTTAAGTGCCCTCTGCCAAGTCACTCAATTCAAGGACAATTAGAAATGGGCAATAAATTGTGGACTTGGCAGCAATGCCCACATCCCATGAAATATTAAAGCAAAAAAAGGAATATCTGTGGTCTTCCAGCTAAACTTATATACCAGATATTTTGCACAACATTCCTCCCTGACTCTGTAGCTAAGTCCTGAAAGATGAATAGCATCTTATCTCAGATGTGAGATGGTTTTCACTCTTTCAATGATCCCCATTTCAGTTGATCTCAGGCTATGGTGGTGAAAAGATTGCCCTTCTCTTCAGAGCTTCTTTGCACTGGCAAATCTGCGGTCAGGGAGGGTTCCTTTCTTCATCCTGGTCTTACTGCAAATAGTTCTGTTCCTCAGTATCACTCCAGCTTTAATACCCTTTAATTCATTTAAGAGTTTTTGTCACAAAGTAATGTGCATTTGCCTCATAGAATGTGCTTCAGGACTACAGTATATTATTGCAGAGATGTAGGCATTGCATTATAGAATGAGGTCAGCTCAAAGTACACACAGCACCTAAGCAGCAGCACTCCGTATCCATTTTGCAGGAACTGCATTTATCTGTTAGATTCTGCAAAATAATCCTGAATTAAAACTGCTTTAAAGAATGAGGCTCAATTGTTCAGGTGTGCTCTACAACATTAACATTGCAAATCACTGTATGTTGTGTAGCACCAAATGATGGAGTTGCCACTGAGAAATCAGAAGCATTTCAGTACAAAGTGAGGCCATTTATTGTCTTTCAGATATATCTTATCTACCTCAATTTCTCTGCCCTTCCCCAATAATCTAATTTATTCCTTGAAATGTTTACATAATTCCCTGTTAAATGTAATATGTGTTGGAGCTGCCATGTTTAGATGTGAAAGAATAATTTTCATTTGGTTTTTGATGTGGATTTTGTGTTATTTACCTATTGTTATTTGTATTTTTGGAAATTAGAGAGGCTTCTCTCTGGCAGCAGGAAGGATAGTCCCAGCATTGATGAGTTGGAACAAAGTTTAAGTGAACTGAAGGTACAGGTAAAAGGCCTGACTGAAAGTCTGAACCCTGAGTTATCGCCAGAGTGCCAGAAGATCGGAGAGTTGTACAACACCTTTAGATCCAGTGGCAAGAACGGTGACTGTCTAGCCTCAACTGATGGGACGTTGCCTGAGGAGGATATAGTTGGACGAGCAAAAAGTCCTGATGAATCAGATTGGTTTTTGAGGCCGAGGCACTTAGTGCAGTCACTGGGCAGATATCCAACACTTGAAGACCTTGGTGTATCTGTTCGCTCCATGTCACCAGTTGACCGAGTGGTGGGCTTCACTGGGACTGAGCTATCCAGCACAAACTACAGAGATTCCACCATCTCGCCTTTGGACATTGCCTATAGAGAGAACTTTCCGCTTAGGATTGGTGCACCACATGTAATTGGAGTCAAGGCTCTTCTTCCTCCTCACATTCCTGTCCGACCGCAATCCCCTGAAAGAACCAGATCATCATTCCTCCGAGACCGATCGCAGACTCTCAGACGATCCAGAAGCATACGATCACGATCTCTGTCCCCAGCTTCCAAAAGAAGCCGTTGGCAGCCGTCTCGCTCCCAGTCTCCTAAACCTGTGTGGAGACCAAATTCTGCTAAAGTAAATGCATGTGGGCAGCCCCCTCCTCCCATTAAGAGGTCAGGAAACAAGATGACTTCCAACAGACCAGGGGTGTTCAACTCCAGCTCCCAACTTGTGTCCAGTCAGAGCCTGGATGACAGCTCAAGCTCCTTGTGGACTCCGTACAGTTTTACAGCCCCAGCTATGCCATCTCTTTCTTCTCAGGAAATCAGTCAAAGGTAATCTTCCTCTAACAGTCCATACCATTTTGCTGCAGACAAGGTTGTAGAAATTGTGCATCATTCCTGTGGTTTCAGCAGGCATGATCTAATACTAAACAAACTGTAAAAAGCCCTTAGACCCAGTTCTGACTCTTTGAAATGATAGCTAATACTGCTTTAGGGATAGATTGGCATCTCAATTCAAAGCTCAGTTAAAATCCTTTTCACTGCCTGATACATCCCTGTTTCAGTTGTTGATGCATTCGTCACTGTGCTCTACAACTGAGGGGTGTAAAATATTTTACAACTGACAAAGGTTCTGGAGACAATTGATACAATATCAAAAATGAATATCTCTGAAATGCCAACTGCCTTACATATCTATTCCATTCTCTCGTACCATTTTGTTTGCTTCCACTGTCTCCCCGGATAGTCCAATCTACAGGTGCACACCCTTTCCATATTGCTGTTGAAACTGTGCATTCTTACTCTTCTGATTTGAGACCGTGCCCCTTGGTTCTAGTATTAAGTGATGTTGAACTGCTCATTAGTTTATCTTTTTCCTTAAAAATTTTGATTAATGTCTCATCTGAAACTTCACTTATACACTGTAAGAAATCTTGCTTTCTTCAGCCTCTTCTCAGAACTTAAACTATCATTGCCCTCTTTTGCACCACAACCAGTGCATGGATGTCCTGGTAGTATAGAGACACGGCACAGTGGCACAGTAGTTAGCACTGCTGCTGCACAAGGCCAGGAACCAGCGTTCAATTTCCAACTTGGGTTGCAAATGGGGAATTTGCATGTTCTGTCCGCTCTGCATGGGTTTCCACCGAGTGTTCGGTTTTCTCCCACAATCCAAAAATGTGCAGGTTATGTTGATTGCCTATGCTAAATTCTCCTTCAGTGTTCCTAAACAGGCAGCAGAATGTGGCGACGAGGGGATTTTCACAGTACCTTCATTGCAATGTGAATGTAAGCCTACTTGTGACTAATAAATAAATTTTAACTTTAACAGAGGCCAGAATTGTGTACAATCCTCCGTGGGTGTTTTGAACAGATTCACCTCAGCAATTTGTGTTTAATTCCTTTGGTTTTTCATCCTGTAAATGATGATGTTTCCTTTAGTGAGCAATTCATCAGTGTTAATCTGATTCTCCTCTCCCATTGTTCTCACTCTCCCTTACCCTTAAGTTGATATTACTTGCAGAGAGCCTCTTTCCATTCTTGACTCAAACAGTTTATGTACCCTGTAAACAGCAATACCTTCAAGCGCTGAGTTTTTCTACCAAGGCAATCATAAAATCCCTACAGCACAGAAGGAAGCCATTCGGCCCATTGAGTCTGCACTGACCACAATCCCATCCAGCCCATATTCCCATAACCTCACGCATTGACTCTGCTAATCCCCCTGGTACTAGGGTCAATTTACCATAGCCAATCAACCTAACTCACACATCTTTAGACTGTGAGAGGAAACCGGAGCATCCAGAGGAAACTCACCCAGACACACGGAGAATCTGCAAACTCTACATGGACACTGATCTGAGGCTGGAATTGATTCCGGGTCCTTGGCATGGTGAGGCACAGTGCTAACCACTGTGTCGTCACAACATTCATTCACAACACAACATCCACTCTACAATTGGCATGAGGCTAACTGGCCCGTTGTTCCAAAATTTCCCTTTATAACAGGACTATCTTCCTGGCCTCCACATTTTGTAGAGTTCTTACTTCCATTTTTTAAAAAAATGTGCTTAGTATCTCTTTTTAAGAAACCTTCTTTAGTTTTTTTTGGGCACAAAATCAAAAAGACTAAGTTAATCATTTTAATACGATTAAATTTTAGTTTTCCACACAACTTCCTGCCCTTCTGCTGGTGACTCCTGCCCCTTCCTACCACAGAGTTACTGCAGCACCTCTCTTTTCATTTCGTATCTGTCTCTCTGGTAGTCAGATGGTTCTTTTTAGCACTATTGCTGTGACACCTAGCTCTTTTTTGTTTCTCCTCCTCCCCCCCCACCTCCATATAGTCCAAGGGCACTGAGGCCAATTCTGAAAATAGCTAATTTAGTACAACTTGGTGATTAAATTCTCAACCTTTTCCAGTTTGTGTGTGTGTTGATTAGATTTAACACGTGTGTATCAGCTTCTTTTGACTGCCCTCCTGTAGGTTCCTGCAGTCACTGGCAGATGGCGATGTCAGACAGTCATTGGTGGAAATGTCTCCGTACCAACAAGAACTCTCTCATCTGAGGCTGCAACGCCTCCGTGTAGAGGAAGAGTTCCTCCTGGAGCTGAAGAGGCAACAAGAACTGGAGAGAATCCGGGGCCCACAGCCCAAATGGTTAGTGAGGAATGGGACAAACGAACAGCAGTCCTGATTTTATTTGATTTATTTATTATGTATCAAGTTAAGTTGATTGGCCATACTAAATTGTCCCTTAGTGTCAGGGAGATTAGCAGGTAAATAGGTGGGTTTATGGAGAAAGGGCCTGGGTGACATTTTTGTCAGTGCAGGCTTGATAGGCCAAATGGCCTCTTTCTGCATTGTAGAGATTACATGAATCTAGAATTGTATTGTTTCTTTCGTGCTATACAGACAAAACATACCATTCAGAGAGTACATAGGGGAGAAGGAAATGAGAGAGTGCAGAATGTAATATTACAGTCATAACTAGGGTGTAAAGAAAAATCAACTTAATCCAGGTAGATCTATTCAAAAGTCTGATGGCAGCAGGGAAGAAGCTGTTCTTGTGTCGGTTGGTAGATGATATCAGACTTTAATATCTTTTTCCCAATGGAAGAAGCTGTAAGAAAGAATGTCTGAGGTGAGTGGAAGAGGTCTCTTTCAAATTAGGCACAGTACATGAGATTTTAAAGAACCCGATATTACCTGCTCCTTCTTATTAAAGACTGGATATTGATTTTGTGGAGCAGTATCAGACTTTAGGATGGATTTGAAGGTTTAGAAGGGGATGTAGAAGAGATTAGAGTGCCAGGGATGGAGTACCACTATTATATGGAGAGATTGAAAATTCCAGTCTCCTTACAGTCGAAAACATTGAGGTTTGATAGAGGTATTCAAAATTATGAATGGTCAGATAGGATAAATAAAGAAACCATTTCTAGCAGTAGAAGGAACAGTAACCAGAAGACACAATTAAGGTGTTTGGAAAAAACCAGAAGTGACGCGAGGAAATATCGTTTTTGCACAATGTGTGAGGATGGAAACAGATTTGACAATAATATTCAAATGGGAAATGTATAAATATGTGAAGGGAGAATAAAGTTATGCGAAAAGAGCAATAGAGTATGATTGATTGGATAGCTGTACCATGGACATTATGGCTGAATGGTCCCCTCGTGTGCTGTATCGTTCTCTGATCACCAGGCTGGGTGCCGACAGTGTCAAAGACGTTGGGCAGATTTTCCAGACTCGCTCACCCCCGAAACCAGAAACTCCCATCCAAGATCTACGGACCTTTCCATGGTCCACCCCTCACCTGCTCCAATCCCTAAAATTTGTCCAATTAGGAGCTGAAATCTGGCAAAGTGATCCATAAGAACCTAAGAAATAGGAGCTGCAGTAGCCATCTAACCCTTCGAGCCTGCCCTGCCATTCAATAAGATCATGGCTGATCTGAAGTGGATCAGTTCCATTTTCCAACTTTCTCCCCACAACCCTTAATTCCTTTGTCTATCAGAACCCTATCTACCCTTGACTTAAATATATTCAGCGAGGTAGCCTCCACCACTTCAATGGGCAGAGAATTCCAAACACTCACCATCCTTTGAGTGAAGAAGTTCCTCCTCTAATCTAAACTGCACCCCCCCCCCCCCCCCCCACCACACCACCGCCACATTTTGAGGCTGTGCCCTCTAGTCTGCTATCCTTTCTAAGCGGAAGAATCTCTCTACCTCTACCCTATCTAGCTCCTTCATTATCTTATATGTCTCTATAAGATCCCCCCTCAGCCTTCTAAACTCTAATGAGTACAGACCCAGTCTATTCAATCTCTCGTCATAGGTTAACCCCTCTCATCTCCGGTATCAGCCTAGTGAACCTTCTCTGTACTCCCTCCAAGGCCAATATATCCTTTCACAAATGTGGTGACTAAACTGCGCACAATACTCCAGTTGCGGCCTCACCAGTGCCTTGTACAGTTGCAGGAAGACCTCTCTGCTTTTATATTCTATTCCCCTCGCTGTAAAGACCAACATTCCATTTGCCTTCTTGATCACCTGCTGCACCTGCAGACTGGGTTTTTGCGATTCGTGCACAAAGACCCCCAGGTCCCTCTGCACCGTAGCATACTACAGCTTTTTGCTCTTTAAACAATAATGCCTCCTACCATTATTTCTACCAAAGTAGATAATCTCACATTTGCTAACATTATACCCCATCTGCCATGTCCTCACCCACTCACTCAGCCCATCCAGATCTTTCTGCAGACTCTCCGTGCCTTCCACGCAATTTGCTTTTCCACTCTTCTTCATGTCATCAGCAAATTTTGTTACCCTACACTCAGCCCCCTCCTCCAGATCATCTATGTAAATGATAAACAGTTGAGATCCCAGCACCGATCCCTGTGGCACTCCACTAGTCACTACCTGCCAACCAGAATAGCAGCCATTGGTTCCAACTCTGTGCTTCCTGTTAGACGACCAATCCTCAATCCATGCTAATACCTTATCCCCAACTCCGTGCACCCTAACCTTCTGCAGCAACCTTTTGTAAGACACCTTATCAAACGCCTTCTGGAAATCTAAAAACACCACATCCACCAGTTCCCCTCTGTCTATCGCACTAGTCGCATCCTTATAGAAATCCAATAAATTCGTTAAATGCAACTTCCCTTTCACGAATCCATGCTGTGTCTGCTTGATCAAACCGTTCTTTTCTAGGCGTCTTGCTGTTTCTTCTTTGATGACGGATCCAAGCATTTTTCAAACTACAAGACGTTAAGCTAACCAGCCTATAATTCCCTGCCTTTTGTCTGCCACCTTTTAAAAACAGCGGTGTAACATTAGCTGTTTTCCAATCTTCCGGCACTTTCCCGGAGTCCAGTAAATTTTGATAAATAATTACTAAGGCATCCGCCATCACCTCTGCCATTTCTGTCAAAACCCGGGGATGCATTTCATTCGGTCCTGGGGACTTGTCTACCTTCAGTCCCATTAGTCTATCAAGCACTACCTCTCTAGTGACAGTAATTGCATTCAGGACCTCATCTCCTACCATCTTTCTACCTTTGATATTCGGCAAGCTATTCACGTCTTCCTCTGTGAAGACCGACACAAAAAACTTATTTAAAGCCTCAGCCATTTCCTCGTTACCCACTGTTACTCCAAGGGTCCAACATTCACTCTAGCCAGTCTCCTCTTCTTTATATATTTGTAAAAACTTTTACTATCATTTTTTATATTTAGAGCTAGTTTAGCTTCATACTCTATCTTTCCTTTCTTTATTGCTTTCTTAGTCATTCTTTGTTGTTTTTTTAAATCTTCCCCTATCTTCTAATTGCCCAATCTTCTAATTCTATATTTAGCTGCTCTGAACGCATCAGCTTTTAATTTAATATTCTCCTTTATTTCCTATGATAACCATGGCTGGTTATCTCTTCTCATACAGTCCTTCTTTACCATTAGAATATATTTCTGCTGAGTACCGAAAAAGATCTCTTTAAAAATCCTCATTGTTCCTCAGCTGTCCTGCCAACCAATCTGCACTCCCAATCTACATTCGCCAATACCGCCCTCATTTTATCATACTCCCCTCTGTACAAACAGAGGACACATGTTCAGGACCTACTTTCTCATTCTCCATCTGCATCAGAAATTCAACCATACTATGATCACTCGTCCCAAGAGACTCCCTGACAAGAAGATCCCTAATTCTACCTGCCTCGTTACACAGTACCAGATCTAAGATAGCTCGCTCCCTCATAAGAGGGATCCAAGATGGGAGGAACCAAAAACTAAATAAAAATGGATAGATAACATCCTTAAAGGTAACAAGATAACCTGGGGGGCACTGCATTATCCAATTATCATCACCACTGTACCCAAACCATTCTGCAGAGCTTACTGAGACACTATGGGTGTTCTTGCAGCAGTTCAAGAAGACGACAAGTCACCACCCTTTTGAGGGCAATTGGGGTGGGCAATAAATGGTGACCTCACCAGCGATGCCCGCATCCCATAAATGAATGAAAAATAATGCAGAACATAAACAGCATGCTTGACTGGTGGCAGTATTCTTCTTGATGAGGTCTGGCAAGCCGGAAGGACAAAGCATAATTCATTTGCAATAATCACCATGAGCCAAGGATGTGTGAATATATAATTTATATACTGAACCATTAATCACAGAGTGCCTGTGACTAGCTCCAGTTTCTTACAAAACATCAGTGTTTGATCTGATTGCAGTCTGTTATAAATCACAGAATTCTAGGATTGATTAGAACCTGAAAGGAACATTAGTACAGTCTTGTTCATTCCTGGCTAAAAAGTGATGATGTGCTAGGTTGAATGTAACAGACTAGAATCTGCCACCATTTTCTTTCGAAGTCATCAAATCCTACATTCAGAAATCATTAATAAAGAGAGAGATGGTTTAACAAGTGTAATTTAACCTGAAGTTCAGACAATAGATTTATTTCATCTTTGGTACCAGAATTTTTGACACGTTCACATTTAGGTTTCTAAAGTGGAACCTCATGCAGTTCCAGTGATATTTTTATATTTGAGGTGGGGTTAAGGAAGTTGCTTGTGCCCAAAATTGATCTGCACATATTAAAATTTTATTTAATCGTCACAAGTAGGCTTAATTCACACTGCAATGAAGTTATTGTGAAATTCCTCTAGTTGCCACAATCCGGCACTTGTTCGGGTACACAGAGGGAAATTTATCATTACCAATGCTTCTAACCAGCACATCTTTGGACTGTGGGGAGAAACTGGAGCATTCGGAGAAAACCTACGCACACACAGGGAGAATGTGCAAACTTCACACAGACAGTGACTCAAACTGGAAATTGAACCTGTGTCCCTGGTACTGTGAGGCAGCAGCGCTAACCACGGTGCTGCCATACCGCCGTGGGATCATTTGGGATTATTGTTTTTGATGAATTATAAAGAGGTTGATTTTGCATCTTTTCAGGTATGAAATGAAAGGATCACGCTTCCATTATGAAGCTCACAAGAACAACAAACTGCTGCGAAACAGCAAGGACTGGCAGTCCCTGTTCAACTATCGGGAGGATCTGCTCTCTGCATCCAAGGACTTCATGCCAAACGGCTGTCACAGAAACCCAGATTCTGCGTGATTTTCAACAGTGATTATTTCCCTGGTTCGGCTAATGCTCAGTCATCCAGGCATTGGTCCAATGTGGCTTTAAAGTACACTGGCATGAAGGTGGTGTGGTCTGGTCTCATCCAGACACTAGAGCAGTATAATACAAAACCATCTGAGATTTCTGCCAGAGTGAGTGTTTCACTCTTGGTGGAATATCATCCCAGTTGGAATGAAGCAGATTTCAGGAAATGCAGATGTGCCCTTAATGGCTGGATTGCTGAGGCAGTTTGCTAAATTCCTGGGCACATTTGTGAATTCCCTGCTAAAAATAAATCACTGATGGGATGGAGCTGTGCCCAGAGATATTAACAGTCTGAAAACAGTGCTGCATCTTGCATCATATAGCTTCCACTGTTAGATTGCTGGTGTAGTCATTGCATCATCAAACGACACAATTTTAAGGTAAAGAAAAAGAAAAGTTTCAAGGAGAGAAAAGTTTTGCTGTCTGATTCTGATTAATTTTGCTCAGGCTGCTTTTTTCTTCCCGAAACAAACAATTGCGGCTTGGCATTGCAGCTTCAATCTATTTATAAATAGGTTTGCAGAACCATTCCAACTCTTGCCAGGAGTTTGTAACACTTGTCCTTTTTAAATTCATATGCTTTCTTTGCAGTACCATTCATATGCAATACCACAGGATATAGGCAGATGATGAAAACCATTTAGCCCATCTTAGCTCACTCATGGAGAAAGATCTTATATAGCCCCATTCCTCATTCCCATCACAGCATCTGACATTTTCATCAGTGATTCAGTGGTGTTTATTTTCACATACAGCATGGTAGCACAGTGGTTAGCACTGCTGCTTCATGACGCCAGGCACCTGGGTTTGATTCGAATCTTGGGTGACTGTGTGGAGTTTGCACAT
Source organism: Sphyrna mokarran (assembly GCA_024679065.1). Classification (NCBI taxonomy): domain Eukaryota; kingdom Metazoa; phylum Chordata; class Chondrichthyes; order Carcharhiniformes; family Carcharhinidae; genus Sphyrna; species Sphyrna mokarran. The sequence continues at coordinate 21,206,056 of JAGIQG010000028.1, read as the reverse complement.
TCTCCTGTGTCTAAGTGGATTTCCTCCGGTACTTCAGTTTCCTCGTGCACTCCAAAGATATAATGTGGATTGGCCATGCTAAATTGCTCCCTAATATGCAAAGATGTGTAGGTTAGAGGGATTAATGTGGAAAATGCATGTGGTTATGAGGATAGGGCAGAAGCGGGTCTGGTTAAAATGCCCTGTCAGAGAGTTGATGCAGACTGAATGGCCTCCTCCCTCACTGTAGGGATTCTATATTATCCTACCCAAATGTTCCTGACATCAGTTCTAATTTGCTGTTTGTTAGTTTAAACCTGTAGCTTATTATGCTGCTGTCAAAACCTATTGTTCCTTCTTTAAATATTTATTTTACTGCATCATTATATATTGCTTTAATGTTACTTTACCTCCTCTATCATCTCCTTTCAAGGTTCAAATTTCTTCAGCCTTTCCTCATAACTCAGTTAGTTTGACGCAATGGATCAGCCCAGTGGCTCTGCATCACTTCCAATGCTTGATTATCTCTCTAGCACCTTGCTGGCCAGATGTGATGTGCTTGGAGCACTAGCTCATTATGACTTTCTCCAACAACTATTCTCTTGTACACAGTTAATTTAGTTTTCCTTTTGCTTTATTGGTTTCTGCTTCACAGTGATTACAAACATCAAGCAGTAAATTCACTTATATGTCAGGGCCTGTTTCAACTTCAATGCCTCTGTCGGTTTACCTCTGCTGCTCATCATGTGACTTTCTATTTGGGGTGGCATGCCTCCTTGGAAGTAAAATAAGTTAGTTAGGCAAAATTATACCCTTTTTACTCATTGGCTGCTATTTACTATATCATTATTAAATAGACAAATTCCATTTTATTCCTGATAATCATATTTATTTGTTCAGTTGTGATTTAGTGCTTTCAGGACTGTAGCTGTCTAGCTGAATTCTCTGCAGGAAGGTGTAGCTGATAACGGGGATCAGCAATTATCTTATTGAATGGAGGGGCAGTCTCAAAGGGCCAAATCACCTACTTTTCCTATTTCATATTTTTTTTAGTACATATCAAATTCTTAAGTTGATGCATTAGGCACTGCAGATACCACTGATGCTGATGTATTTAAATATCACCACATTTTCTGCACAACAATTTTAGCTTTAGTGTTGGGGGATTCTTGAGTACAATGACTGCTGTGCAGTTTAGGCACAAATAATTCATCTAATCCAGCAAAATCATGGCAAGTATTATTGAAAAGAACAGGTCAGGCTATAGTGTGAGAACCTGAACTTTTCTGATTTTAACTCATTCGGCGCTGTAACTAATGTTGATTTTATGTGTCAGTGTGATTTGGGATGGCTAGGTAGTGTGCCATTATAATTGTTGGCGATCTGTGTGTCAAAATCATTTGGGTTTCAGTGAACTTATTGTTGATGAGGATCAGTGTGTCTGTCGTTGATGGGGAGCAGTGTTTGTGATTGACGTGGGGGGAGTACATTTACTCTGCTAATGTTATCACGCAGAGTCAGAATCAGAGGTTTATAGCATGCAGCTATCATTATTTCCTGAAACCAAAAGAGAAATTGCCAGAAAATCCTTTGTCAAAAGGTTGTCTGGACTGGAAATGTCAGCTCTTTTCTCTCCTTACAGATGCTGCCAGACCGGCCGAGATTTTCCAGCATTTTCTCTTTTGTTTTCAGATTCCAGCATTCGCAGTAATTTGCTCGTTATTTTCTGCACTGCTTTCGGGATTTAAAGATCACCCTGGTGTCTCTGTGATTCAATATGATCAGTGCTGGAGCATGGTTTCAGCCTGACCTCCTCCAACCTCCTCCCATATTTTTCCAACAATTCAGCATTTTATCAGCTTTACTGACTTGTTGTTTGTGATGATGGAACATGTTGAATCATAGGTTTACAAATTCTATTTGGAAAGAGTGTGTTAGTAATCGTTGGTGCTAGGGTCATAATTGTTTGGGGAGAGGGGTAGATTGGTGATGGGACAATGTTGAGATTGTTGACAGTGGTCGAGGGGATGCAGTTGATGAACAAAGGAAATGTACTTGATATTATCGACACAGTGGGTGAGATTTTCCAGCCACGGTCACCCCAAAACTGGAAAAATGTGAGCTAGAACTAAAGGCTGCTGTTTAAAAATAAGGGTACTCCAAGTTATGACAATAATGAGAGAAAAAAAATATTTTGAGGGTTAAGAGACTTTGGAATTCTCTTCCTCAATAGGTTGTTGAGGCAGAGCCTTTGAATATTTTTAAAGCTGAGGTGGATAGATTCTTGCTGATGAAATGCTTTCGGCTATGGCAGGAATGTGGATATGAGGTTAAAATTAGATCAACCATTATCTTATTGGGCAGCGGTGCAGGCTCAAGGAGATGAGTGGCCTACTCCTATTCTTGCTCCTTGTTTATAGGTTCTGATGTTCCTGATTAGTCCTGAGTGTTATTGAAGTAATTTTTCTGGCCCTTGTTTTTATTGTGCCATATTTAGTAAAATGGCAAAAAGGGAAACAAGTGAATGCTGGTGCACACAGGACATAACCATTCATCCAGCAGTTCACAGGAAAGAGCTATGAATCAGCTTCACTTAGTGCCAAACAAGTGAGAAAATTGTGGGAGGTCTCCTAACCCACACCCCATCTGCAGAGCTCCCCCTTCCCTCTGCCGATTACCTCCATCTGCTGAGTCCCTTTTCCCCAACTCTGTCCTCATCTTCAGAGTTCCCACTCCAGTGGACTGTAGAGTTTCCTCCTCCTATCCTGTGGAACTGCTTTCCCTCCCACCACCCCTATCCGTATTAGCTCCACCGCCTTCGCATTGCCCCTGGCACTTTTATAATGTCTGGTAGGCAGTTACAGTGTTACAGGCTGGCACTGCGCCATGGACATGGTCCTGCCCTACCCCCTGACCACCTGAGAGTTGCAATGACCTTTGATCCCTCCCAGCAAGACCATCAAGTATGGTCTCCCGCTGGTAGAGATCTCCTGAGATTCTTGCTGGTGAGAGTCTTGATCGACGAGCTGATAAGGGCAAGTGAGCCTGGAGATAGCATTTGGGAGTCGCTAATGACATTTAAATAAGCTTTGCTTCCTTTCTGGGCGCAAAGCTAATTTTGCCAGCAAAACAGTGTCAGTACAGTCAAGGGAAGGTCAGAAAGCGGGCACGTTTATCGTTTCTCAACTCTCGCTCGATTGTACCACCTTGCCTTTCCTAAAGTCGGGCGGGGCGAGATCATAAGATTGCGCTATTGTGTTTGACTTTACAATGCTATACCAGCCCAACTTTTATATTTTTATAAATATGATCTATAAATTTGAAACGTTTTGAATGAGCCCAGGAAAGTTGTGAAACCTCTCACTGAAACACTGTACCCCCTGCTCTCCTCTGGCTTTAACCCCGGACTGGAAGGTTGCTACAGGGCACGGTTGCCGTGGAGACAGGGAATGAGTTGCTTGGCCAAACTAGAGCCAGAAACCAGAAAACTGGTCTTGAAAATTGGAAACTGAGGCTGCAAGTTGCTAGAAAATATCCTGCCTTGCCCCACTGACTGATCTCCCATTGATTACAATGGGATCTTTTGAACCTGCAATCAGAATCCCTTTGCTAAACCAGTGATGGTGAATGATCGCTGTGGCAAGATCTGAATTCATTGGAACAAATGTCTAAAACCAGCAGGAAGTGAGATTGCAGTGTAGCGGTAAAAATGCTGCCCAGCCCAGCCGATGAAACCAACACCCTCCATTTTTAAAAGCAAATTACTATGGGTGCTAGAATCCAAAACCAAAAGAGAAAATGCTAGAAAATCTCAGCAGGTCTGGCAACATCTTTAAAGAGAGAAAAGAACTGACGTTTCGAGTACAGATGCCCCTTTACCAAAATTTTGCCATTTTTAACCTTGTTCCTATGGGAATTTTTTTAAAAAATTCATTCGAGGGACATGGGTTTTGCTGGCTGGCCAGCATTTATTGCCTTTCACTAGTTGCCCTTGAGAAGTGGTGGTGAGCTGCCTTCTTGAATCGCTGCAGTCCATGTTCTGTGGGTTAATTCACAATGCTATTAGGGAGGAAATTCCAGGATTTTGACGCAGAGACTACAAAGGACCGACAATATATTTCCAAGTCAGGATGGTGAATGGCTTGGAGGGGAACTTGCAGGTGGTGGTGTTCCCATATATTTGTTGTCTTTGACCTTCTAGGTGAAAGTGGTCGTGGGTTTGGAAGGATCTTCGGTAAACTGCTGCAGTGCATCTTATAGATAGTACGCATTGGCGGTGGAAGGATTGAATGTTTGTTGATGTGGTGCCAATCAAGCAGGCTGCCTTGTCCTGGATGGTGTCAAGCTTCTTGAGTGTTCTTGGAGCTGGACCTATTGAGGAAAATGAGGAGTATTCCACCACACTCTGTCTTGTGCCTTGTGGATGGCAGATAGATTCTGAGGAATCAGGAGGTGAGTTATTCGCTGCAGTATTCCTAGCCTCTGACCTGCTCTTGTAGCCACTGTGTTTATGTGGTGAGTCCAGTTGATTTTCTGGTCAATTGTTACCCCAAGGATATTGACAGTGGGGGATTTAGTGATGATTACATTGAATTATGATGCAGTTTCTAGGCCTGGTGTTGCTAAGTCTGAGTCTATTTATAGATTGGAGTGAAATGTGATAAAGTAAAAATTGCCTCCAGCCCCTGCTTTTTCAATCAAAGATCAATTGCAGTTTAATTCATGATCAAACTGGGTGACAAATTAAACTTTCTGCAGTAATTGAGTCTGAAATGAGGTCAGGTTGTGAAACATTTCAGCAGACTTATATAGGTGGCATAGGGCTGTTGTATGGTGGAATAGGATTGTTGTATGGTGGTAAAGGATTGTCACAAGCTGTATTGCCGTGTTGAAGGCGGAAGTGCTCAGACTGCGTTTGAGTAGGTGTTCTAATTAACACTAATGGCGCCAAATTTCCTCTATTTGGCGCCAAATTTCCTCTGTTTGGCTCCACTGCTGAGCAGAATTCCATGTTATATCAGCAGATCCCAGGACAGTTTTTAAAACTATTATAAGAGACCATAAGACGTTGGAACAGAATTAGGCCAGTCAGTCCATTGAGTCTGCTCCGCTGTTCAATCACGGCTAATATGTTTCCAAACCCCATTCTCCCGCCTTTTCCTCGTAAACTTTGATCCTCTTACCAATCAAGAACTTATCTATCTCTGTCTCAAATATACTAAATGACCTGGCCTCCACAGCCTTCTGGGGCAATGAATTCCACGGATTCACACCCTCAAGCTGAAGAAATTCCTCCTCATCTCGGTTCCAAAGAGTCGTCCCTTTACTCTTGAGTATTTGCTATTAATGGAAACACCTTTCCCATACCCATTCTATCCAGGCCTTTCCGAATTCTGTAAGTTTCAATGAGGTTCCCCCACCCTCTCATCCTTCTAAACTCATAAATACAGACCCAGAGTCCTGAAAGGTTCCTCATACGTCAAGCTTTTTATTCGCGGGTTCATTCTCGTGCAGATCTCCTGAGGTCACAGGATATATTCTGTCTGTCTGGTTTGGAAGTTATTGAGCAGGCAAGTATGGGAGAAAGAAATACCACAATGAAAAGGTGGGAAAGAAAGTGCCAATTTCCAGATTGCCTTTAGGACCAGAGGAGATAATTGGAGTGAAGCTGAATGGGAGGACAACCTTCAAATGGATAGGAAGAGAAATGAGTTTAGGGGAGCTGCAAAATGCAGAGAATGCAAAGCAAACAGTTGGCTAATTTACGTTTTGGCTAGTGACAGCACATGGGATTAATTTAAATGTTTCATGTTTTGAAGTAAAATACCTTGAGGATTGTTGAGAACGAGGAAAGTCGGTTGAGTCAGGCTGGATTTGCAGCTAAATTAAATGTTGAGTGTGTGAAAATAGTGCATTAAAATAAGTGAAGTCGGTGTTACTGTGACAGAATTACCCCTTGATTCAGTGGATTGGAAGAACTCCAGCATTGCTGATTCAAGATTATTGGTATAAAAAAATTATATACCAGGCTTTCACCTGTCAGTGTGTATGTATATTTTAGTGATTTGATATGCAATGAACTTCGCAATGGAACAGTGATAAATTGGAGTGCACCGTGTTTCAGTAAACATCACAGCTTGAATTAATACCCAAGATCTTTTATTGTGGCACTGCTGAATTTTTTAACGTATAATTTTGTAGATTAGCAGTACCAGTTGGTGGCACTGTCTGCTGTAGAGGGTCAGCTTTGTCTCAGCAACATGTTGTTCAGCGAGCAACTCACTCAGCTGCCATGGATTAAAAAAATTGTTAGTTTGGTTCTGTATTGAGTTAACTGATTTCAGCCAAAACCAAGCAGAGGTTCTTTAATTGGCCTTAGTGTCCTTGGGCATCAGATGGAGCATGACCTTATTGTGATCCTTCTCCAGCTTTAGGAGGTCTGTCAAATTGCTTCAAAATGTTAGTTTCTAAGTGGAAGAAGCACCAAAATTGACTTTAATCAAATGTTAGAGGCCACGATGAAACTTTTTTTGCAATGGATTTAGTAAGATGGGGAAAAGGTTAGGTTTCAGAGATATCAGTAAGCAAACTTGAAGAGAATGCATCCATTGAACGTGCGCATACAAACAGGATTAGCTTCCAAAGCTGGGAGGAGGATATCACTAAGGGTTCTAGATTCTTTAACAGCTCTGAGCCATATCATCACACCTTGATCAGATTGCATTTCCAACCCTTTTTGGAGTATTTTGAATGTTCTTTTCCCCCAATATGTTCAATGTAATAACTGGCCTTGCGCTGATTCAATGATTAAAAATGTTGATTTGTCTACAGTTTCAGCATTTCTTTCATTTGTTCTTCTAATCAAACAACCAAATATAATCATTCCTAAATAAAATATTCTGCTCACAATGCCTAGAATGTTGTATTGCATCCTAATGATGGGTAATAAAGCCTTCTCACTGATGGTTCAAAACAGATTATACTGTGAAGAAAACGACTATAAAATACAGGAACAGAATTGGGCCATTCGGCCCATCAAGTCTGCTCCACCCTTCAATCATGGCCAATGAGTTTTTCAAGCCCATTCTCCTGCTTTTTCCCCATAACCTTTGATCCTTTACCAATAAAGAACCTATCTATCTCTGTCTTAAATACACTCAATGACCTGGCCTTGACAGCCTTCTGTGGCAATAAATCCCATAAAGTCACCACCCTCTGGTTGAAGAAATTCCTTCTCATCTTAGTAATAAAAGGTCATCCCTTCACTCTGAGGCAGTCGCCTCGAATCCCAGTCTCTCCTAAATTTTTATTTATTCATTGATGGGACATGGGTGTCGCTGGTTGGCCAGCGTTTCTTCGCCATGTCCTCGTTTTCCAGGCCTTTCAATATCCTATAAGTTTCAGTGAGATCCTCCTTCATCTTTCTAAACTCCATTGAGCACAGACCTGGAGTCCTTCACAGGAGACAATGGATCATTTTTCTTAAAGGTTAGGCATTAACATGGATGGGTGTAGTTCATTCTTCTCAGGTTGGTTCCTAAATGATTCACTTATTTGGTATATTGGGTTAATGTGTACTGCCCTATTAAAGGTGAATTTAAAAGAATGTGGACTTATGGTGAGTGACGCAGCTAGACACCACACCTTCAGTACAGAATATTCTGAATGGTTCAATAACCCACAGGGTTACCCAGTGAAATCAAGACTATTAGCATTCATACTAATCAGCAGGGAGACTTGGACTGATAGCAGTGTAATTGAATGGAGCTAACTGTCTTGCATTCAATAAAATGGCTATGCTTTCATGGCCAATCAATAAGACCCATCTGACAACAGCAGCAGCAATGCTGAAATCGAATTAATTTGATAACAGTGCATTTTGCAAATAATTAATCAATGTCCCTTCAGAGAGATCATTCAGATTGGAGATTAACCCCTGTTAATGTGGAATTGGGGAGGTCATGTGATGTGGTGTGGTGCAGTGGGTAGTATCCCTATCTCTGAACCAGAAGCCCTGGGTTCAAGTCTGACTCAAGGATCAGATGGCTATGGAAGGTGCACTCATAATGTGGTCCAATGGATTGACAATCCGTCCATGAACCTGTCCAAAGTGCCTGGTGAAAGCGGGTAAGAGTGGTCAGTAATACTGCAGAGGTCAAAAGCAAGCCCACAGTATTACTTTGCCAAGCGTAATTATGGACCAATTCAATGGAAGCCTATTGTCACCAATCACAAGACATGGGACACAGAGGGTGGAGGAATACGGAGAGGAAAGATAAATAGGGGCGATGAAGCTTTCAGCCATAATTTATCAGCGAGATGCAAATAAAATATGGAGACACATTAGCCGAGCAGTCGTGTTGCTTATGAGGGGTCTCTCAGTTAACCATGTGATTTGAAGCTCTCTCTGACAACATTCATAGAGTATAGAACATACTTTTCCAGCTTCTGCATATTCTCTGATTAACCTGAGAAATATAATGTGCTTCTAGAGAAGCCCTGGCATCCATTGTGTTCTCCGGTCAGATCTTGGCCACATTTCCTAGCGCATTTTTTATTTCAGCAAGGACAGAGAGTCACTCGGGAAGAGAAGGAGGCTATTTGGCCCATTAGGAGAAATTCCAAGTTATTGAAAGAGAGCTTTCAAAATACAGCACAGCTGCTGCCGGATGGATCATTATGTCGGCAGTACATGTGAGTACACATATTAATTAGATACAAGAAATGGCTTACGTACATTTAATGATTGTAGAAACCAAATATATATACTGCTAAATTTACATTCAGTTTTATGAGGATTAGGTCATTGTTGAACTATCAGAATGTAAGCATTCCTTATTTCAAAAGTGTGCGCAGATCTATAAAAATTCCACATAATTTGTATTTTCTTTCCAAAGTAGCAATGTTCCAGCCCCATGTCTGGTAGAATACTAGATCTGTCATTTAGTCTGTTTCACAGAATTCAGTATTAATTCTTCACCCGTCAGACATACACGCTGTTGGTGGAATTCTACCATTACGCCTGCCTAGAATGCTCGGAGAACAGCATTTTACATTGGCTGTGGGCGGGATTGTATGAACCTCGGGAGGACATGCCGATAAAATTCTACCCTTTGTTTCAGTTTCTAGCATCCACTGCATTTTGCTTTAATACACATGGACTCATCACACACACATACATACACCACACACACATACATTTCGATGGGAGCCACTAGGTTGGCAATCAGAAGAAGGAAGGCTGGTTGACCTCTTTCACCTCTTCAGTGGGCATGTGACAACTTGTGGCCTCCCTGCCCCCATCTCCCATCCCTCCATATTTGTCCTACTTGAGATGAGCTGATTTGCTGCAGATTAGAGGGATCATTCATTGGAGAGTCCAGGATTCTCAGTATAGCTCAGTACCTATGCTGGGCAACCCACTTACCCATGAAGCTTGCGAGCAGAATCCTCCCTTTTTTGTACATGAAAAGCTGTGCAGGAGACTATCTTGATTTCTAAAGTTCTTTTGAAGGATAAGTCAAAATGCCATGGATGTGACTCTGTCTCTTGAGCTCTTTCTCAGTAGAATCCCATAGCAGCAGGGCTATATTATGGGCATTCATATAGGAAAAATAAATCTTTCAACAACAGCAGTGCCAAAAGTGTGGCCTTTGAGCCGGACTTTTAACAGTATCATGTATAAAAATGGGATGACATCTTAGAATTGTCACAACTGCATTGATCTTAGCCCTATAGAATCATAGCGTTCACAATTACACGGATCTCAGCCCTGCCCAACAAGGTGAATACAAGCACAGAATTATCCAGGTTTCTTACAATCAACCAAACTCCACACACTCAGCACTTCCAAGAACATTAGACGTAAAATGGGGAAGCTTGAACATGCCAGGAACCTGGAATCACAGTTACTGGGAATTTAGACCATTCAGTTGCTTGTACAGCGTTGGCATGTGATGACTGTCTCCCAACTGGCCACCATCAAACTCTGCAAGTAAACTGCAGACAGATTCTTTTTCATCGAATTTTTTTTTGATGAGTCCCCCTGTTGCTTTACAGCTTCCATTAGTCTTTCAGATTTATGCGTTGTTTTTACCAGCACTGATGCTCTTGAATGCAGAATGATTTAGTGGATCGTGTCTCTGTTGACAAGGAATCTGAAAGAGAAAGTAGGCCTGAGTTAGGACCCTTGTAAAACACATTTGCAAGAAAATGAAACTTAAAGAGCAAAGGCCATTTAGTTTCAAATACCATCCTCTAGTATCTAACTTTACCCATTGTCACCCATCCTTCTAATACCTTGATTTATCCATTGATACTCATTCCTCTAGTACCTAAAACTCACCAATCACAGCTAGTTCCTCTGATACTCTCTCATCCATCAATGCTTTAGCCTGAGATTCTAAAATTTAAGTTTATTTATTAGTCACAAGTAAGGCTTACCTTAACATTGCAATGAAGTTACTGTGAAATTCCACTACTCGCCACACTCTATGCCTGTTTGGGTTAATGCACCTAACCATCATGTCTTTCAGAATGTGGGCGGAAACCAGAGCACCCTGAGGGAACCCACGCAGACATGGGGAGTATGTGCAATCTCCACACAGACACTGACCAAGCCTGGAATCAAACCCAGGCATTATGAGGCAGCAGTACTAGTAATCCTGATATGTTTCTCTAATTTACTATATCACTTGTCAAAGCCTCTCTCTAGAAGTCTAACTCATCCATTAGAGGTTGTCCATCATTTACACAAACTCACATCATAGTCTGTCCCTTCAGTATATGATGTAACCCATCAATCTCTTCTGATACTATTGCATATCCATTAAAGCTGATCACTATTGTCTCATTAAAGCATGGGAGCACAGTGGTTAGCACTGATGTCTCACAGCGCCATGGATCTGGGTTTGATTCCCAGCTTGGCTCACTGTCTGTGTGGAGTCTGAATATTCTTCCTATGCCTATGTGGCTCTCCTCTAAGTGCTCTAGTTATCTCCCATTCTCCGAAAGCCATGCTAGTTAAGAGCGTTGGTCGTGCTAAATTCTCCCTCAGTGTACCCAAACAAGCAGAAGAATGTGGTGACTAAGGGATTTTCACAGTAACTTAGTTGCAGTGTTAATGTAAGCCTACTTGTGACACGAATAAATAAACTTAAAAAATGAACATCTTTTCAGTAACTTTTCTCTTATTTTGACGACAATCATCCTAGAACCTTATCTAATCCATCAATGCTCCTGTAATATCTTGACTTATCCATCAGTCATGGTGCCTCTCATGCCCAAATGTGCATACCAAAGTAATGTTTCTCTATCTTCCTGTAATATCTTAACTCGCTCATCACTACTACATTTCCCTCTAATGTTCCAATACCCCCTTATTAATAACCATTCCCCTGGTACCCTAACTAGCTATAATTTGAATTCTCTGTGTATTTATTTATTAATTCGTAGAATATGGGCATCGCTGGCTGGCCAGCACTTTTTGGCCAATCACAGTTGCCCTTGTTCAGAGGGTAGTTGAGAGTCCACCACATTGCTGTGGATCAGCAGTCACATGTAGGCCAGAGTGGGTAAGGACAGCAGATTTCATTCCCTAAAGGACATTTGTGAACCAGATGGCTTTTTTCCCAACAATTGACAATGGTTTCATGGTTATCAGTAAATTCTTAATATCAGATTTTTTAAAATTAAATTCAAATTCCACTGTTTGATATGTTCGGATTTGAACCTGGATCTTCGTAACAATTAGCCAAGTTGCTGGATTAATAGACGAGCATAAATATCATTAGGCCTTCACCTCCCCTTTATTCTGCTGCTCTGCCACCAATTACAACCTAGTACAAAAACAGAAAACCTCAGCAGGTCTGACAACATTTGTGGAGAGCGAATAGAGCCAACATTTTGAGTCTGGAGTCCAAAAGGGGCATTCTGACTTGAAACTTTGGCTCTATTCTCTCTCCACAGATGCTGTCAGACCTGCTGAGATTTTCCAGCATTTTCTGTTTTATGTTTCAGATTCCAGCACTGCTGTATTTTGCTTTTAATTACAATTCCGTACTCTGCAACTGTTCAAACAATAAACTGAAACAGTGGCGAGACAAATGACATCAGTGCTAGGATTTTACCACCTTGTTCACCCTTGTCAGTGCGGGCGAAGCTTGCAGAACAGAATTCTTCATTGGCCTCGGGTGGGATTTTACAAGTCTTGCCCAATTAAGGTCGTAAAATAGTGCCCTGGGTGTTTGTGAGCAGTGCCAAGTTAAATACCAGGCACATCACCAATGCCACCAAGTTCTCTTCAGGTGAATTATTCTAATTATTTGATAAAGATATTCAGGGATTGCAGTGAGCAATCTGTGATGATGTGATGTTTTTATCTAACTGCTACCATTAGGCTGCTATTAAGGTGATGTTCTCTCTTTGAGAGAAATCACTCAGTGCGATGGTGGAGGTTTAACTGAGAGTGGGCTCATTATCTGAGTGTACTGGTGTGATTTCCCCTCCACCATGAGTTAGTTTCTAATGTCAAAGCAGTAATAGCAGAGAGCTGGATAGCAGTGCTGGGCGAGGGAGTGGGTTGTTGTAGTTGGAAGATGGAATGACAAGCTACAATTCATTCTCTTTATACAATTCACAGTGTCCACCATTAATCAATCCAAGGTCGCAGTGAGGCGTGCAAATGATTCAATGACTGTCAGCCCTTAGTGAGACAAAGGTCAGTGCAGCATGCTCTGTTATTTCACTTCTATTGGATGTTGTTGCAATACATTTCAGTTGTCTGTATTCATCTCCCAACTATGTCTCCCCTGGTTAAATGGTCAGGCTTTGGTAGTCCTTGCCGTTTTCAGTTACCCACCTCGTAGTTGTGGTGTGCGTACTGTCCTGCACACACCTCGCCTTGCACCACTTCTGTACACCGCCCTCACACAAATCCGGTTGTCAGCTCCTGGGATGAGGTCTGTTAATAGCACACGTTGGACCTGTGATGGAACGGTTCTCACAGAGGGACTTCTTCGGTGGCGAGTGCACCTCACCCTGTAGTTCAGCACCGTTCCCCTGGCAGGATCCCATGAGGCTACTACACTGGTGGGGGTGATGTCGCTGAACTTCATATTGTTCACTTTGGAATGCTCTGTCCAGACTAAAAGAAGAGGATACAAATATTATTACTGATAAGATCTCAGATTAGTGATGGATACCAGGATAAATAGTCCTGTTCCCATTCCACTCTTGTGTTTATGTTCCTTCGACAGACATAGTGGTAGGTAGTGATGACCTAATTATGTCCCACTACAGAGTCAGTGCCACTCTCAGGATCTTATTGCTCACATACATGTCTAATGCATTGCACTATGGTTTCACTTACTTTGCATTTATCCCTCATTGGAAGGGCAACCCTTACCCCCAAATCACAACAGAGTGTTGGCTTTGATTCCAGGCAAGAAAAGCTTGACATATGAAGAGCATTTGAGGGCTCCGGTTTTGTACTCGCTGGAGTTCAGAAGGATGAGGGGGATCTCATTGAAACTTATAGAGTCCTGAAAAGCCTGGATAGAGTGGACATGGGAAAGATGTTTCCATTAGTAGCAGAATCTGGGATCCGAGGGACACACTCAGAGTAAAGGGACGATCCTTTATAACTAAGATGAAGAGGAATTTCCTCTTCGGCCAGAGGGTGGTGAATCTGTGGAATCCATTGCTGCAGAAGGCTGTGAGGCCAGATTATTAGGGGGAGCTTAAGACAGAGATAGATACGTTTTGTTTGGTAAGGAGATCAAAAGTCACAGGGAAAAGGCAGAAGAATCAGCCAGGATTGAATGGCAAAGCAGACTCGAGGGCTGAATGGTCTAATTCTGCTCCTATATCTTATGGTCCGATGGTGAGAGGACACAGTGAACCATCTTTCCTGGTTGTGATCAAAGGTTAAGCTGACATTTCAGTTGTCCAAATGGTCGGCAATCACCTCCTAGTACAACTCTGCTCACTGCCCCCCTGCACCCACTTTATGACTGAAGATTAACAACTGTAACTTGACCTGAATTAAGTTGAAACACTGCAGTGCATCATCTGCGTTTGAGAAATGTTATATTGCTCTACGCACTCCCCAAAGCACAGAATGATTCTGGTGTGTTTATTTGCATGAATGCCTTCTTCCTTTAAATTTTTAAAAATTCATTTGAGGGACATGAACATCACTAGGCCTCGCTCGGGTGAGACTGGAAATTCCCGTCAACAGAGATTTCGGTTGTTGGACACTCGTGCGCTCTGATTCCGTGCCGGGTGAGAGTTCCGGCTATTGTGTCCATTCTTCCTCCCACACTGTTCAGTCACTATTAAATCTGTGAGGTCACCCGTGCTTCACAGACCCACCAGATGCTTCCTGGAGGCTGTAGCTATCAGACTGAATCAATCAAGGGGTGACTGGGGACTTGGTGACAAGTTTGGAGTCTTGGTGCTTCCTGGACACAAACTCAAGACCTTCATGCCAACACTTTGTCCTGAGTATGAAACAACAGGGATTGGCCTTGTATTTGGCTGAATGGTCTACATTGCGGATCTTGGATGACCAGAGTCAGAATTTTCATTATGGGGCTGGGACTCACACGTAGGGTGAATTTCGATGGCATCTGATGTGATTCCTTTTAACGAGCAGGTCAATTAATAACTAATTAGTAATGGCGCTCGTTGTCCAGTTAAAGATGGTGGTCAGGCTCCCAATGATGGAGGCCCAATAGGAGATCTTCCAGCACTGGAAGAAAGTGAGAGGGTGCCTCAAGTTTGAGGAAACTGTTAAGAGTTTCCATATATTTATAAAATCAGAAAGGCCACAGCCACTAGCTGTCATCATGGAGACCTACCTCGTCCACTGGGTGGTCAGTGGCCACAGCTCTATGGCAATGGCGTGTGCCGGTGTGAAATCTCCTAGGAGGATGGAGCATTCTCTCCCCTCCATGCAACAATAGCCGTGAAAGTGTCTTCATCCCTTAGCCATGTCCCAGCTTCAACAGCTGGAGGTCAGCATATTGAATGGAAAATTCCAGTTGACATTGTTTAAGTGCTCTTTAATTTAGCTGAATGGGATACCTGTCACTTGCAGGTGCAGTCACTCCCCCCAAATCATGCCTTCATGGTACTGAGGTGGGCCCATGGCACAAAACTGGCACACATAGCTGGTAATGCAAAATTGTGGGCCTGCGCATCACTGGCTCTGCCTCCTCAGGTAACCGAGAATTCTGCTGCAGGGTGACACAGTGGTCAGCATTGCCACCTCGCAGTGCTGGGTTCAATTCCCCTGGGTGCTCCAGTTTCCTCCCACCATCCAAAGATGTGTACATTAGGGGGATTAGCCATGGTGTGGGGTTATAGGGATAGAGTAGAGGGACGGGGCTGGGTAAGATGCTCTTTCAGAGAGTTGGTGCTGACTCCAAATGGCCTCTCTCTGCACTGTAGGGATTCTGTGGTTCTGGGGTTTGTATGGTAGGAGACCATGCTCTGATGGGAGAACTGTTATCACTGGACCACAGCATCTCTAGAATGCGGCCGCAGAACTTCTCACCTTCCTGAGTGCAAGCTATCGCAGACAGTGCTTTCATTCTGCCTGAATGGTACAGAGCCGACACGGTGACCAGGTAGGTGGTGTTGGGCTCCAAGTTGTCCACGACGGTGCTGTTCTGGCTGCTATCGATGGTGAGTAAACTGGGTTCACCCCCTGGCAGGATCCCATACAGAACCTCATAGGAAGCTATGCTCTGCAGGGTCGGGGCCCAACCGACCCGAAAACTTCTTGAGCGTGAGTCCGAAATGAAGATTATCTGTGGACTGATCTCATCTAGAGTCGTAGGAAAGAAAATAGTGTCTGAGTTAATTTTGTACGATCAATGAAAGCTGCAGATAGCTTCATAAAATTGTGCACCAACTTTCACATGGATGATGTACCAGTATATAATGTACAGGGATATGGGAAAAGGCAGGGAATGGCAGTAAGTCACGATGCTTGTTTGGAGAGCCCAGTGCGGATATGATGGGCCAAATGGCCTCCTTCTGCCCCATAACAATTCTGTGATTAATAAATTAGGATTTTTAAATTAACGTCATTGTTATTTTATATAGCTCTAGGTATCTTTCTTTTATTCATTCGTGGGACATGAGCATCACTGGCTAGGCCAGCATTTATTGTCCATCCCAAGATGCCCTTGAGAAGGTGGTGATGAGCTGCCTTCTTGAATCGCTGCAGTCCACATGCTGTGGGTTGATCCACAATGCCGTTAGGGAGGGAATTCCAGGATTTTGACCCAGCGATTGCAAAGGAATGGCGATATATTTCCAAGTCAGGATGGTGAGTGGCTTGGAGGGGAACTTCCAAGGGGTGGTGTTCCCCATGTATCTGCTGCTCTTGTCCTTCTAAATGGAGGTGGGTTTGGAAGGTGCTGTCTAAGGATCTTTGATAAATTGCTGGAGTGCATCCTGTAGATGATACACACTGTTGCTACTGAGCATCAGTGGTGGAGGGATTGAATGTTTGTAGATATGGTGCCAATCAAGCGGACTGCTTTGTCAAACGTTTTGAGTGTTGTTGGAGCTGCACCCATCCAGGCAAGTGGGGAGTACTCCATCACACTCCTGACTTGTGCCTTGTAGATGATGGACAAGCTTTGGGGAGTCAGGAGGTGAATTATTTGCCACAGGATTCCCAGCCTCTGACTTGTAGCCACTGTGTTTATGTAGTGAGTCGGCTTAAATTTCTGGTCAATGGTAACCCCAAGCATGTTGACAGTGGGGGATTCAGTGATGGAAACACTGGTTGTCTCTTTTGGTAATGGCTATTGCCTGGCATTTGTTGAATGTTACTTGCCAGTTGTCAGCCCAAGCTGGATGTTTTCCAGATCTTAAAAGCAAAGTATTGCGGATGCTGGAATCTGAAACAAAAGGGCCATCTAGACTGGAAATGTTGGCTCTATTCTCTCCCCACAAATGCTGTCAAACCTCTGAAATGTTCTAGCATTTTCTGTTATTGTCTAGATCTTGTTGCAGTTGAACAAGGAGTTCTGTTTATTGATTTTTGTTATCTTAAAAAGTCTTCATCACTAACTGAGTGATCAATATGTCAAATGATAACAATCACCGATTAGTCAATTGTGAATGTTGACCATATGTTCCCAGAGAGTGGCACAGTGGTTAGCACTGCTGCCCCACAGCACCAGGAACCAAAACTTTAAAGCTAGCATGAGGGGACACAGCTTTAAATTAAGGGGTATGAGTTATAGGACGGATATCAGAGGTAGGTTCTTTACTCAAAGAGTGATTAGGGAGTGGAATGCCCTGCCTGCAGCTGTTGTAGATGCGCCAAGTTTGGTGGCGTTTAAGAGGTTAATTGATAAGTATATGGAAGAGAAGGGAATGGTTTAGTTTGGAGGGGCATTGCTTTTTATTTTGGTCGGCACAACATCGAAGGCCGAAGGGCCTGTTCTGTGCTGTAATGTTCTACGTTCTATGTTCTAACCCAGGTTCAATTCTGACCTGAGGTCACTGCAGAGTCTACACATTCTCCCCATGTCTGCATGGATTTCCTCCAGGCGCTCTGGTTTCCTCCCACACTCCAAAGATGTGTAGGTTAGGTGGATTCGCAATAGATTTACCATGGGATGGCTTGGATGGGATGCTCTCTTGGAGAGTCAGTGCAGACACAATGGGCCGAATGGCCTCTTTCTACACTGTAGAGATTTTATATGCTGCTTCTCTTTTTGTTCCCCAGCCCTGTATTGTGCTACCAGGTAGTGCTGCTTAACATCTCCAAAGTGATAAAAATATTTTTAAGAGACCTATCCTGTTAAAATTATAGAGAAACTGATCAGCTATACGTAAAGAAGAACAGTTTTGGAGAGTCCAAACAAGGTACTATGCATAGAAGGTGGCCATGTAAAATTCTGATAAGGAATTCAGGTGAGATTTCTTTACCTGAGGAGTGATAAGATTGTAGAACTGGTCATCATTGGATGGTGAAATATATTTAATCATTTGACTGTACAGATGGCTACTTTTATACTAGTGTGAATAGCAGAGATATTTCTAAGAGAAAGCTGGATAAGTACATGGAGGGAGTGTTGAGATGAACCATAGAATTCCTATAGTGTAGAAGGAGACTATTCAGTTCATTGAGTCTACTCCAATGGCAGTAAGGTGGGAGTTTGCTTAAATACAGCATGATGTCCAACACAGGTCAGATGGGCCAAATGGCCTCTTTCTATACTGCAAAGTTGTATGTAATGATGCATTGGCAGCAGCAGAAAAAACAGTTTGTCATAGAAATGTAGAAAGTAGGAGCAGGAGGGGGCTGATCATTCAATTCAATAGTCTAATCCTGCTTTCTCCCCATAACTTTTGATCCCATTCACCCCAAGTGCGACATCCAGCCGCCTCTTGAATACATTCCATGTTTTGGCATCAACTATTTCCTGTGGTAATGAATTCTTCAGGCTCACCACTCTTTAGGTGAAGAAATGTCGCCTCATCTGCGTCCTAAATCGCCTACCCTGTATTCTCAGACTGTGACCCCTAGGTCTGGACTCCCCCACCATTGGGAATATCCTTCTGGCATCTAGCCTATCCGATCCTGTTAGAATTTTATAAATCTCGTCCCTCATTTGTCTGAACTCCATTGGAAAAATCCTATCCTTATCAATCTCTCCACGTACATCTGTCCTGCCATCCCTGGAATCAGCATGGTAAAACTTTGCTGCACTCCCTCAAGAGCAAGAACATCATTCCCTGTGTCTGCTTGGGTTTCCTCCGGTTTTCTCCCACAGTCCAAAGATGTGTGGGTTAGGTGGATTGGCCATGCTAAATTGCTGCTCAGCATCGGGAGACAAGCTAGGGTAAATGCATGGGGTTATGGGGATGGAGCAGGGTGGGATTATGGTCAGCATAGACGCGATGAGTCGAATGGCCTCCTTCTGCTTTATAGAATTCTGTGATTCTATGTGTTTGTCATGTGCCCACAAAATGCAATATGAAAGTAGCTACATGAATTGTCTCAGGATCCTTTAGTGCCTAGACTAGTTAAGTAAATTTGACCATCCTGTGTTAATGCCATTACTTGGATTAACAGTGTTGCAATTGAATCAATTATTCTTTCCAACACTAAGCGGTTTTCTCTGAATAACCAGACTGTGCCGATGACTAGAAGCAGAGTTATTGAGGTTGTGAATGAGAGATGGAGATTTATGTTGCTGTGAGCATCAATTTGGGAGGCCAAATGGGCCAGATGGACCTTAATGGTCTCTTTCAGCCCTGATCATGACAAATAATGTCAGAGTAATAGGCTTCACCGTACTTGCAATAGCAGATCGCTGCTTGACTGCTTAAGTTAATTGAAACCTTGATAAATAAACACCAGTGCGTCTGGCTGTCTTGATCTAAATGCAGTTCCTGCCACACGTGCGTGTGCACTGAGTGAGCTGTCACCTTGAGCACCTGACCCCCAGCTTGTCACAGCGACATCTCAATGCCCCAGTGCTTGGACACCGGGGTTGTGACCCTCCTCAGGCTGAGCCGCCTTTGAAAAATTCACAGCTCCAATTTTGAAAGCTGCTTTTGGCCCCTGAACCCCTGACAAGCTGTGAGTTTCCAGACATGGTCAGCAGCCTCTGTCAGGCACTCAGCTACCTCTTAGCCAGAAAGCAAGGACGCTCGCCGACATTGTGGGAGGGAAGATGTTTCAGAGCTTGCTGAGAAGCAAAGTCTCCTGTTAATTCAAAAACAGACAATGTTGGAAAATCTCAGCCGGTCTGACAATATCTGGGGGCAGAGATTACAGCCAACATTTCGAGTCAGGATGACCCTTTATTAGCTCTATCCCCTCTCAACATATGTTGTCAGACCTGCTGAGATTTTCCAGCATTTTGTGTGATATTTATACTATGATGTTTATATGATGTTATATGTGGAGGTGAGGGCAGATTGACAAAGGATCAAAAAGATATAGGGGCTGTAAATGCCACCTTCATTTGTTGTGCGTGGCTCGTTCATTCAAATGTACGGTACCTTTAAGTATTTTGGCATGGCAGCTTAAAGGAAAACTGAGTGCATGGCCAACATGGGGTTACTGTACAGCCATGCACGTGCAGTTACAGGGGGCATTAGTGAGGCAATGGGTTTGACCCAGAAAACCGAAATGAGATTTTTGTGCTCAAGGGAGGCACGGTGGCACAGTGGTTAGCACTGTTACCTCACAGCACCAGGGACCTATGTACAATTCCAACCTCAGGTGACTATCTGTGTGAAGTTTGCACATTTTCCCTGTGTCTGCATGGGTTTCCTCCCGGTGCTCTTCCCACACTCCAAAAGTTATGTGGATTTGCTAGTTATGTGGATTTGCCATGCTAAGTTGGCCTTTAGTGTCCAATGATGTATAAGTTAGGAGTATTACTGGGATAGGGCCTGGGTAAGATACCGTTGGAAAATTGGTACAGACACAATGGGCTGAATGGCCTTCTTTTGCATGGTAGGGATTCTCTAATTCCAATATTCACTTACTGCTTCTGGACATTCTGATGGTATTCATGGCCAGGGTTCAAAGGATTTTGGGGTGCAGATACACATATTTATAAAAGACATGGCACAGAGACTTCAAAATCAAAAGCTATAAACCCAGTCTATAAAAACTGGGTTTTATAGACAGAGTGGAAAAGCAGGTAAGTCTTTTTAAACTTATACTGAATCTTGATTGGACTCGAGATCCTCAATCGATGTGTTCTGTGGCACTGATGGCCCCCTAAGTGTGCCACAAAAAGAGATTCCAAATGATTCAAAATTCATGTAATTAAACTAAAACTAATCTTCGTCTTCAGTTCTTCACACCTGATGAATCATGAGCCTCCGGGGTATGGCTGGCTAGGAAAGAGCCGCACATGCATGGTTAGAATTGTTATACTGGACAGGCCTGTGCCTGTGACCAACGGGATTTGGAACTGCAGACAAAGGCCCCATATCTGGCACAATAAGCAGAAACACTAAAAGGGTGCAAAAGCATTGGAAAAGCGAGGGAGAGGTTAAAAACACACGGGCGAGCAGATAGGGGAAAGTTAAAAAAACTAAGTTCCCAGTTAGAGAAAAAGAGACAATAGGAGAAATGCCTCAATTATTTTTGATGTACAGAGGTGTGTGCTGTGACTTATAAAAGGTCAGGAACCACTGGATTAAACCACACTTGGCATCCTGTGCACCATTCTGGTCTCTGTTATTGTGGATCCTGTATATGGTTTGCTTCATTTGTACAAAGACTTCATTTTAAGATATTTCTGCCTATGCAATTACATTTAAATAAGAACATAAAACATGCGAGCAGAATTAGGCCATTTGGCCCATCGAGTCTGCTCCGCCATTCAATCCGCAGATATGTTTCTCATCCCATTCTCCCGCCTTTTCCCCATAACCCCTGATTCTCTTATTAATCAAGAACCTAACCATCTCTGTCTTAAAGATACTCAATTACCCAGCCTCCACAGCCTTCTGCTGCAAAGTTCCACAGATTCACCACTGTCTGGCTGAAGAAATTTCCACCCGTCTCTGTTTTAAAGGATTGTCCCTTTAGCCTGGGGTTGTGCCCATGGAGAGGGAACATGTGGAATCTACCGAATTTGTTGAGGCCATCCATGCCCAGTTGGCACTAAGGGGGCTAGGTTGCTTTATCAATCCTCTTAATTACATATTGGTTTGATGTTTTAAGTTTCATTTGTGACTTTTTTCTTTTGGTTTAAGACAATATCCCTTTAAAGGGTCTGTCCCTTTAATTTGTCCCTCAGCTTATCTGACGTAGCTTGACTGGTTAATTGATTTATCAAAAATGGGAGCAAGATCCCTCTTTAACCTCTCTTCCTGAGGTGATGATGGCCTGGTGCTATTGTCACTGCGCCAGCAACCCAGATACCTGGGGTAGGGTGGAGAGTCAGAGGCTTTTTCCCCAGGGTGGAAGTGTCAATTACAAGAGAGCACAGGTTCAAGGTGGGAGGAAAGTTAAGGGAATTGTGTGGGGGCGGGGGGGAAGTTTTTAACGCAAAGTAGTGAGTGCACGGAACACATACCCAGGTTACATACCCTGAAAGTAACAGGGTAGTTGTAATGGGGAACTTTAAGTTTTCTAATATCGATTGGAAAAGCTATAGTTCAAGTACGTTAGAGGGGTCAGTTTTTGTTCAATGTGTGCAGAAAGGTTTCATGACTCAGTATGTAGATAGGCCAACAAGAGGCGAGGCTATATTGGATTTGGTACTGGGTAATGAACCAGACCAGGTGTTAGACTTGGAGGTGGGTGTGCACTTTGGTGATAGTGACCACAATTCGGTTACGTTTACCTTAGTGATGGAAAGGGATGGGCACGTACCGAATAACAGTAGTTATAGCTGGGGGAAAGGTAATTATGAGGCTATTAGGAGAGATTTAGGATGCATAGGGTGGAGCAGGAAATTGCAGGGGCTGAGGACATCTGAAATGTGGAGCATATTTAAGGAACAGCTTCTGCATGTCCTTAATGAATATGTACCTGCCAGGCAGGGAGGAAGTGGTCGAGTGAGGGAACCATGGTGTACTAGGGAAGTTGAATCTCTGGTGAAGAGGAAGAAGGAGGCTTATATAATGATGAGACGTGAAGGCTCAGTTAGGGCAATAGAGAGCTATAAATCAGCCAGGAAGGAGCTAAAGAGGGAGTTGAGAAGAGCTAGAAGAGGACACGAGAAGACTTTGGCGGATAGGATTAAGGAGAATCCTAAAGCTTTTTACAGGTATATAAATAATAAAAGATTGGTTAGGGCAAGATTAGGGCCAGTCAGAGATAGCAGTGGGAAGTTGTGCGTGGAGCCTGAGGAGATAGGAGAGACACTGAATGAGTATTTTTTGTCTTTCTCCTGCGTGAATACTGACAATGTTGTCGGGGAGAATACTGTGATACTAGGTTGTAGACTGGGCAGGATTGAGGTTCATAAGGAGGAGGTGTTAGCGAATCTTGAGGGTATGAAAATTGACAAGTCCCCTGGGCCAGATGGGATTTACCCTAGGATTCTCTGGGAGGCTAGAGAGGAGATTGCAGAGCCTTTGGCTTTGATCTTCATGTCGTCATTAGCTACAGGTATAGTGCCGGAAGACTGGAGGATGGCAAATGTTGTCCCTTTGTTCAAAAAGGGGAGTAGGGACCATCCTGGAAATTATAGACCGGTGAGCCTGACTTCTGTTGTGGGCAAGGTCTTGGAAAGAATTATAAGGGATAGGATTTATAAGCATCTAGAGAGAAATAAATTGATTAGGGATAGTCAGCACGGTTTTGTGAAGGGTAGGTCGTGCCTCACAAACCTTATTGAGTTTTTTGAGGAGGTGACCAAAGAGGTAGATAAGGGTAAGGCAGTTGATGTAGTGTATTTGGATTTTAGCAAAGTGTTTGATAAGGTTCCCCATGGTAGGCTACTGCAGAAAGTGCAGTTGCATGGGATTGAAGGTGATTTAGCAGTTTGGATTAGGAATTGGCTAGCTGATAGAAGACAGAGGGTGGTGGTTGATGGGAAATATTCAACCTGGAGTGCAGTTACAAGTGGTGTACCTCAAGGATCTGTTTTAGGGCCACTGCTGTTTGTCATTTTTATAAATGACCTAGATGAGGGTGTAGAGGGTTGGATTAGTAAATTTGCTGACGATACCAAAGTGGGGGGAGTTGTAGACAGCGAGGATGGATGTTACAGTTTGCAGAGGGACATAGATAGGTTGCAGAGCTGGGCCGTGAGGTGGCAAATGGAATTCAATACGGATAAGTGTGAGGTGATTCACTTTGGTAGGAATAACAGGCATATGAAATATAGGGCTAATGGAAGGACCCTTAATAGTGTTGTCGAGCAGAGGGATCTTGGGGTACAAGTACATAGCTCTTTGAAAGTTGGCACCCAGGTTGATAAAGTTGTTAAAAAGGCGTACGGTGTGTTAGCTTTTATTGGTAGAGGGATTGAATTTAGGAGCCGTGAGGTTATGTTACAACTGTACAAAACTCTGGTGCGGCCGCACTTGGAGTATTGCGTACAGTTCTGGTCGCCGCATTATAAGAAAGATGTGGAAGCATTGGAAAGGGTGCAGAGGAGGTTTACCAGGATGTTGCCTGGTATGGTGGGAAGGCCTTATGAGGAAAGGCTGAGGGACCTGAGGTTATTTTCATTAGAGAGAAGAAGGTTACGTGGTGACCTAATTGAGGCGTATAAGATGATCAAGGGATTGGATAGGGTGGATAGTGAGAGCCTTTTCCTCGGATGGTGATGACCAACACGAGGGGACATAACTTTAAATTAAGAGGTGGTAGTTATAGGACGGATGTCAGAGGCAGGTTCTTTACACAGAGGGTGGTGAGAGTGTGGAATGCCCTGCCTGCAGCAGTTGTGGACTCGCCTACTTTGGGGGCATTCAAATGTTCGGTGGATAGGCATATGGATGATATTGGAATAGTTTAGGTTAGAGGGTCCACTGGCCGGCGCAACATCGAGGGCCGAAGGGCCTGTACTGCGCTGTAATGTTCTATATTCTATGTTCTATGTTCTAACACACTGCCAGAAGAGATGGTGGAAACAGGCACATGAGCAACATTAAGAGGAATTTGGATGGATACCTGAATAGGAAAGGAGTAGAGGGACCCAGTAAGGGCAGAAGGTTTTTTTTAGTTTAGTTTGGGTATCATGATTGACACAGGCTTGAAGGGCTGAAGTGCCTCTTCCTGTGCTGTACTTTTCTTTGTTCTTTGTAATTCTCTGGGGACCTGGGTTCCCCAGAGTAAGAAGTCTCACCACACCAGATTAAAGTCCAACAGGTTTATTTGATTGTAAACGCCGCAAGCTTTCAGAATGCCATTCCTTCGTCAGGTGAGTGGAAAGTAGAAACCTGACGAAGGAATAGCATTCTGAAAGCTTGTGGCGTTTGCTATCAAATAAACCCGTTGGACTTTAAGCTGGTGTGGTAAGACTTCTTACTGTGTTTACCCCAGTCCAAAGCCGACATCTCCACTTCAAATCCCACAGCAGGTGGTGAAATTTGAATTTGATAACAATAGGAATCCCTGCTTCAATTTAAATGATTTTTGCTCTCCATATCCAATTTCCAAAATCCTTATTGAGATCAAATAACAAGCCAGCAGCCCAGTGATGAAGATTGCTTCCACTTGGCTCACAGTTTAACAGACTGCCTTTCAGATTTCAGAGGATTCACATTACAGCGCACGCATCAGAACTCACCTTCCAGTGTAGTTACCTTTGTCACAAGGGGTTTGTGATATTTGCTGTTACTTATTGGAGTGAGTTTCACTTCATACGTGCTCTCTGGTAGCAGTTGTTGCAGGACGACACTTGTCTCATCTCCGGTAACCGTTTTCCACGCGCTCCTTTGAGGTTGGGCAAGCAGAGTGTACTCAATCAGATAATAATCCGTGTCACCGCTCAGCAACTTGGGCCACCACAAACGGAAGCTGCTCGCGGTGATGTCTGAGACTCGCAGTCTTTTAGCCCGAATAATCCCTGTAAAGGGAAACAAAGCAGTTTTCAGTAAAAAACTTTAACAATTATATTTGTGAGCCTGTGAGAGGCAGATTATGTATGTGTGTAATAATGAAGTGATTAGATTTGATCTGATTTATTATTGTCACATGTATTGGGATACTGTGAAAAGTATTGTTTCATGCGCATAGTTAACACTGCTGCCTCAACACAGCGCCAGGGACTCAGGTTCGATTCCCAGCTTGGCTCACTATATGTGTAGAGTTTGCAAGTTCTCCCTATGTTTGCATGGGTTTCCTCCAAGTGCTCCAGTTTCCTCCCACAGTTCAAAAGGTGTGCGGGTTAGATGCATTGGCTGTGCTAGGTTCTCCCTCATTGTCCCCAAATAGGCACTGGAGTGTGGCGACTATAGGATTTTAGCCTCCACCACTGACTCTCTGCTTTTTTTTCCCCATTCTCTGCATTAGCTTTCCTAGTCCTCTACTTGCTTATGAACTGAAAAGTGCTCATTTCCTCCAGTTCTGATTGAAGATTGTTGAGTTTATTGGGCTTGGAAATGGATGAGTTTCAAATGAGTTAAAGTCTCGTCCGTTAATTCTGTTTCTCCCTCCGTAGACGCTGCCCCAGTTTCCGACTGCTTTCGGCATTTTCTGTTTATATTTAAAAAGCGTATACATCGCTCAGATTGGATTCATTTCAATGTCTGATTTCTTTTTTTGCAGCTGACTGTCAGTGGAGCCACCTCACAGGATTAGTTTTCATGGTGCCTACGCCTTCCAACACGAATTTGTCAAATCAGTGACATGGGCCCAAAGGGCCATAGAATCCCTACAGTGCAGAAGGAGGCCAGAACGAGTCTGCACTGACCACAGTCCCAACCAGACCCTCTTCTTGTAACCCCACATACTTGTCCTGCTAATCCTCTAACACTAGGGTCAATTCAGCATGGCCGATCCACCCTGCACATCTTTGGACGGTGGGAGGAAACTGGAGCATCCGGAGGAAACCTGCACAGACACGGGGAGAATATACAAACTCCACACGGGGAGTCACCCGAGGCCAGAAATCAAGGAGATTTTGCCCCACACGAAGCAAGCTGAACAAATATTTCCATTTCCAGCACAGCTAATGAGTTCCTAAACAATGAACAAGGTAAGGGAGTTTGGTTCTGAAGAGGTTAACTCATTTTTGTTGTAATGTTTCTTAATGGGATCCGGGGGAAGGGTGGGAGAGCAATGTATAGTGACATGGTAAATACAGCTCCACCCTGCATGGTGGCCAGAGGGATTTTTGATAATTCATGGTGTACACCTAATCGCCAGGTTGATTGTGAGATATGATAAACCAGCTTCATTCCTCGTTCAAAGCAAAACCTACCGACGTGTAGTTTTAGCCTTGGATTGGCATTCCAGTATTTCAGAGGTGTTAGACTTGTCTGCTTCCTCAGATCAGCACAAGTGATTCTCATGACACTGTTTCGAAGCCGAACAGGGGCATGAGTTACCCTGGATGTGCCAGCCAATTTCTATTTCTCAATCAACGCTGCTTAAAACAGATTAACTGGACATTATCACATTCCTGTTCATGGTGCGGAGATGCCGGCATTGGACTGGGTGGGCACAGTAAGAAGTCTCACAACACCAGGTTAAAGTCCAACAGGTTTGTCTGGTATCACGAGCTTTCAGAGCACTGCTCCTTCATTAGATGACTCATCCAAAAGCTCATGACAGCAACTAAACCTGTTGGATGAAAGGACCTGGTGTTGTCACATTTCCTACTATTCCAATTTTTGGGAGCTTGCTTTACTGCTATAACTTTTAACAGTATTCTGTTGGCTGTACAATGGCACCATGATCCCCTGAAGATATGAAAGCTGCTCGATAAATGTGAGTTTTTCTTCTTCCAATATTCAGGCATGCTGATCTGACATTGAGATGGGATCACAATTCACTCAAATTTGGATGAGTTAAGGGAGACATATGATGGAGAAATGAAACCCTCCAAATAAAACACTGGCTGAGATTTTACGAGTTGAACTTCACATTCTCCCAGAGTGTTCTTCAACTGCTCCAGTTTCCTCCCATACTCCAAAGATGTACAAGTTAGGTGGATTGGCCATGCTAAATTGCCTCTTACTGTCTAAGATGTGTAGATTAGGGGGATTAGTGGGGTAAATAGGTAGATTACAGGAATAATGTCTGGCTAAGATGCTCTATTGGAGAGTCGCTGCAGATACAATGGGCTAAATTGTTTCCTTCTGCACTGCAGGGATTCCATGATTCAGTTCCGTGAACTCTCCTTTGACCCTTTGATCAAAGAATAGTTTATCAGTCCCAGAAACATTTCAGTTTTGAACATCCTAATCTTGGAAGTACTTCAACTTGAATATTCCAGCACCCACAGCCATTTAGGAGAAAGAGTTCCAGATGTCCATTACCCTTGTAGGAATAAGTATTTCCTAATTTCACTCCTAAATGCCTAACTTAATTTGTTCATCCTGGAATTTTCCCACAGAATGAAATTGTTTCCCTGAATGTTTTCTATCAGGTCTCTTCATCATTTTAAAGACGTCAGTCAGACCATCCCACAGCTTTCTGAACTCATGGGAACATGAATCAGGTTTATATGAACTAGACATACAAACATAGAATCCTACAGTATAGAAGCAGGCCACTCAGCCTATCGAACCTTCCACCCAGGCCCTATCCCTGTTATCCTATGCATTTACCCTGTTAATCCCCAAAGGGGCAATTTAGTCTGGCCAATCAACCCAACCTGCACATCATTAGGGTATAGGAGGAAACCGGACCACATGGAGGAAACCCACGCAGACTTGGGCAAACGTACAAACTCCACACAGACAGTTACCCGAGGTCGGAATCGAACCTGAGTCCCTGGCGCTGTGAAGCGCTAGTACGGACCCCCGTGCCACCCATAAAATAGAATGTACTCTGTTTCCTGCACTAACATTCACTTAACATTCAGCCCTGATGAAGGGTCACCCTGACCCAAAACATTGGCTCTATTCTCTCTCCACAGATGCTGCCAGACCTGCTGAGTTCCTCCAGTATTCTCTCTTGATTCATACAACATTCAGTTAATTTATTAGTGTCACAAGTGGGCTTACATTCACACTGCAATGAAGTTACTGTGAAAACCCCTTAATCACTACTCTCTGGCATCTATTCAGGTGCACTGAGGGAGAATTTAGCATGGCCAATCTATCTTTGGACTATAGGAGGAACTGCACATCTTTGGAATGTGGGAGGAAACCAGAGCACCTGGAGAAAACCCATGCAGACATGGGGAAAATGTGCAAAATTCACACAGACAGTCACCCAAGCCAGGAATTGCACTGAGTCCCTAGTGCTGTAAGGCAGCAGTGCTAACCACTGTACTGCCCCTTTATCCCACTTTGCCTCATGGTTTAATCTCGAATTTTGTGCTGCTCAATTAGAACTGCACTCCTTCCAAGACCAATATAAGATACCTTGCTCAAAGCTGAACATAGTATTCCAGATTGAATCAGAGCAGAGTTCTGGATGAAGTGGAGCATCATAGAATCCCCATAGTGCAGGAGGATAACATTCAGTGCATCGAGCCTGCACCGACAACCATTCCACCCAGATCCTATCCATGGAACCCCACTTATTAATCCTGCTATCTACCCCCCTGCAACACTAACGGTCAATTTAGCATGGTCATTCAACCCAACTCAACATAGTCAAGAGTCGTTGGTGGAAGTGGGAATGTGTTGTTCTTTGTTCTTAACCCACACATCTTTGGACTGTGGGAGGAAACCCGGAGGAAACGCATACAGACATGGGAGAACGTCAGTCAGTCACCCAAGGCTGGAATTGAACCTGGTTCCCTGAAACTGTGAGGCAGCAGTGCTAACCACTGTGCCATATGGTCATCAGCAGATTCTTAATTCCAGATTCTTGTTGAATTCAAACTTCACCATCTGCCATGGCAGGATCCGAACCTGGGACCCAGTAACATTAGCTGAGTTTTGGGTTAATAGTCTAGCGATAATACCACAAAGCTATTGCCTCTCCTTAGATTAAAAACTGCATGTTTATGGAATGTGCATGGACTAACACAAATTAGACAAGGCATATAATAACCCCAACTATATTTAGAAATTTGTTAATGATGCTGAAGAAAGAGGTTTATCTAAAGGGTTGAGCTTAACAACTGTTAATATGTGTTTTTCTCCACCAAAGCATTGCCGTCTGTATGTTTATGCAATCTTTGCTAACTTGGAGTATGCCAGATTTTGACTTCTGTGTCAGTGAACCTCGGTCCTGGGACAAAGTCAAGGGGTGGAATCTTTCAGTTGTATATGCCCCAAAATTGGAAAATCCCACCTGGGTCAATGGATCTTTGCATGGTCTGTTCCCCACCCACTACAATTCCCATAGTGGGCGGGACAGGAAAACTCCTCCCGCTTGACTGCAATCTTTGTCTATCACTCGGGTACAAAAGTGGAGGACTGCACACTTGCACACATTAGCCTACTGATTTAATCTATCTGCATCCTTTTGCAACTTCCCATTTGCACAACTTACTGAATTTGTACCAGTTGTACTGGGAATAGGCAGGATGTGAACGCCTTGGAGGGACTGCAAAACAGGTTTACAAGAATGGTTCCAGAGATGAGGAACTCCAGCAATGAGATAGATTGAAGAGATTGGACTGTTCTGCTTGGAGAGAAGGTGGCTGAGAAGGGGTTTGACAGAGATGTTCAAAACCGTGACTGAGCCGGACAGGGAGAAAATGTTCCTGCTTGTAAAAGGATCAAGAACAAGAGGGCACAGACTTAAAGTGATTTGCAAAAGAAGCAAATGAAGAAAAAACTTTTTCACACAGCCAGTGGTTTGGATCTGGAACGTGCTGCCTAGAAGTGTGGTGGAGGCAGGTTCAACTGAGGCAGTCAAAAGGGCATTAAATGATGTATTTGAACAGAAACATTGTGCAAGGATACAAGGAAAAGGCAAGGCAATGACACTAAGCCATGTTACTCATTTGGAGAGCCGGTGTAGACATGAAAGGCTAAATGGCCTCCTTCTGCACCATAACAATCCTGTGATTCTGCAATCTGATGTAGAAATGAGACCCCCAGAAATGTGAATGTAATGAAGTAGGGAACAATTCAAATTCAATCTTAAAGGATCACGAGTGGGTTACTTTGGGGTGAGATGCACATTTTGAGCTACTGTTCACACTCTGTCTGCAAAGGCACAATCCCATTACTGGACACACTTACTTGGGAAAATGTCCAATTCTTCAGTTTGCTGGTTATTTGCCCAAAAAAAGTAACAGTGGCAAGATCACTCCGAATAACTGCAGACATAACACTGCATCCCAATGTGAGCAGAACACACACAAAACTATTTAACTGATTGTGGGATTCATAATCTGCCAGCCTGGCGTGCAATAAAAATCACTATCACAGGACAATTTTTCTGTGTGAATATAGAATAATGAACAGATGACAAGAATTCCGAGCTTAAATCCCAGGAATGTTGGCTAATTTCAGCTTTCTGATAATACCCCAGCTGTTTAGTCACACACACACACACACACACACACACACACACACACAGTCTCACACACACACACAGTCTCACACACACACAACAGCACACACACACACACACACACAGTCTCACACACACACACACACACACAGTCACACACACACACACACACACACACAGTCTCACACCACACACACACCACACAGTCTCACACACACACACACACACACACACAGTCACACACACAACACACACACAGTCTCACACACACACACACACACACAGTCACACACACACACACACACACACACAGTCTCCACACACACACACACACACAGTCATACACAACCACACACACACACACACTCACACCATACACACACCACACACACACACACCTCACACACACACACACACACACACACCACACACACACACACACACACACACACACACACACACACACACACACACACAAATACACACACAGCACACAAAAACACAGTCAGTCACACACACACACACACACACAAATACACACACAGCACACAAAAACACATAGTCACACACACACACACACACACACACACAACACACACAAATACACACACAGCACACAAAAAACACAGTCAGTCACACACACACACACACACACAAATACACACACAGCACACAAAAAACCATAGTCACACACACACACACACACAAATACACACACAGCACACAAAAAACACAGTCAGTCCACACACACCACACACCACACAATACACACACAGCACACAAAAACACATAGTCACACACACACACACACACACACACCAAATACACACACAGCACACAAAACACATAGTCACACAACACACACACATACACAGTCACACACACACACACACATACACAGTCACACACAAATACACACACAGCATACAAAAGCACACAATGGCACATAGTCACACACACACAAACACACACACACAGAGTCACACGTAGTCACTGTCTGTGTGGGGTCTGTACGTTCTCCCTGTGTCTATGTGTGTTTCCCCAGGTTGCTCTGCTTTCCTCCCACACTGTGAAAGACGTGCTGCTTAGATGCATTGACCATGCTAAATTCTGCCTCAGTGTACCTGAACAGGCGCTGGAATGTGGCAACTCAGGAATTTTCACTATAACTCCATTGCAGTGTTAATGTAAGCCTACTTGTGACACTAATAAATAAACTTTAAACTTACATACATACAGGTTTACAAGAATGGTTCCAGAGATGAGGAACTCCAGCAATGAGATAGATTGAAGAGATTGGACTGTTCTGCTTGGAGAGAAGGCGGCTGAGAAGGGGTTTGACAGAGATGTTCAAAACCGTGACTGAGCCGGACAGGGAGAAAATGTTCCTGCTTGTAAAAGGATCAAGAACAAGAGGGCACAGACTTAAAGTGATTTGCAAAAGAAGCAAATGAAGAAAAAACTTTTTCACACAGCCAGTGGTTTGGATCTGGAACGTGCAGCCTAGAAGTGTGGTGGAGGCAGGTTCAATTGAGGCAGTCATGAATACACATAAATGAAGTAAAATGAAGCTCCAAGTGGAACCAATCAGAAGACTTCTCAGCAGATCAGTAGACAGATGTTGTCTTCTAACCAGCTCCCCCATCCTATGGCAGCTGAAAAATGCTCGCTCCGAATGGGAAGCGGCAAGTCACAGTTCACTGCAATTAAGGCTGAGGGTTCCAGCTGTTACAGCGCCTGGTGCATATTTATTTATATGTCAAATCATGTGCAACAACATGCCGTGGAAACGGGGCTATCATTATGGCACTGGCCTCCACATGCTTCAAGAATGTAAACTCCGGCTTTTGCGTATCATTCACACGGTCATTACAGGCAAGGAATGCTGTTCAGCCCATCTTAATCCAACCATCCCGAAGCAGCTGCTCCTGTCACTGCTGTATCCCAATATTCCTCAGCTGATTCCAGGAATTTTCTCCCAGTGTTAATCTGGCAGTGTGCAAAGGAGCTTTCTGATAGCAGTCCTGCATGCCAACCTTACTCAGTCCACTTGTCCTACTCTTGCAGTTAAATGGGCATTTCAGATCTCATCTGGAAGAAACCAACATCTGAAGGATACGAAGCAGATATGGGAGGAAGAAGGTGGGGACAATGGTTGCAGTCAAGTGAAGAGAGATGAGAGGAGATAGTTTACCATGGCCATAGCCACTTGTGATTCTGACTTTGATTTCAGTCCTGTTTTTTTTTCTGTTCATTCACAGGACATTGGCTGGGCCAGCATTTATTGCCCATCCCTGGTTGCACGAGGGCAATTGAGTCAACAACATTGCTGTGACTCTGGAGCCACATGGAGACCAGACCAGATAAGGATGGCATTAGTGAACCAGATGGGTTTTTCCAATGGTTTCATGATCATCAGTAGATTCTTAATTCCAGATGTTTTTTATTGAATTCAAATTCTACCATCTGCCAGGTCCCCATTAGCTGAGTTTCTGGATTAGTATCTATTAATAACACCATTCAGCCATCGCCTTGTAAGGAAACATTGGGTGCAGAAAGCATAGAGTTCAGACAGCATGGAGTGCAGGAAAAATGGGCTGGGATTCATGGAATTTCTTCAAGATTAACATTTTCTATTCTGTTACTTTTTTTTCCTTTTTCTATATACATTTCATAGGAACAGGATTAGGGGCCATTCAGCCCCTTGAGTCCGTTCCGCCATTCAGTAAGATCATGACTGATCGGTGGCCCAACTCCATGTACCTGCCCTCAGCCCATATCCCTCGATATCTTTGCTCAGTAACAACTGACGGGATTTTACGGCCTTGCTCATCTTGAAAACATAAAATACCGCTTGAGGACATAGGACATTCCCATTGTCCACTCCTCGCCTGCTCCGATTCCCGTGGCAGGTGGGCCAAGGTAAGGTTCCAGCCATAGCGTCTATCTCAAACTTAAACCTCAGAACTGAACCAGCATTCACCGTTGTTTGAGGAAGAGAATTCTAAACCTTTACCACTCTGCATGCGGAAGTATTTTCTAACACCTCTCCTCAACGACTTGACCTGAATTTTTAGATTATGATCCCTGGTTCTACAGCCTTTAACCAGTGGAAACAGTTTATCCTTATTGGACAAGATCTGCTTTTACTCACCAGCTTTCAAAGCTGAAGAGCCTCTCTCCTACTTAGCAATGCTTCAGCAAGAAAAAAGAATGATTTGAAAAATCACGATGGCCAACATCTGCTGTTCCAAATTATTCCTGGAACAAATTCTAAAGCCTCCTGTTCTCCACAGCCAATAACTCCCTCAGAAGCATTTAAAATTGGAATGGTATAGCTGAGTGAGTGGGGTAGCCTGTGTCAAACCTCGATGTATGAAGGCCTTTCAGACTCTGTTCTTCACACATAACTACACGATTTCATCATGGTTGGCTGCACTAAGCAAGCTATTGGAGTTCATGCAAGCTCTGCCACGTCCAACACTCAGTGTGTTTAAATGATTGAAAGCAACATTATTTGCCATATCCACATGAGGATTATACTTAAGTAACTCAATCAGTTCCAAGGGAAGCACTTGCCAATTAAGTTTAAGTTGATTTATTTATTAGTCACAAGTAGGCTTACGTTAACACTGCAGTGACGTTACTGTGAAAATCCTCTAGTCGCCACACTCTGGCGCCTGTTCAGGTACACTGAGGGTGAATTTGGCATGGCCAATCCACCTAATGTGCACACCCTTGGACCATGGGAGGTAACCCAGAGGAAAGCTACACAGACACAGGGAGAATACGCAGACTCCGCACAGACAATGACCCAAGCTGTAAATCAAACCTGGGTACCTGGGGCATTGTGAAGCAGCAGTGCTAACCACTATGCTATCCTTGAAGGTGTGAAGTCCGAGGGGTTGTGGATAATAACTATAGGTTTGAGTGATGTAGAAGAGTCTCTTTTGTCTGCCGATAAGGTTTGTATAACTAAGAAATAAAGTGATTTATCATGTGAAAAAAAGATTCATCTCTCTTGAAGAACTTCTCAAGCATTCTTTGTTTAATTCACCCAGAAAAACAGAGGTCCATTATGGTCTTCTTCCCAGAACAATGTACCAACTGACTAAGAACAGCTTCTTCCCTGCTACTGTCAGTCTTCTGAATGGATCTACCTTGCATTCAGTTGATCTTTCTTTACACCCTAGCTATGACTGTAACACTACATTCTGAACTCTCTCGTTTTCTTCTCTATGCACGGTATGTTTTGTCTGTATTGCCCGCAAGAAACAATACTTTTCCACTGTATGTTAATACATGTGACAATAATAAATCAAATCAAAACAACTGGTAGAACTTGTAAATGAGACAAAATTCATCTTCCACACAAATGAGCAATATTTTTATGACCATGTTTGGTTAATGGTTTCTTATTCTTGGAGTCAATCAGATTATCCTGGTCCTGCAGTTCCCTTTCCTTGACAAATTCCTCCACTCTTCATTTATATGCTGTTCCTTGATTACATCATAGCTGTAGTATTTATGGGGAGACAGGCGGGGGCAGAACGGAGTGACTGGTAGCAATTGGGAAACCTTAAAACATAGCAAAGGTGGAGGACCAGTCAATTCCAATGGCCAGACTCCGGAATTCCAGAGCCCAGTTTCACGTCAGGCAAAATAAAACTGTCCCTTAGTGTCCTAGGATGTGTAGGTTAAGCGGATCAGCAGGGTTAATATGTGGGAATAGGGCCTGGGTTGAATGCTCTGTCGAGGAATCAGTGCAGACTCAATTTGCCAAATGATCTCCTTCTGTGCTGTAGGGATTATATGATGAGCTGAAGGGGTGGTCTGTACAAAGCTAGGTCTGGGAATAAGAGAGGAAACAGGGAGTGAGAGATTGTGAACCTGGGGAGAAGAACATTGTGGCACAGTGGTTAGCACTGCTGCCTCACAGCACCTGAGTCACAGGTTTGATTCCAGTCTGGGATCACTATTTGTGTGGAGTTTGCAAGTTCTCATTACATCTGTGTGTGTTTCCTCCAGTTTCCTCTCTCACTCTATAGATGTGCGGGTGAGGTGGATTGGCTAAACTGCCCCTTAGTGTTCTAGGATGTAGGTTAAGAGGGTTAGCAAGGTTAATACGTGGGATTAGGGCCTGGGTCAGATGCTCTGTCGAGGAATCAGTGCAGATTCAATTGGCTGAATGACCTCCTTCTGCACTGTAGGGATTATACAATGATATGAAGGGATGGTTTGGAGATCTCAGGGTGGGAGGCAGGTCTTGATGGTTAACTTGACTAAGGTGGAAGTTGGGGTGAGGGGGTGGAGCGCTGGTAAAGAATTTGTCTTTGTTTCAGTCAAATCTCACTTCCCATAAGCTGCCAACTTCCCAAGCCCACAGTAAAGCCAGCTTGCAGCTGCTGAAACCTGAAGCACACAGTCTCACTAATACATTGGGAGGCCATTCTCTGGGGCTGCTAGCTCCAGCAAGGATTTCTGATGGCCTGTTGAATTGGATGTGAGGGTCAAATCGGGATACTTGCCAAGCGCCAAGCCTGTTGCAAGTCTCTCAGCCCTCTGTACCTGGCCAGATAGATTCCCATTCAGAGAGAGCCAGAACCTCATCAGGACTAATTTATAGGCATCTGATTACAATTAGCAGACTAGTAGCCTGATTCAATGGCCTCCTGCGATGCTCTTGCCCCTTCTTAATGGGAAATCCCATTGATGCCAATTA
This sequence comes from Sphyrna mokarran, assembly GCA_024679065.1. NCBI lineage: Eukaryota > Metazoa > Chordata > Chondrichthyes > Carcharhiniformes > Carcharhinidae > Sphyrna > Sphyrna mokarran. The sequence continues at coordinate 21,169,301 of JAGIQG010000028.1, read as the reverse complement.
GTTTTCCTTCTAACAATTGGGGACCAAGCCGTGGACAGGGCAAGGAGGTAGGTACTGCTGCCACAATGCCCATGAACTCCTCTACTGCTGCCAAGCTGTGGGGGGGAAGGGTAGTGTGGTTGGGGGAGGTACCCTCAAGGGACCTGGAGTTGAGGGACTCAGGGAGGATTGGAGGGGGTTTGATCTCAGAGTTTCTCTCATAATAGGGTTATTATGGCTGGACTTCATAGAATCCCTATAGTACAGAAGGAGGTCTGGACTGATCACTAACCACCCAGGCCTTTTTCCCATAACCCCACACATATACCTTGCTAATTTTTCTGACACTAAGGGATTATGCAGCATGGCCAATCAACCTAACCCACACATCTTTGGAGTGTGGGAGGAAACCTGAGCACCCAGAGGAAACCCACGCAGATATGGGGAGAACATGCAGGCTCCGCACAGACAGTGACCAAGGCTGGAATTGAACCAGGCCCCTGGTGCTGTGGGACTTCTCCTTGTTGCCCTGAAGAAGGTGGAAATCACTCTTTGGATAGTGAATATAAGAATTGGAAAATCATATCGCAGTTGTATAAGACTTTGGTTAGGCCGCATTTGGATTATTGTGTACAATTCTGGTCGCTACGCTATCTGGAGGATGTTGATGCATTGGAAAGAGTGCAGAAGAGATTTGGCAGGGAATAAAGGGATATGGATCACGTAGAGGCACAAAAATATTAGAAGAGAGATTTGTGTCAGCACAGACTTAGTGGGCCGAAGGGCCTGTTGCTGTGCTGTACAGTCCTTTGTACTTTTGTTCTGATTTCTATGTTTCTATCTACTGCCATGGGCTGAGAAAGGAATCTCTTTCAGCCAGCAGACATCTGATGGGCTGAATGGTCATCTCCTCTGAGGAGCCAACCCCTCATTTCATCCAATGAGACTCTCAAGAGGACCATTCATATCAATTAAACAAGATATCCAAATAATAATGCCATTGGCATGAAACAAGGGTGCAGAATCCTGTTCATTTGAATCCTGTCCAATGATGTTTCATTGGCCCTCAGAAGTTTCACAAGTCTAAATTTTTTTGTGGCTTCTTGGATTTGAAATTGACTTTTGCTTTATGACAATACACACTAAACAAACATATCACATTCTACACGTGAAACTGTTAATTAAAGCACGAGACTCTTTCTACGTGATTTTGCTTTTTCCTCATCAATGTTTTCCTTCTTAAGAACTGTTGATAATATTTCAATGTAATTCATTGGCACTCTGGCACATTATGAGGACATGATAAAGTGCTATGCAAGTCTTTTTATAATGTTAAGTTAAAGTTTATTTATTAGTCACAAGTAAGGCTTGCATTAATATTGAAGTTACTGTGACATTTCCCTAGTCGCCACACTTCGGCGCCTGTTTAGGTTACTGCACCTTTCAGACTGTGGGAGGAAACCAGGGTACCCGGAGGAAACCCACGCAGATATGGGGAGAACATCCAAACTCCACACAGATAGTGACCTGAGCTGGGAATAGAACCCAGGTCCCTGGCGCTGTGAGGCAGCAGTGCTAACCACTATGCCACTTCAAACATGATGATTTTCTCATCATTTTCAGCAGTTATGATAAAGATGGTAGACAGCTGGTCACTGTGAGGTACACAAGAGCTGATATTGGAATAAATCTCCCTTTGTGCGGAGTGTGTTTGCCTTCCAATGATTAAATGAGATTTGAAACTTGTGAGGCTTTATATGTGCTAATCTATATCTCTCTGCTTTATTATATACAAGCTCAAACTCTAATATTCTGTGCCACTGTGATGGTCCTGCAATAGCACAATTCATTCTATTATCACGGGTGTGTGTGAAAGGACCACTGAGACGCAGTTGTCATGGGGAAAACTGCAGGTTTGAATCTGTTATATCACATATTGTAAATGGACATTGAGTGCAATATCTTTTTAGTTTTGTGATTAACTAAATTTTGGGGGAACAATTCAACCACAGGCTTCAGAATTAGAAAATACTACAGTGCAGAAGAGACCTTTCAGTCCATCAATCTGCACTGATGCATGAAAGGCCCTGACTTGCCCACCTAACCCCATTTGTCAGCACTTGGCCCATAGCCCTGAATGTTATGGTGTGTCAAGTACTCATTCAGGTATTTCTTAAAGGATGAGAGGCATCCTGCCTCCACCACCCTCCCAGGCAGCGCATTCCAGACCGTCACCACCCTCTGGTACAAAAGCTTTTCCTCAAATCCGCCCTAAACCTCCTGTCCCTTTGATTTTTTTTTCTGGGTTCTTGCTGCAGTAGAAACTGTCAGAGGTAAATAAACTGTTATAACTCAAAAAGATTAATGTACAAAAGATCTCAGATGAAATGCTTCCCACATTAATGTGAGACCTTTAGTTAGTCTGAAAGAAAAAAGTAAAAATGAAGTTTATTTATTAGTCATAAGTAAAGCTTACATTAACACTGCAAAGAAGTTAATGTGAAATTCCCCTAGTTGCCCACTCCGGTGCCCATTCGGGTCAATGCACCTAACCAGCACATCTTTCAGATTGTGGGAGGAAACCGGAGCACCCAGAGAAAACCCATGCAGACATGCAAACTCTGCACAGACAGTGACCCAAGCCAGGAATCGAACCCAAGTCCCAGGTGGTGTAAAGCAGCAGCGCTAACCACTTGCTATGGAAAAGCAGGAAGTGTTCTTAAATGTGAGCTGACAAGCTGATCACTGATTCGGGAGTCTCACATGCCTGGTGCCTTAGACCTGGCGTGATTCACGTGGGAGCATTCTTATCCATTGTAAAGTTGTTGAATCCGGCTTCAGGAGCACTGCCAGTGCCAATGGGAAACGCACCAATTTTCCCACTGGCGGCGGCACTTAGATTTCACTTGGGAAAATCATGGCCATTATAATTACCAAATCCTCTTCTTGAGAGCTGGTCACTTGTCTAATGCCCAACCTTTCCCAGTTAAACATTCACGTGCAACAGTTTGGAATTAGTTTCCCACCTTTTCCCATTTTAACCCTATGCTTGAGGTTTAATATTTCACATTTCAGAATCATTCTAATCTCTTCACTGCTGTTGTGTAGTCAGACAGTGGTCCAACAGCCATTGCTGGATTAGTCACAATTTCCATCAAAGGTTAAACATTGGAAAGACCAATATTATCATCCTCAGCTCCATTACAAACTCTGTATCATGCTGGAGTATAGCAATGTTTTGTGAATGGTTCCCAACTTTAATGTTATCTTTTACTCTTGTTCTATGCTTTTAAAACTCTACCCTAATATCTTATATTAAGTTGATCTTTCTCTATACTCTAGCTATGACTGTAACACTATACTCTGGACACTTTCCTTCCCTTCTCTCCTATGTATTCTCTGAACGGTATGTTTTGTCTGTATAGTGTGCAAGAAAGAATAGAATTATAGAAGCCTACAGTACAGAAGGAGGCCATTTGGCCTATTAAGTCAGGACTGACCACAGTCCCATCCAGGCTCTATTTCCATACAAGTCCCCTGACAACTTAGCATGGCCAATCCATCTAACCAGCACGTGGGAGGGAACCGGAGCATCCAGAGGAAACCCATGCAGGCACAGGGAGAACGTGCAAACTCCGTACAGAAAGTGACCCAAACTGGGAATTGAACCTGGCTCCCTGGTGCTGTGAGGCAGCAGTACCATCCACTGTGCCACATGCTATCTCACGGCATGTTCCCTGGACACAGTCAGGAAATTCTGCAGCTCCCTGTCGGGGAATTGAACCCTGGTCTCCCGCGTGACAGGTGGGGATACCAACCACTGTGTTAATGAGGGAGATATTTTTCACTGTATCCCAATACATGTGACAATAATCAATCAAATCAAATCATCCCACTCCACGGACAGTGCCTCAGGTTAACTTGATGCTGAACATCCCACGCTGTATCTTCTTCATTATAAATGTTGCCCACCTCAATCCATCGCTCTTTGGAGTGGTCTCCTACCCTTCATCTTCCATATACACTTCATCTCATTAAAAACTCTGCTGCTTGTATCCAGTGTTGTGTCAAGTCCTGCTCACTCATCCCCCTTGCACTCACTTGCAGATACAGGCTCCTGGTCCTCCAGCAATTAACATCTAAAATCTGCTGCTTCAGTTTAAACCCCTTCACAGGTTGGGAAGTTCCTACCTCTGAAACTTTCTAAAGCCCCAAGGACTTGGTGTTTTCCCAACTTTGGGTCATGCATCCACCATTGTCTTTGTCATCTGGGTGGCACGATGGTACAGTGGTTAGCACAGTACCAGGGACCTGGGTTCGATTCCTGGCTTGGGTCACTATCTGTGCGGAGTTTGCACATCCCCTTGCTCCTTTGTGCGTTTCCTTTGGTTCCCTCCCACAGTGCAAAGATGTGCGGGTTAGGTGGATTGGCCATGCTAAATTGCCCCTTAGTGTCAGGGGCACTAGCTAGGGTAAATGCATGGGATTACAGGAATAGTGCCTAGGTGGGATTGCGGTTGGTGCAGACTTGATGGGCTGAACTGCCTCCCTCTGCACAGTAGGGTTCTAGATGCTGTCTGCCATCTAGGTTTGAAGCTCTGGAATTTCTTTCCTAACCCTCTCCACTTTTCTTTCTTTCTTTAAGAGTGCCCACTCTGCCGTTCAATATGATCAGGGCTAATCCTTTCTCCTGCTTCGTCTCCAAACCTCTTGATGCCTTTAGTATCTAGAAATCTATCTATTGGCCTTTACAGCCTTATGTGATACAGAATCCACAGATTCATCACCCTCTAAGTGAAGAAATTTCTCCTTATCTGAGAGCCCCTAAATAGCTGACCCCAAGTCTTGAGACTATGATCCTTTGTTCTAAACTCCCAGCCAGGGGAACATTATCCCTGCACCCAGTGTCTCCAGCCCTGTCAGAATTGTATACATGTCAATGCAACCTCCTCTTATTCTTTTCCAGTGACTCAGTCAATCTCTCCTCATACGGCAATCCTGCCATCCCAGGAATCAGTCTGGTGAATCTTCACTGCTCTCCTTCTATGGCAAGTACACGCTTTCTTAGATAAAGAGACCAAAACTGCACACAATATTCCAGCGGGGAAACTTTCCCAGCCTGCCTGCCACAGGAATCATAGCGGGAGGGGAGGGGTGAGTGATGGTGGTGGACTACGCTAGTGTTCGTCAATCTCGGGTGTGATTTTCTGGTTTTGGGGCTAGTGCAGTCGGAAAATTCTGCTCCAGGCGCAGTCTCACCAATGCCCTGAAGGGTTGAGATAAGACATCTATCATGGTGGCACAGTGGTTAGCACTGCTACCTCACAGTGCTAGAGACTCGTGTTTAATTCCACTGCCTGCGTGGAGACTGCACATTCTCCCTGTATCTGTGTGGGTTTTCTCCAAGTGTTCTCCCACACTACTAAGATGTGTGGATTAGGATAACTGGGCCATACTAAATTGACCCTAGTGTCAGAGGGATTAGCAAAAATAAATATGTGGGGTTACAGGATAGGGCCTAGGTGGGATTGTTGGTGTAGACTCAATGGGCCAAATGGCCTCCTTCTGCACTGTATGTATTCTATAATTCTCTGATATCCTTGCTCTTGTACTCAAGTCCTCTTGCAATGGAGGCCAACATACCACTTGCCTCCCTAATTGCTTGCTGCATGCTTGCGTTCAGTGACTGGCGTGCAAGGATGGCCAGCTTACCAGTCCCAATACTTCTTCCTTTGACTCAGAGTTGATTTATTTTTCCGATGACGTTCCTGAGAATGTGTTGAAACATTTTTCTTTTGAGTTTATGTTCTCACTGCACAATAATTACATGGAGACTACGTGGGCTCCGCTTGTGCCCTGGGACAAACCTCTTTGTGCTGTAAATTCCTTTGGCGTTATATTTACTTGTTCACCATCTTAGAAAGGTCCTTTTGTCTAATGCGCTCAAAAATTTGGCATGAAACCTGGTCAGATGAGTAAAAGAATTTCATTATCAGGTTTTCTGCTCTGTGTACAGGGTCAGCTTTGGGGAGAGTGGGTGGGGGAGGAGGAACTAACATATCAAATGTCTTAACTCAGCTGAAAGCTGGATAATTATGCCACTGACAAATAACCCTTAGAATCCTTCCAATTTTAATTTGCACTCAAAATTAATTCTCCTGGACTGATCCCTGCTGAATGAACAGCATTTTCTGTTGGAATTTCTTCTGGAGCAATTCAGGAAAATGGAATTCCGACACAATGAGCCACAGTTAAACACCAATAACCATTAAAGGGAAAAATAAATAACTTGGAACTTATCAACACCTTAAAAAGGGAGATGAAACTTTTTAAGTTTCAAAAGTTTATTTATTGGTGTCACAAGTAGACTTACATTAACACTGCAATGAAGTTACTGTGAAAATCCCCTAGTTGCCACACTCCAGCGCCTATCCGGATACACTGAAGGAGAATTTAGCACGGCCAATGCACTGAACCTGCATGTCTTTCAGATTGTGGGAGAAAACCAAGGCACCCGGAGGAAACCCACCTGGATATGGGGAGGATGTGCAATATTTGAACAGATGGTGACCCAACCCAAGAATCGAATTCAGGTCCCTGGCACTGTGAGGCAGCAGTGCTAGCCACTGTGTCACCATGCTGCCTACGTAAAGCCTTCACAGTTACTACAACCCAAAGGTACTTCAACCTTCTTGATTGACTGGGCGAGCAAGATTCAAACTGAGAACAGAAATTTTGTGGACTTTCAAAAATGGTGAGCAGCATGGGAAGAGGGACAGGGAGTGATTCACACATGAACAGCACAGTGGCAATTCTGCTAATTTGCTTTTAACTGACTACTTGGTGGTGTATGTTGACATTTTGTTAATGCTAAGGCCTCTTTATGAATGCTTGGCTGGGTTTGGAAAGCTACAATTACTTCAGCAAGGGTTGAGATTTCACAGTTTGATCCATAGTCTAAAGAGTCTATTAAAGGATCAGTTGACTTTGATGCAGGATATGATTAGAAGTTTGTTTTTTAGAGGAACTTAAACATTCGAAATTTAAAAGCTATGAATGAGATTTCATGAATGGATACATTTTTTAACTATAAGATCTATGCAGTGAGAGATGTATTAGATCTTTAAGACAGGATTTTCTAGCCGTGGGACTGAAAAGTCCTTCCCAAGATCAAAGCCCTTGGCGCGCGGGGGGGGGGGGGGGGGGGGGGGGGGGGGTGTGTGTGGTGTGTGTGTGTGTGTGTGTGTGTGTGGTGTGTGTGTGTGTGTGTGGTGGCAAAATTCTACCGTTAGAGTATTATTTTATTTCATTGCCACATGGTTCATGAGGTCTGTTCATGGTGGATACTGGCATCATGTTGGCATGAGGGTATAAAGAGCTATAGGAAGTGGATAGGAGAATAAGTTAACATTGAGGTAGTTTTAAGGGTATGGAACCACAGAGAGTAGGTGGTATGAGAGTTCAAGAGCCTAAGATATATTAATACAATGGAAAAGAAAGTCTCAGCAACTGAGGTGCACTTCCTAAGCAGCCCAGCTTGGCACTTAATTACCTCTGTGGCTGCCACTTGCAACAAATATAGAATGTGTCGGGGCATTTTCTTATTTGGATAAGCCCACTCAGCTACCTCTCTGCTAACAAAAATCCAGTCCTGAAACTCAGGGCAAAATAGTGGCACAGTGGTGAGCACTGTTTTTTCACACAGAGGGTGGTGGGGGTATGGAATGCGCTGCCAAGTAAAGTGGTGGAGGCAGGTACTCTGGAGTTATTTAAGAAATACTTAGATGGGCACATGAACAGAATGGAATGGAGGGGTATAGAAAACTGATTTCAAATAGGGATCATGAGCCTTGGGAGTCCCTGGGAAGTGTGTAAATAGATGATGATATTGATGTACTTGTTTTTATCCTACAGGTGCTTTGGTCCACCTTGTTGTCTAACGAGGGGCATACACACGATGGGTTGTGAGAGGGCTGCTCTTGGATTTTTTTCGAGAGTATCCTACTGCTTCACGTCGTTAGTGTACTCTTGACCTGAACCATTTGATGGGCAACACGACAGCTCAGTGACTATCGCTGTGCTGTGCAGATACATGGATTTAGGCCTCTGTCTGTGGGAGTTTGCACATTCTCCCCGTGCTTGCGTGGGTTTTCTCCGGGTGCTCCGGTTTCCTCCCACATCCCAAAGTGCTCTTAGGCTAATTGGTAAAACAAATTCTCCCTAAATTATCTCAAATTTGGTTTTTAATCCATAGATCTATAAACATAGTCAGGGATCATGAGTAGAGGTGGGAACATCGGGGTGGCGGCGCGGGCTCGTTGGGCCGAAGGGCCTGTTTCCCGTGCTGTTTTGTTCTTTGTTCTTTGTTCTTTGACTGTGTGAGTTTGCGTATTCTCTCTGTGTCTGTGTGGGTTTCCTCCAGATGCTCCGGTTTCCTCCCAAAGTCCAAAGAAGTGCAGGTTAGGTTGATTGGATGTTAAATTAATCCTTAGCGTCCTGGGATGTGGTAGATTAGAGAGATCAGCAGGTAACTAAGTGGGGAAAAGGTCTGGGTGGGATTGATGTCAGCGCACTCTCGATGGGCCGAATGGCTTCCTTCTGCATTGTAGGGACTCTATGATTCAATGAATTGCCTCTGCCTCTATCCCCAATTAGCTTGCAATCCAACTTCTGCTAAAAAACCAATTGAGTGCAATGACACATTTCCCTGTGCATGGTGGAACATATTACTGCAGATTAACAGCAAAGAGAGTATGAAAAATAAGATCTCTGTGCTGACGGCTAATTACAGTGCCAAGTTTTAAGACTTAAGGCAGTTATGTGCAAATTACAAGTCTGTGATTCAGGAATGTAGCTGGCTGTTTAATAACACCCCTCTCCACAGAAACATACAACATATAGACAGCAGTGGTTAAAAAAAAGTGTTTCCCCATCACCTTCTCAAGGGCAATAAGAGATGGGCAATAAATGCTGAATTAGTCAGCAATGCCCGTATTCCAACAATGATTGATTTTATAGAAACCTACAATACGGAAGAAGGCCATTTGGTCCATCAAGTCTGCACTGACCACAATCCCACCCAGGCACTAACCCCATGCATTAACCCCTGCTAATCCCCCTGACACTAAGGGGCAACTTAGCACTGAGGAGGCTGTCGGTGTGTGTGTGTGTGTGTGTGTGTGTGTGTGTGATCCACTGGCGAGTGTATTTTTCAGTGCATTGTACAGTTCTATTTGGAATTTGTGTACTTGGTCACCACCTTTGTCCTCTCTGACACAGTGTGCTTGGCCAGTTCCCTGTCAGCAGCGGGTGCAGGATGGTCTGGATCTCCCAGGAGCTGATGGTGCCGTGCCTGTCATTATTGGCCAGATAGGAAGTCTCGCCCGCGATGTGCTCCAAGATGCCGATGATGAATGAGTTCATGATGCTCATGGCTTTGGAGGAGATGCTGGTGTTTGGCTGAACTTGCTTCATCACTTTGTAGATGTAGATGGAATAACTTAGGGAAGGCGATGGCCTAGTGGTATTACGCTAGGCTGTTAATGCAGAAACTCAGCTAATGTTCTGGGGACCCTGGCTTGAATCCTGCCACAGCAGGTGTGGAACTTGAATACAATGAGAATATCTGGAATTAGGAATCTATTGATGACGATGAAACCATTGTTATAAAAATCCAGCTGGTTCACTAATGCCCTTTTGGGAAGGAAATCTGCTGTCTTCACCGGTCTGGCCTATATGTGATTCCAGAGCCACAGCAATGTGATTGTCTCTACTCCTTTTCATTGGTGACTTCTTCTGGCTTTGTTGGCCTCTTCTTGGAAGCTCGGAGTTTCTTTTCTTCAGGCATGGTAAATGGAGATGGCAGACTTTGATTTGATTTAATTAATTATTGTATGAGTATACAATATTGTTTCTTGCACGCTATACAGAGCATACCATTCACAGAGAAGGAAAGGAGAGCATGCAGAATATAGTGTTTCAGTCATAGCTAAGGTGTAGAAAAAACTCAGCTTAATATGAGTTAGAATACAGTGCAAGGTAGGACCATTGATAAGTCTGATGGCAGCAGGAAATAAGCTGTTCTTAAGTTGGTTGGTATGCGACTTTTGTATCTTTTTCCTGACAAGAAGTTGGAAAAGTATGTGTCTGGGGTGCATGAGGTCCTTAATTGTGCTTGGTGCTTTTCCAAGGCAGCACGACGGAAGGCTGGCTTGCGTGATGGACTGGGCTACATCCATGACTTTTTGTAGTTTCTTGTGATCTTGAGCAGAGCAGGAGCCATACCAAGATGTGATACAGAAAGAATGCTTTCTATCTAAAAGTTGGTGAGAGTTGTAGTGGACATGCCAAATTTCCTTAGTCTCCTGAAAAAGTAGAGGCATTGGTTCTTAACTATAGCATTGGCATGGGGTGACCAGGGCAGGTTATTGGTGATCTGGACACCTAAAAACTTAAAGCTCTTGACCAATTCCATTTCATTCCTGTTAAGGTAGACGGGGCATGTTCTCCTCTATGCTTCCTGAAGTCGATGACTATCTCCTTCGTCACAGAATAAGGGACTGGAAAATGTGCCAAAATGAGTCCCTTCCTTATGATTTGCTCTGTTACTGACTTCCACCTCTATCTGAACCTTTACAAACACTCCCTGCTATATTTTTCTGTATCATTTGGAACAGTGGCTAGATTAGGATCAGTAATAAAGAAGAATTGTGATCTGCATTCTTATCCTTTATCTCTCCTTCAAGTCTCTCAAAAGGCATCTTCCTATTAACAATGAAATTAAAGGATTGATAACATTTTGAATTGGGAATATAACATTTAAATTAGCTGACACTGTACCCAAATTATTTTATAATCGTAAATTAGATAAAACAACACGTTGCAGGAACAGCATTCCTCCCTAGTACAAAATTATTTGATGAAAGATTTCCCGCAACTTTGCACCGAAATATTTCCCAGTAAGAAGTCTCACAACACCAGGTTAAAGTCCAACAGGTTTATTTAGAATTACCTGATGAAGGAGCAGCGCTTCGAAAGCTTGTGATTCCAAATAAACCTGTTGGACTTTAACTTGGTGTTGTGAGACTTCTTATTGTGTCCACCCCAGTCCAATGCTGGCACATTACGAAATATTTCCAACTTGGTTATTTTAAATAAATTGAATACTTTAGTGGGAGATATTGTCCTGAGAAGATTGATTGTGACCTTTTACTAAAAGGAACAATCACATGATTGAAGATGAATTAAATAAGATTCAGCACGAAATGAGCTACTTCTATTAAAGCTTTAAACAAGTGAAAAGCTCCTCATTACTCCCCCGTACAAGAGCTGGTCTGCAGGTTCCGCCCTTCATCCAACATGGATAATCCCATGCCCCGTTTGAACAGCCGTTCCAGTCTCAGGCTGGTACAGAAACTACATCAATATCTGACTGAAGAAGTCTTGCTTTGTGTAATAGAGGGATCTGGCACATTAGGGTTAATTTGGGACTGAGTACAATACTGTCTGCCGCTGATATAGGAAGTCATCTGACCTAGACCTTAGATCAGCAATGTAGAGGTATGGCCAGAATATCTGGCCCCTGCCATGGTGGGTTACCATCTGGAAGATGCAGTAAAGCATTCAAATATCCAATGACTTTGGAAGATCGCGCCGGTGGAAGTGTTCAGAAAATTCCGGCCCAGTTGGCAACCATAGAATCCTCCAGTGCAGAAAGAGGCCACTTGGCCCATCAATTCTTCACTGAACACAATCCCATCCAGACCCTATCTCCATAACACCATGAATTTATCCTAGCCAGTCCCCCTGATGCTAAGGGGCAATTTAGCGTGGCTAATCAACCTCACTCGCACATCTTTGGACTGTGGAAGGAATCTGGCATACATAGAGAAAACCCATGCAGATATGTGGAGAATGTGCAAACTCCACATAGGCTGGAATTGAACCCGGATCTTTGGCATTGTGAGGCAGCAGTGCTAACCACTGCACCACTGTGCCACAACATGTAAGGGCAGTCCCCTCTACAGCTGTACCCTTTATTGTAAATATGTACATAATTCAATAATGTTAATATGTAATGTATGTAGTTCAGTAATACTTGGTAATGTTCACAAGGCTGCTTGATGGTGTCCAAGTCATATACACCATAGGAAGTGATAACCCAACAAAATACTTTAAATCTGGTATGAGATATTTCCAACTATATCATATCCTTCCATACAAAAGCCATCATTGATTGAGACTGGTACCTATGACAGGTCATCTGGAACCATCAAACAGCATCTAGCACTGGCTGCCTGAGATCTGGTTTCCCCTCTGATGTAGAACCATACACACACCCCCACGCACTGAACAGCACACACAGAGAGCTAGAGGCTAGTTCTGCACCCCTTAGTGACAGATGGCAAAGATATGGAGACTGAGGGTGACACATTGGCACAGTGGTTAGCACTGCTGCCTCACAGCGCCAGTGACCTTGGGTTCGATTCCAGTGTCGGGTCACTGTCTGTATGGAGTTTGCACATTCTCCCCATGTCTGCGTGGGTTTCCTCCGGGTGCTGTGGTTTCTACCCACAATCCAACGATTTGTGGGTCAGGTGATTGTCCACGCTTGATTGCCCCTTGGCATTCCAGGATGCATTGGTTAGGGGGATTAGTGGGGGTAAATGCATGGAGTTACAGTGATGAGGAGTGGTGTTGGGCTTGGATAAGATGCTCTGTTGTAGAATCAGTGTAGAATTGATCATAGAATCCTATAGTGCAGAAGGGGATCATTCGGCCCATCAAGTCTGCACCGACCACAACAACAGCCATGCCCTATCTCTGTAATCCGATACATTTACCATAACTAGACCCCCAACGCTAAGGAGCAATTTAGCATGGTGAATCCACCGAACCTGCACAGCGTTGGTCTGTAGGAGGAAATTGAAGCACCTGGAGGAAACCCACACAGACACGGACAGAATGTGCAAACTCCACACGGACAGTGACCCGAGACGGTAATCGGAACTGGGTCCCTGGTGCTGTGAGGTAACTATTGTGCCACCGTGCCACCCTAATGGGCCAAATGGCCTTCTTGTGCACTGTAGGGATTCTATACTGCAGGTGAAAACAATTGTTTGGAAATAGTTGGCAAAAGAGTGACATACCCAGAATTTCGTTACGCAGCTCCTCAGTAATAACATTTATATCATCTGGATCCACGTAATACAGGCGCTTTTCTGTTGGCTCACTGGCTGCAGTCTTCAGTTCGATATAATTGCCCCTGCCTGTGCTGACGATGAAAATTGTAACCCCGAGGTCCTTGAGGAGCTGGGTGGGCCCTAATATATCGTCTGATGATATCCCGTCAGTCAACCACACCAGGACCTTTGGGGTATCCGGCCTGGCGCCAGCTTTTGGTGTGAACATGGTGTCTTTGGCATGTATCAATGCCTTGCCCGTGTTGGTGTCTCCCAGTTTCTGTTCCATGCTGTGAAGAGCCTGCTGGAGATCAGCGTTCGATGTGTATTTATTGAATGGAAACTCCAACATGGGGTTGTCACTGATGTGCATAAAGCTGACCTGCACATCACTGGGGCCTATGGTGAAAGGCTTCAGTAAATCGACAACAAACATTTTCAGCTGGGTGAACTCGTAGGGCAAGATGCTTCCGGAACTGTCCATCAGGAAGAGAAGATCTCCCTCTACATCCTCTATAGAGTACTCAATCCCTAAAGGAGAGAAAACGACAGATTAAATTAGGATAAAGCTTTTACTGTCTACTGAACTTTCTTTGTTGCTTCATTTATTTCATTAGTGTCACAAGTAGATTTACATTAACACCATAAGTAAGTTGCCATGAAAATCCCTTAGTTGCCACACTCCCCTAGTTGCCTGTTTGGGTACACAGAGGGAGAATTTAGCATGGCCAATGCACCTAACCAGCATGTTTTTTGGAGTGTGAGAGGGAACCAGAGCATCCCCAGAGGAAGCCCATGCAAGACAGAGAGACAATCCCTGTGCATACTCTGCGGAGACAGTGACCCAAGCTGGGAATCGAACCCGGGTCTCTGGCGCTAACCACTGTGCCACTGTGCTGTCCTATTCTCTGCCTAGGTGCTACCTGATCTGCTTGGCATTCCAGCATTTTATTGTGGATAAACTTTGATGTTTGCACAATGTAAGATTTTATTTTCAAATGGTGTAAATGACTCATGAATTCAAGCATTAGATGGGAGATTGGACTTGAAAAGCTATAAGTTACAAGTCAGAACATGTTATCTGGCATTCTTAGTGATCATTCATGAGTTCAGTTCTTGGAGCACGATAGGCAATTTCGATGGTCCTACCTCCAGAATGATATTGATATGTTAGATCGAATATAGAAAGTGATTTCAGGTCTTAGGGGAGTTTATTCGTTCTTGGGATGCTTATGTCGTTGATAAGGCCAGAATTTATTGCCCATCTTTAACAGAGCACTACAGTAATGTTACATGGAGCGGGGAGGGGGCGGGGGGCACGTTTTGAGACTTTGACCCAGTAGCATTGAAAGAACAATGCTTCTGTACCACACATTTCCAAGTCCGAATGGTGTGTGGGGAACTGTTAGCAATGATGTTCCCATTAATCTGCTGCCCTTATTATTCCAGACAGTAGGGATTGTTGGATTTGATGAAGGAACCTTGGCAAAAGTTGCTGCAAATAGTGGAGACCATCTAGGTGTCCAGATCACCAATAACCTATCTTAGTTCATCCACGCTAACGTTATAGTTAAGAAAGCCCACCAATGCTTCTACTTTCTCAGGAGGCTAAGGAAATCGAACATGTCTGCTACGAATATCACCAATTTTTACAGGCTTGGCATGGCTCCTGTTCTGATCAAGAGTACAAGAAACTACAGAGGTTGTGAACGTCACCCAGTTCATCAAGCAAACCAGCCTCTCATTCATTGACTCTGTCTATACTTCCCATTGCCTTGGGAAAGCAGCCAGCATAATCAAGGACGCCTTGCACCTCGGAGATTCCCTCTTCCACCTTCCTCACTGGGGAAAAAGATAAAAAAGTCTGGGATCACGGAATAACTGATTCAAGAACAACTTCTTCCTTGCTGCCATCAGACTTTTGAGTGGACCTAACTTCTATTAAAGTAATCTTTCTCTATATCCTAGCTATGACTGTATCAGTATATTCTGCACCCTATCCTTTCTTTCTCCCCTCTGTACTGTATGAATGATATGCTTTGTCTGTGTAGCGTGCAAGAAACAATACTTTTCACTGCACATGTGACAATAATAAATCAAATCGATCAAAATCAGTGCATCTTGTGGATTGTAATCGCACAAGCAGATGGTGGAAGGAGCAATTGTTTAAGATGATCGATGGAATGCCCATGAAGCTGTGTCCTAACTAAGATACTGAGAAAGATGGCTATTTCTGCTGGAGAAAATACTGGGTGGGATTTTCCAGCCATTCCGGTGATCTTCTGGTCCTGCTGACTTGAGCCCTGTCGCAGCTTCCTTGGTTAAAGAGGGAAAGGGGTTGGAGTAAATGGGAAATCCCATTGTCAACAACAGTATCTAGAATTAAGATTCTAATGGTGACCATGAAACCATTGCCGATTGTCAGAAAAATTATCTGGTTCATTAGTGTGTTTTAGGGAAGGGAATGTGCCATCCTTACGCAGTCTGGTCTACATGTGACTCCAGACCACAGTGGTTGGCTCTCAACTGTCCTCGGGCAACTAGAGATGGGCAATAAATGCTGGCCGGCCAGCAATGCACATGTCCCACAAATGAATAAATGAAAAAGATTTCGCCTACAGTGGGCCATGTCAGATGCAGCGAAACACGCCTCAGGGAATGCTAAAATCTCACTCATTAAGTGGAGGCATGCCCCGGGTTTTTAAGATAAAAAATGAGGAATAGCTGGAAATAAACAACGATTGCAGGAATACCAGAGTGGAGGGGTCATAAGAGCAAGAATTCACAAACCCAGATTAACATTTAAACGAAACTTTCTTTCCCCCTGCAGCCTAGTGGGTAGGAATCATATTTTGGGAGAGTTGATTTGTGTCCAATTAGTTTCTTTAAAAGGAATGGGATTTAAGTTCCGAGGAGCGATTGCCACTGGGGAAATGTTAAAAATATTGCTTGATCTGCTGTGCTCAGAGGAGATAGGGAAAGATATCTGGCAGCTCCACAATGAACAGGAGATGTTTTCCGGCTAAAGTATTGAAAAAAACAATCAGAATAGATTCTGGATGGAGTGACAAGGTTATATATTTTGGTTGCCCTGGAGATTCTCATTGGTTCAGTATCACCTTAAGAAAATGGACAGCACAGTGGTTAGCACTGCTGCCTCTCAGTGCCAGGGACCTGGGTTCAATTCCAGCCTCAGGTCACTGTCTGTGCAGAGATTGCGCGTTCTCCCTTTATCTGCGTGGGTTTTCTCTGGGTGCTCCACTTTCCTCCTACGCTCCAAAGATCTGCGGGTTAGGTGGATTGGCCATGCTAAATTGCCTCTCAGCATGAGGTGGACTAACAAGATAAATATGGGGAAAGAATCTAGGTGGGATTGTGGTTGGTGCAGGCTTGATGGGCTGAATGGCCTCCTTCTGCACTGTAGGGATTCTTTGATTGCATCCCTCTCTCTCTCAATAACCCTCACCCCAAAGATTCTCACATGACAGAGAAAGAGGCCCTTCAGCCCATGTATGTGTGCTGCCCATTAATCATCTATTCTC
This sequence comes from Sphyrna mokarran, assembly GCA_024679065.1. Classification (NCBI taxonomy): domain Eukaryota; kingdom Metazoa; phylum Chordata; class Chondrichthyes; order Carcharhiniformes; family Carcharhinidae; genus Sphyrna; species Sphyrna mokarran. The sequence continues at coordinate 21,152,599 of JAGIQG010000028.1, read as the reverse complement.
ATCCCTTTGCATGTAGGGATTCTATGATTCTGTGAAATCACATGATCATCTTTACTGCCCCATATCTAGTCACGTGATAGCGAAGACCTTCCATTTTGAGTAATCCTTTTGCCCTACATAACATTGAGCATGCCCCAAAGTGCCTTTCTCCTGATTTTGACAAGATAGTCCGTTAAACATTAAAGTGTATGGGGCCGGATATAGAATATACAACTAAACAGGGTGTGATTTTTAATGAAACTAACTTCTCCCACACTGCACCACACAACATGTCACTTTACCCCATTAACCCTCTTGGCTACCCCAGCCTTGGTGATCCTTACTCTGTGGTATTGGTCTAAAGGGACAATTGCTATGCTTAGTCACCTGGCTCTCGCGGATCGAATTGACAACAAGAACAGAAGCATTCCTGACAGCTTTCAAATTCAACCTCGAGTTGTTTGCCTTTGTTTGAGTGCGAGAGGAAGGCACAAGCTGACTGTGAGCCTTGCCTCTCTTGTGTCGGGTATTGAGAGATTGAGCTGCCAATCAAATCAGTCACCTCCCATGAGAAACCTCAGCCACATTTTAATGGCCTGTTCAAATGCAACAAATGTTCATAAATTCATTCGATATAGGAGCAGAATTTGGCCATTCTGCTCATCGAATCTACTCCGCAATTCCACCATGGCTGATATCTCCTCATCCCCATTCTTCTGCTTTCTCCTCATAACTCTTCAACCCATTACCAAGTAGAAATCTGTCTAACTCCTCTTCCCAGTATCCACCACACTATGGGGTAGCAAATTCAACCGATTCACAACTCTTTGCGAGAGTAGTTTCTTCTCAACTCTGTTATAAATTTGCTACTCCCTATCCTAAGACTATGATCTCTCATCCTAGTATGTCCCATATGAGGAAGCATTCGCTCCATGTCTACTTTATCCGTACCTTTTAGCATCTTATGTACCTCAAACCCCTGTTGTGCTCAGTGGAAGGAAATATTTCTCAGAGTTCATCCAATATCTTCTCTGAAATATTGTCTCAAACTGAGGTGTATTAGAGAAACACAGTTCTGTTAGTCCTGGCTAATCAGTTTGAATTCCATTTTCCTCAATAGCTTGTGTATTGTACGATTAATCATTTTCATGCTGTATTCGGGGTGATGTGGTGGCACAGTGATTAGCACTGCTGCCTCACAATAGTGGGGAGCTGGATTCAGCCTCAAGTCATTGTCTGTATGTGGAGTTTGCATGTCCTCCCCGTGTCTGGGTGTGTTTCCTCTCATGGCCTGGCTTCTTCCCACGCTCCAAAGATGTGCGGGTTAGGTTGATTAGCCATGCTAAATTGCCTCTTAGTATTGGGGGACTGGGTAGGATAAATACTGGAGTTGCAGGGATAGCATCTGGATGGGATTGTTGTCAGTGCAGAACTGAACGGCCTCTTTCTGTACTATATGGATTCTATGATTCTATGAATCGTAAACAAATAATCTGAAATAGTCACACCACGCAACCACCAGGCAATGACCATCTCCAATAGGAAAGAATCTAATCATTGTTCCTTGACATTCAGTAGCATTACCATTGCTGAATCCCCCACTATCAACATCTTGGGGGTTACCATTGACTAGAAACTAAACTGGACTAGTTCTATAAATGTGTGGCTGCAAAAGTAGATCAGACACTGGGAATTCTGCAGTAAATAACTCACCTCCTGACTCCCTAAAGCCTGTCTACAAAATACAAGTCATGAGTGTGATGGAATACTCTCCACTTGCCTGGATAAGTGCGGCTCCAACAACAGTCAAGAAGCTTGAGATTATCCAGGCTTAATTCGCTTAATTAGCATCTGATTCATCACATTGAACATTCATCTTTCCAGTGCTGACACACAACGACGGCAGAATGCATCATCTACCAGATGCAATACACCAAGGCTCTTTGGACAGCACTTTCCAAATCTGTGACCTCTACCACCTAGAAGGACAAAGGCAGCAGATGTATGGGAACGCCACTACCTGCAAACTCCTCTCCAAGTCAAACACTATTCTGACCTGGAAATATACCACTATTTCTTTGCTGTTGCTGGGTTAAAAAAAAAATCCTGGAACTCCCTCCCTAACAGCATTGTGGATGTACCTACACCATATGGCTTCCAGCAATTCAAAAAGGCAGCTCACCACCACCTTCTCAAGAATAATTAGTGATGTTCGCCTGGGCCAGCAATGCCACACAGAATCAAAAAAATCCGTACAGTGCAGAAAGAGGCCATTCAGCCCATCGAGTCTGCATCAAATCTCTGATAGAGCATCCCAGCTAGGCCTTATCCCCACAAATTTGACCAGCTAATCCACCTAACCTAAACAAGCTTGGGACACTAAGGATCAATTTAGCATAGCCTAAATTGCACATCTTTCAGACATTTGAGGTTGAAATTGAACTCAAGCCCCTGGCGCTGTGAGGCAGCATGCTAACCACTACACCACTGTGTCGCCCAACATCTCACAAATGAATAAAAAAATTATATCTGATACCAAATAGTCAATGAATTTGGAAGACTGATGACTGACTGGCTTTACTTGTCCTGGGTTTCCCTGTCTTTATGCGGTAAGCTGATGCATGAATGGGTGTGGGGGGATGGTAACAGCTTTGTACATGATCCTGCAGTAGTTGCCATTATTAATTCCCATTCAAAAGAGCTCAGTGCGTACAGTCAATGCAACAATTACAGCACAATTGCAGCTCTCGCTAATTACTTATTTATAAAAGCCAAACATTATTGTGCACCTAATGATGTTGTTGAATACACAGTACTGCTTTCGAAAAGTGCTATGCAAGAATATTTGGGATGTCTTTTCTCTCTCATTCAAAAGGACAAAACGGAAAGGCATACTGCACGGTGGCACAGTGGTTAGCACTGCTGCCTCAAAGTGCCAGAGACCAGGTTTCGATTCCCAGCTTGGTTCACTGTCTCTGCAGAGTCTAAACGTTCTCCCTGTGTCTGCGTGGGTTTCCTCCAGTTTCCTCCCACAGTCGATGAGATATGCTGGTTAAGTGCTAAATTCTCCCTCAGTGTACCTGAATGGATGCCAGAATGTGGTGACAAGAGGATTTGCACAGTAACTTCATTCCTGTGTTAATGTAAGCCTACTTGTGATACTAATAAATAACTAAAAAATGTTTAAGTCAACATTAGACAACATCAGAGCTGACGTGTTAACTCAGTTCCTCTTTCTCCACACATACTGCCAAACCTGGTGAGCATTTTCTGTTTTTGATTTTGGAGTTCTCCTAGCATCCTCGCCAATATATATCCTCATCCAACATTATTAATGCTGATTATCTGGCCACTATCTCATTGCTGCTTATTGGTACCTTACCATTCATATATTGGTTGCCTGTTTGCTTATTACCCTCATTGCTATTTCAAAGTACTTAATTGACTGTGAGGCACTTTGAGATCTCCTGAGGCTGTATAGAACATAGAACATAGAACATTACAGCGCAGAACAGGCCCTTCGGCCCTCGATGTTGCGCCGACCAATTAGGAACAAGCAGTGACCCTCTAACCTAAACCATTCCCTTTTCATCCATAAACTTATCTACTAACCTCTTAAACGCCACCAAACTTGGCGCATCTACAACTGCCACAGGCAGGGCATTCCATACCCTTAGCACCCTCTGGGTAAAGAACCTACCTCTGACATTGTCCTAAAACCACCACCCCTAATTTAAAGCTATGTCCCCTCGTGCTAGCTTTCTCCATCCTAGGAAAAAGGCTATCACTGTCCACCCTATCTAAACCTCTAATCATCTTATATGTTTCAATAAGGTCTCCTCTTAGCCGCCTCTTTCTAACGAAAACAACCTCAAATCCTCAGCCTCTCTTCATAAGACCTGCCTTCCATACCAGGCAACATCCTGGTAAACCTCCTCTGTACCCTCTCCAATGCCTCCACATCTTTCTTATAATTGCGGGGACCAGAACTGATACACAATGCTCCAAGTGCGGCCGCACTAGAGTTTTGTACAGTTGCAACATGACGTTGCGGCTCCGAAATTCAATCCCCCTACCAATAAAAGCTAAGACTCCATATGCCTTCTTAACAACCTTATCGACTTGATTGCCAACTTTCAGGGATCTATGCACATATACACCAAGATCCCTCTGTTCATCAACACTATTAAGAGTCCTACCATTAGCCCTATACTCTACACATTGTTATTCCTGCCAAAGTGAATTACCTCACACTTTTCCACATTAAACTCCATTTGCCACCTCTCGGCCCAGCTCTGCAACTTGTCCAAGTCTCTCTGCAAACTATAACACCCCACTTCACTATCTACCACTCCTCCGACTTTGGTGTCATCCGCAAATTTACTAATCCATCCTTCAATACCCTCATCCAGATCATTTATAAAAATTACAAACAGCAGGGGCCCCAAAACAGATCCCTGAGGTACACCACTTGTAACCGAACTCCACGATGAATATCTCCCATCAACCACCACCCTCTGTCTTCTATCTGCTAGCCAATTCCTAATCCAATTAGCTAAATCACCCTCTATCCCATACATCTGCATTTTCTGCAGAAGTCTTCCATGGGCCACCTTATCAAACGCCTTACTAAAGTCCATATATACCACATCAACCGCCTTACCCCCATCCATCTCTTTGGTCACTTTTTCAAAAAACTCAATGAGGTTAGTAAGGCACGACCTACCCTTCACAAAACCATGCTGACTATCCCCAATCAATTCATTTCTCTCTAAATAACTATAAATCCTATCCCTAATAATTCTCTCCAATACTTTGCCCACAACAGAAGTAAGACTCACTGGCCTATAATCCCCGGAAAGTCTCTCTTCCCCTTCTTGAACAATGGGACCACATTCGCTATCCTCCAGTCTTCCGGCACTATACCCGTAACCAACGACGACCTGAAGATCAGAGCCAGAGGCTCTGCAATCTCCTCTCTCGCCTCCCAGAGAATCCTAGGGTAAATCCTGTCTGGCCCAGGGGACTTATCTAACTTCAAACCCTCAAGAATATCTAGCACATCCTCCTTATCTACTTCAATACTTTCCAGTTTGCAACCCTGTATCCCAGTGTTCTCCACAACTACATTTACATCTCCCTGTGTGAATACCGAAGAGAAATATTTGTTCAGTGCCTCTCCAATCTCTTCAGGCTCCACGCACAACTTCCCACTGCTGTCCATAACTGGCCCTAACCTTGTCCTAACCAATCTTCTATTCTTAACATATCTAAAGAAAGCTTTAGGATTCTCCTTGATCCTATCAGCCAAAGTCTTCTCGTGTCCCCTTTTAGCCCTCCTCAACTCACTCTTTAGCTCACTCCTGGCTAATCTATAGCTATCCATTGCACTAACTGAGCCTTCAAGCCTCATCCTGACATAAGCCTCTTTTTTCCTTTTAACCAGCGAATTAACTTTTTTAGTACATCTATAGGTGTACTATTTAGTATAGGTGCTGCATAAATGCAAACCTCTTTCAATCTGCACAATTGCACACTATTAAAAGCAGAATATAATATGTGACGTTTATAATAAACCTTTAAGGGATAACAGCATGACATCACTAGTAGGGAAATGTGATTCAGTCCCAGTTGCACTTTGGCCTGTGAGCAGAACACAGCGCACACAGCTCCACTGCTGGTGTCTTCAAGTTTTCTATCTTTGAATAGCTATTCTTATTTACCAAGTGTAAATAAATGAACTCTCAATGTCTTTCCCTAATCCCTAATGAATGGATTGGTGCTTTTACAACCTTATAAAATCACACGAGTGTTATGGTGGGATTCAGTACTTTGATGAAGGCTCAGGTTTTAGGAGAGGGGTGAGTCTTGTCATCCTTTTCACTGTGATTCCCTCCCCAGCCTCCACAATCATGTCCACTGTATCTCGTGCAGACCACAGCCAGGTAACTTCCCGTAAATCTTAGTCTGGCAGGGGGCCAGACAGCTGCAACATTGGGTAAAACGTTCGCCAAGTGGTCTTGAAAAAAACACAAACCTGGCAGCTCTAGTTTAATGAAATAAAAATGAAATGTGGGACAATAAGTAAATGTGGTAGTCCACATTCCGAGTGGGGACACACAAACCGAGTTTGATAGTAACACAAGCTGATAGTGAGGCTGACGAACAAAAGATTAAAGTTTGGCCCCAGGCAGCGCATAAATACCCGAGAAGTGATTCTATTGTGCTTGATGTGCAATAATACATGATTCATTCAATCTGAGACAGTCTTACAGCGAACACTGTGGATCAAAGACAGGCACTCCCAGCACATGCAATCTAGTTAGTGGCATCTCCTTTGCCGTGTATCTCTGGTCAGTCTACAATCACTGGGTTAGCCACTTTAAAAAGTCAGGATTTAAACCCAAATGATTGCCTCTGTGAGTCTTAGCCCACTGAAAGGACAATTTACCTAATTAGTAATCAAGCTCAGTGCGTAGTCAATGAGACAATTACAGCACAATTACAGCTGCTGTTAATTACTTATTTATAAAAGCCAAACATTACTGTGCACTTAATGATGTTGTGAAATACAGGGCGCTGCTTTTGGAAGGTACTATGCAAGAATTTTTGGGCGTCTTTTTGCTCTCTCCTAAAGGGGAGGCACAGTGGCATAATGGTTAGCCCTGCTCTCTCACAGCACCAGGGATCTGGGTTCAATTCCTGGCTTGGGTCACTGTTTACTGCAGAGTCTGCATGTTCTCCCCATGTCTGCATGGATTTCCTGCGGGTTCTCGTGATTTTCTCGTACATCCAAAAGTTGTGCTGGTTAGGTGCACTGGCCATGCTAAATTCTCCCTCAGTGTAGCTGAACAGGCGCCAGATTGTGATGACTAGGGAATTTTCACAGTAACTTCAGTGCAGTGTTGATGTAAGCCTACTTGTGACACTAACAAATAAACTTTAAACTTAAAAGGTGAATGTTATGTGAATCAAAAACAGAAAATGCTGGAAAATCTCAGCAGATCTGATAGCCCCTGTGTAGAGAAAATAGAGACATTTTGAGTCTGGATGACTCTTCATCAGGGCTAAATGTTAGCACAGGAAATATAATATATTCTATTTTAGGTATTTAATGTCAGCATCGAGCATTGTCAAGACAGGTACAGCACTGGTCTGGATGCAGCAGGGCAGGTACAGCACTGGTTATGATGCAGCAGGACAGATACAGCACTGGTTACAATGCAGCAGGACAGATACAGCACTGGTTACAATGCAGCAGGACAGGTACAGCACTGGTTACAATGCAGCAGGGCAGGTACAGCACTGGTTTCAATGCAGCAGGACAGGTACAGCACTGGTTACAATGCAGCAGGACAGGTACAACACTGGTTACAATGCAGCAGGGCAGGTACAGCACTGGTCTGGATGCAGCAGGACAGGTACAGCATGGTTACAATGCAGCAGGACAGATACAGCACTGGTTACAATGCAGCAGAACAGATACAGCACTGGTTACAATGCAGCAGGGCAGGTACAGCACTGGTTACAATGCAGCAGGGCAGGTACAGCACTGGTTAGGATGCAGCAGGGCAGGTACAGCACTGGTACAATGCAGCAGGGCAGGTACAGCACTGGTTACAATGCAGCAGGGCAGGTACAACACTGGTCACAATGCAGTAGGACAGGTACAGCACTGGTTAGGATGCAGCAGGACAGGAACAGCACTGGTTAGGATGCAGCAGGACAGGTACAGCACTGGTTACAATGCAGCAGAGCGGATACAGCACTGGTTACAATGCAGCACAAACGAAGGCACAAACGCCGAAAGCTAGCAGATTTACTATTAAATCAATCGGTTGGATTTAAAATTGGTGTTGCCAGACCTCTTACAATGCAGCAGGGCAGGTACAACACTGGTCACAATGCAGTAGGACAGGTACAGCACTGGTTAGGATGCAGCAGGACAGGAACAGCACTGGTTAGGATGCAGCAGGACAGGTACAGCACTGGTTACAATGCAGCAAGACAAGTACAGCACTGGTTAGGATGCAGGAAGACAGGCATAGCACTGGTTACAATGCAGTAGGACAGGTATTGCACTGATTGCAATGCAGCAGGACAGGTACAGCACTGGTTACAATGCAGTAGGACAGGTACAGCACTGGTTACGGTGCAGCAGAGTGGATACAGCACCGGTTACGATGCAGCAGGGCAGGTACAGCACTGGTTACGATGCAGCAGGACAGGTACAGCACTGGTTAGGATGCAGCAGGACAGGTACAGCACTAGTTACAATGCAGCAGGACAGGTACAGCACTGGTTACGATGCAGCAGGACAGGTACAGCACTGGTTACGATGCAGCAGGACAGGCTTAGCACTGGTTACAATGCAGTAGGACAGATACAGCACTGGTTAGGTTGCAGCAGGGCAGGTATAGCACTGATTACAATGCACTAGGACAGGTATTGCACGGTTACAATGCAGCAGGGCAGGCACAGCACTGGTTACAATGCATCAGGACAGGTACAGCATTGGTTACAATGCAGCAGGGCAGGTACAGCACCGGTTACAATGCAGTAGGACAAGTACAGCATTGGATACAATGCAGCAGGACAGGTGTAGCACTGGTTATGATGCAGCACAACTGGTACAGCATGGGTTACAATTCAGCAGAGCGGGTACAGCACTGGTTACAATGCAGCAGGACAGGTATAGCACTGGTTAGGATGCAGCAGGGCAGGTACAGCTCTGGTTAGGATGCAGCAGGACAGATACAGCACTGGTTATGATGCAGCAGGGCAGGTACAGCACTGGTTACAATGCAGCAGGACAGGTACAGCACTGGTTACAATGCAGCAGGGCAGGTACAGCACCGGTTACAATGCAGTAGGACAAGTACAGCATTGGTATAATGCAGCAGGGCAGGTACAGCACTGGTTACAATGCAGCAGGACAGGTACAGCACTGGTTACAATGCAGCAGGACAGGTACAGCACTGGTTACGATGCAGCAGGGCAGGTACAGCACTGGTTAGGATGTGGCAGGACAGGTGCAGCACTAGTTATGATGCAGCAGGACAAGCACTGGTTACGATGCAGCAGGACAGGTACAGCACTGGTTACGATGCAGCAGGACAGGTACAGCACTAGTTATGATGTAGCAGGGGAGGTTCCAGCACTAGTTAGGATGCAGCAGAGTCGGTACAGCACTGGTTACAATGCAGAAGGACAAGTACAACACTGCTTTGGATGCAGCAGGACAGGTACAGCACTGGTTAAAATGCAGCAGGACATGTACAGCAATGGTTAGGATGCAGTAGGACAGGCATAGTACTGGTTACAATGCAGCAAGGCAGGTACAGCATTCATTATGATGCAGCAGGATAGGTACAGCATTGGTTATGATGCAGCAGGACAGGTATAGCACTGGTTATGATGCAGCACAACCGGTACAGCACTGGTTACGTTGCAGCAGAGTGGGTACAGCATTGGTTACAATACAGCAGGACAGATACAGCACGGGTTACAATGCAGCAGTACAGGTATAGCACTGGTTACAATGCAGCAGGACAGGTACAGCACTGGTTACAATGCAGCAGGACAGGTACAGCACTGGTTACAATGCAGCAGGACAGGTATAGCACTGATTACAATGCAGCAGGACAGGTAAACCACTGGTTAGAATGCAGCAGGGCAGGTACAGCACTGGTTACAATGCAGCAGGACAGGTATGGGACTGGATACAATGCAGCAGGACAAGCACTGGTTACAATGCAGCAGGACAGGTATAACACTGGTCAGAATGTAGCAGAACAGGTACAGCACTGGTTAGAATGTAGCAGGACAGGTACAGCACTGATTACAATGCAGCAGGACAGGTACAGCACTGGTTAGAATGCAGCAGGACGGGTATAGCACTGGTTATGATGCAGCAGGACAGGTATAGCACTGGTTATGATGCAGCAGGACAGGTACAGCACTGGTTAGAATGTAGCAGGACAGGTACAGCACTGGTTACAATGCAGCAGGACAGGTACAGCACTGGTTAGAATGCAGAGTAAAGCTCCAGCCACACTCCCTGACACATGCTCAGAGCTCAGATGCAGCACAGGTTAGTTACTGAGTGAAGGATCCTTTACCCTCTCCCATTAAACATTCCCATATCAAGTATAACACTAATATGCTTCAGCTCAATGTATATTGCTGTACCTATGTGATGTTTCTAAGGTGGCGACTGCTCCAATTGTATTGTTTACAGCAAGGGTTGAAAAATGTGTATCCTGTGTATTTTAATCTGATTTGGTCTGTTCGCAGTCTATGAGTCACCTCAGTAAAGGATAGAAATGAGGAAGACCATTCGGCCCATCTTAGCTCATTCAGTCAGAAAGATCCTAGACTCACTTCTTGCAGCAATCAACTGTTTTGTAAAAAGATCCAGGCATTTCCTTTCTCTCCCCTCACTGCCTTTCCTGGATGTCAGCTCCACAATATTGCTCGGTCTCTGTATCCAGAAGAATTTCTTGACCATTTCCCTAAATTTGCCTTTTGCTCAGTCAAACGCTATTGCTTTGCCCTACTCTCAGGATAAAGAAGGAAAGCCTTGCACATATCTCAGGATATCCCAAGTGACTTTTGAACAGCAGTCGCTGCTTTAATGTAGGATCTGTGGAAGCCTATTTTGCGCACAGCAAGATCCCACAAGCAGCACCCTGATCATGACTAGATATTCTGTTTTTTGTGATGTTGATTGGGTGGCATGGTAGTTAACACTGCTGCCTCACAGCTCCAGGGACCCAGGTTCAATTCTAGCTTTGGGTCACTGTCTGCATGAAGTTTGCACATTCTCCCTGTGGGTTTCCATTGGGTGCTCTGGTTTCCTCCTACAGTCCAGAGATGTGAGGGTTAGGTTGATTGACCACAATTAATTGACTCTAGTGTCAGGGGGATTAGCAGGATAAATAAAGATTCCGGGGATAGGGCCTGGGTGGGATCACTGTCAGTGCGGGCCGAATGGTCTCCTTCTGCACTGTATGGATTCTATGAAGGATAGACTGTGCCTGGGGCACTGGGAGTGATGACTGTGCTTGGCAGAAATGGGAAGATGTTTGCTAAAGGTTCTTTGCAATCGATTGGGATTTTTGGGTGAAAACAAACAGCAACCTCAGTTGCCCAATGTAATGGGGGAAATGGTCTTATCAGGATGGAAGGCCTCTGGAGCAGACTGAGCCAAGAACCTTACAGCACAAACTGTTGGAACCAGCTCTGCTGCTGGGAAAGAAAAGATTTGCTGGAATCGATAGTCGTGTTTATGTGAAAGTCGGTGATCAAGTAGCTCAAACCTATGCTACCTGTCTACACCATTTCTAAAACATTGGAGGAATACTACCAGAAACATGTAGACGAAGCCTCCAAGAAAGAGATCAAAGGCATCCTCAGGACAGGACCTTGCTGGTTGTTGATCCACACTATTGTGAAGCCAGGAAAGTCACCTGACATCTTACTGTTAACTTTTTTATTTGATTGTGGCAAATAAATATGTAACTGGTAAAAAAATCTTCCCCTGCCCCTCTTCAAGATAGCGCCAAGGAATCTCTTATGTCCACAGGGAATACAGGGCCTCAGTTTAGCATCTGATCTGAAAGATGGCACATCCAACAGAGCAACAATCCCTCGCTGGCACAGCGGTTAGAACTGCTGCTTCATAGCTCCAAGGACCTGGGTTCAATTCCAGTCTTGGGTAACTGTCTGTATAGAGTCTGCAAGTTGTCCCTGTGTCTGTGTGGGTTTCCTCTGGGTACTCCTGTTTCCTCCCACAGTCCAAAAGACGTGCTTTGGCCATGCTAAATTCTCCCTCACTGTGCCCGACCAGGCGCCGGAGTGTGGTGACTAGGGAATTTTCACAGTAACTTCACTGCGGTGTTAATGCAAGCCTAACTTGTGACATTAATAAATAAACTTTTAAAAAGTACTTCATCCTTTTGCAGCTAAGTCTGTGGAATGGAATTTGAACCTAAGACCTCTAGTTCAGATGTGAGAATGCTGTTAGCCCTGGCTGATGTTTGTAATGCAATGTAATATTACAGGATTAAGCATATACAACCATCAAGCATATACAATCAACTATCCAACCCAAGCTCTATTTTCTTAACTGCATGTATTCACCCTGCTAATCACCCTGACAATTTAGCATGGCCATTCAACCTAAGTTGCACATCTTTGGACTATGAGAGGTAATTGGAGCATCCGGGGGAAACCCATGCAGATATGTGGAGAACTTGCAAACTCTACACAGACCAGTTACCCAAGGCCGGAATTGAACCCGAGTCCCTGGCAGTGTGAGGCTAAATAATAGGAATGAAATTAACATTTAAACAGGAATGAAAATTGATGTGTGATGGCTGAATTTTATCTATTTGTACAACAGCTCAGATCAGAATCTGCTAAACATCGATTTTAATTTGCCAAGTTCACTCACTGGAGAATGATTAAACAGTGGGCTGAGCTGCTGCAACTTTAGCAATGGAGACTTGCTGCCTTAGCAGCAGGCTAGTGCATTCTCCATTGCATTGCATAACAGTTATGTCCTTTATCTCGATCAATAAGGGGATCAAGGGTTATGGGGAGAGGACAGGAGAATGGGGCTGAGAATCATATCAGCCATGATTGAATGGCAGAGTAAACTCGATGGGCTGAATGACCTAATTCTGCTCCTATATCTTATGGTCTTATTACCCAATGTTGAAATGCTTGAAATGCAAATCCTGTTGAATGTTAAGTTTACTGAGAATCTTAGGTCTCTTTTAGTTTCATTGTTAGTTATTGCAACACTGTTCATGGAATATATCTGTTTGCTTAGCTTCTTTGTATTTTATGTTTGCCAGCACTGAGTTTCATTTACACAAACTAAATTGCATTGGTCAAATTTCTACCTTATACAATATTTATCCAACTCTTTGAGTAGTTTCTAAGTGACCTTCTTTAAAATTTGTTGTATCTCCTGCTGTAGTATGATCTCATTCAGTTTCTGAACCCAGGTTATTAACATAAATTGCAAACAGAATGAGTGCAATCTCTGGACACTCCAATACGATTCCTTTCACAGACACTCTACTCCCAATTCTTTGGTCAATGGCTTATCCATTTCCAGATTTTAGTCTTGGAGAACCAACATAATGAGTTTAACCAGCAACGTCCTCGTGGACAGATGTTTCGAGTCTGGATGACCCTTGGTCAGAGCTCTGATGAAGGGCCATTAAGACTTTAAACGTTGGCTCTATTCTCTCTCCACAGATGCTGTCAGATCTGCTGAGACTTTTCAGCGCTTTTCTATTTTTGTTTTGGATTCCAGCATCCGTGGTATTTTGGAAGTTAATGTGGGACTTCCCCACAGTTAACTTGTGCTGTCACCTCACTGAAGCAATGGATTATGTATGTCAGACTGGTTCTTGTCCATCCGAATCACAGAATCGTAGCACTCCCTTAAAGCAGAAAGGGACTATTTGGTCCTTTGAGCCTACACCGACCACAATCCCACTCAGCGGTTAGCCCTGCTGCCTCACAGCACCAAGGACCCGGCTTCAATTCCGGCCTCGAGTTTGCATTTTCTCTCTTTATTTGTGAGTTTCTCCTGGATGCTCCTGTTTCCTCCCACACTCCAAACATATGTGGGTTTGGTGGATTGGCCACGCTAAATTGCCCTTCAATTAAATACATTGGGTTAAGTGGGTAGGGCCTGGGTGCACTGCAGTGTGGGGACTGTATGAGGCCCTATCCCTGTACCTCACATTTTTATCATGCTAATCTCCCTGACATTAAGGGGCAATTTAGCACGGTCAATCAACCTAACCCAAACATCTTTGGAATCTTTGACGCTCGTTGCTTAGTGAATTGTTGTACCGATTATCCTCAAATTTGTCTCCCGATAATTAATCCATTATTTTATCTTTAATTGAATGGGTCACTTGTTGCCTATTGTTAAATACAGGCAGTATGTCACAGTTTTTCCCAATCTTCTGCCACTTCACTTGTGCTCAGTAACTCCCTCAATATTGGCGAGTAATACTGCATAAGTCTTCGTTCTGGTTTCTTCCAGCACTCTGAGATAAACAGCATTCATCTCCGAGGACTTATTTGTTTCCAGCTCCTTCAGCCTGTCAAGAATAATTTTATTTATCTTGAAGTGATTGATTTTGCTTAGGTTATTTTTGCTTCAGAAGCACGTATAGTGCGTGTTACTCCCCTTGAAGAGTTGAAGGAAGAAATAGTTCAGGATATTTATGACTTGTGTTTATTTTTGGTTTCCAGCCTGTATTAAAGTTTTTGACAACAAATCACTTTAAAATAACATAGGAAAACCCTTTAAAAGCACATTTATTTTTGCCCTATTATAAGGGGTGGCACAGTGGTCAGCACTGCTGCCTCACAGCCCCAGGGACCCGGGTTTAGGTCACTGTCTGTGTGGAGTTTGCACATTCTCCCTATGTCTGTGTGGATTTCCTCCTGGTACTCCAGTTCCCTCTCACAATTCAAAGATGTGCAAGTTACGTGCTAAATTGCCCCTCAGTGTCCCAGGATACATAGGCTGGAGATTTTTTTTAAAAAAAAATCATTCATGGGACATGGGCATCGCTGGCTGACCAGCATTCCTAACTGCCTTGAAGGGCAATTGACAGTCAACCAGTTTGCCGTGGTTCTGGAGTCACATATAGGCCAGATCAGGTAAGGACAGCAAGTTTCCTTCCCTAAAGGACATTAGTAATGTTTTTCCACAATCATCAGTAGGTTCTTAATTCTACATATTTTTAATTGAATTCAAATTCCATCATTTGCTGTGGCGGGATTCAAACCAGGGTTCTCAGAACATTAGTTGAGTTTCTGGATTAATAGTTTAGTGATAATACGACATCACCTTCCCATTAGCAGGGTAAATATGTGGGATTACGGGGATAAGACCTAGGTGGGATTGCAGTTAGTGTAGAGCTGATGGGCCGAATGGCTGCTTTCTGCGCTGTATGGATTCTATAATTCTATGATACTGGAAAATTCTATTATTTTTACCGATGTGCTTAGACACAGCCTCTGTAACCCAATCTTTCTCTATACCCTAGCAATGACTGTAACACTACATTCTGCATTCTCTCCTTTCCTTTTTCCCCATGCACTTTATGAATGGTATGCTTTCTATAACATGCAAGAAACAATACTTTCCGCTGTATCCCAATACATATGACAATAATAAATCAAATCGAATCTTTAACCAGCTTTCTCTCTGTATCTCTGATCAAACTTTTATTTTTGTTTTCAATTTCTTAAATATTCAAAGAATCATAAGTGCAGAAGAGGCCCTTCGGCCCATCGAGCCACTCTGACACATTAGAAACACCCACCAGTACTTGACCCATAGCCCTGAATATTATGATGTGCTAAGTGCTCATCCAGGTACATTTTAAAAATGAGGCATCCCACCTCCACCACCCTCCCTGGCAGCGCATTCCAGACTATTATTACCCTCTGGGAAAAACATTTTTCCTCATATCCCCTTAAACCTTCTGCCCCTTGCCTAGAACCTATTTACCCTTGAGACTGACCCTTCAACTAAGGAGAACAGTTGCTCCTTATCCACTCTGTCCATGTCGCTCATAATCATGTACCCTCAATCAGGTTGCCCCTTAGTCATAAAATCATAAATATCATAAAACCATGCATTGCGGAAGAGGCTCTTTGGCCCATCGAATCTGTACTGACCCGTGAGAAATACCTGAACTCCCACCTAATCCCATTTACCAGCACTTGGCCAACAGCCCAAATAATAATAAAGATTAATTTTTGGGCTGACAGATTGCAACTAATTGAGCAATGAGAGCTTAGTGTTCAGGTCTCCGCAGTTTGCAATCTATATCAATGACTTGGATGAGAGGACTATGTTTAATATGCATAAGTTTGCAGATGATACAAAGCTGGATGAAAAAGTAAGCTGTGAGGAGGACTGCAAAGCGGTGGAGACCAATGAAGTGGTTAAGCGAGAATATGGTGGTTGGAGTGTAATGTGGTGAGAAAACTGGAAAAGCAGAATATTAAAAAGAAGGGAGAAACTGGTAAATAATACTCAGAGAACATAAGAACGTAGGGCAGCATGGTAGCACAGTGGTTAGCACTGCTGCTTCACAGCACCAGGGACCCAGGTTAGATTCCTGGCTTGGGTCACCGTATGCGTGGAGCTTGCACAGTCACCTTGTATCTGCATGAATTTCCTCCAGTTTCCTCCTCATTCTGAAAGACGTGCTGGTTAGGGGCATTGATCCAAATGGATGCTAGACTGTGGCGACTAGGGGAATTTCACAGTAAATTCACGTAACTTATTGTGTTGACGTAAGCCTTACTTGTGGCTAATAAATAAACTTCAAATCACTAGGAGCGGGAATAGGCTGCCTGGCCTCTTGAGCCTTCTCTGGCATTCAATAAGATCACGGCTGGACTTTTCGTAGACTTCTCTGCTCCAATGAAAACAACCCAAGCTTACGCAACCTCTCTTCATGACTGAAATATTTCATCCCAGGCAGCATCCTGATGAATCTCGTCCGCACCCCTTTCCAGTGCCATCACATCCTCCCTCTAATGTGGCGACCAGAATTGCAAGCAATAATCTAATTGTGGCATCACCAAAGAACTATTCATTCCAGTAAACCTAAACTCTGTGCAAAGATTATTTATCCTGTTTATTTATTTCCTGATTAGTCTATTAAGCCATTTAAAGGTCACATTTATTTAGACTGAGTTTGTTGATTTTAGAAATGTAACTAATATTCATTCTTTCAACATTGTACCTACAATGGAATTCCACTTGGCTTCCGATGAAGTGCTACCCAGCAACCTATCCAAAATTTGTATATTAGTCATTTTCTTGAATTGAAAGCCTTTTATAGTCATAGACAGCTCCTTGATCTACGTACTTTAGACTTCATGTTGATAGGGAAGCAACGGTCTAGTGCTATTTATAGAATCCCTACAGTGCAGAAGGAGGCCATTCGGCCTATCAAGTCTGCACCGACCACAATCCCACCAAGGCCCTATTCTTCTAATCCCATATATTTACCCTGCTAATCCCCTGACACTAGGGTCAATTTACCATGGCCCATCAACCTAACTGACACATCTTTAGACTGTGGGAGGAAACCAAAGAACCTGGAGGAAACCCATGCAGACATGAGGAGAATGTGCAAACTCCACACAGACAGTGACCCAAGGCCGGAATTGAACCTGGGTCCCTGGGGTTGTGAGGCAGCAGTGCTAATCACTGTGCTGCCATGCCACTTGTGACTGTTAAGCCAGAAACTCAGCTAATATTCTGGGGACCCAGGTTTGAATTCTGGCCGACAGTGGAATTTGAATTCAATTTTAAAAGAATCTGGAATTAAAAATCATAAAACCATTGTCGATTGTCGGAAAAACCCATCAGGTTCACTAATATCCTTTAGGGAAGGAAATCTGCTGTCCTTCCTGGTCTGGCCTGCATGTGACTCCAGAGCCACAGCAATGCGGTTGAGTTTCAATTGCCCTCCAAGGGCAGCTAGAGATGGGCAATAAATGCTGGCCAGCATGTGATACCCATGTCCCTTGAATGAATAAAAGAGATCTATAAGCAGGTGCGAGACAGGAAATTGCCAATGCTGTTTAATGATGTTATTAATCTTCAATAAATTCGAATAACCATCTTAATCATGATGTCCGTCCACAGACTGGAACCAGGTGGTTACTGCCACTCAGGAGAGCACTTCAAAAGATATGGTAGGATTATTAGCCGCTTGTGACATCGTTTTAGTGTTAACTAATTAATGAGCAAATCAATTTTTAAAAATTGTTCTGCTCATTCAGGAAAGGATCACTCGGCATTCCGGCCGTACATTCCAATAATGTATGAATTTGTATTTCAGTAATGGTAGTGGCACCATGGTCAGCACTGCTGCCTCACAGCGCCAGACACCCGGGTTCAATTCCAGCCTTGGTAACTATTTGTGTGGAGTTTGCGCTTCCTTCCCATATATGCTCAGATCTGCTCCAGTTTCCTCCCATACTCCAAAGATTAAAGTTTACTTATTAATGTCACAAGTCTGCTTACATGAACACTGCAACGAAGTTGCTGTGAAAGTCCCCTAGGCACCACACTCTGGCGCCTGTTCGGGTACTCTGAGAGTGAATTTAGCATGACCAATGCACCTAACCAGCACGTCTTTTGGAGTCTGGGGTGAAACTGAAGGAAACCCATGCAGACACGGGGAGAATGTGCTGACTTCACATAGACAGTGATGCAAGTCAGGAGTCGAACCTGGGGGTCTCTGGTGCTGTGAGGCAGAAGTCTGAGCTACTGTGCCACCTTGCTGCCCCATGTGCGGGTGAGGCTGGATTGGCCATGCTAAATTGCCCCTTAGAGACAGGGAGGATAGCAGGGTAAATACGTGGGGTTACGAGGATGGGTGGGACTGGTGTTAGTGCAGACTTGATGGGCTGAATGACTTTCTTCTGCACTGTAGTGATTCTCTGATTCTAGTGGATCATCTGCCATTGTGCACCAGACAACTGATAACTAGTGTGGAGGCAGGCAGGCCATTCCTAAACAAAGACTACTGGGAGTAGTTAGGGGTTCAGTTATTTAGAATTCCAGCAACATCAGCAATGTGTTGGCACTGACTCTAACCAGGTTTTTAATCTAACCCACATCCCTCCCCTCCACTAACTTGCAGTTACAATAAACAAGGAAGTATTGGCAATCACTCCCTATTAGGGACCACACAACAGCAACTTCCAATAGACAGACAACTGAAAACATTCCTGTTTCTGTGACACACCAGCATTACCCAGCCTGGGCATGCCTGCTTTACTCCCTCTGAACAGCTCCCAGCGATAAAGAGTGAAGTTGGACAGCACAAGTTGACCTGGTCCTGAGAGAAAGCTCAGTTACATGGTGCCTCTGCAGAAAGGGAGCTGGGGCAGGCAATAAAACACAGCCCCCTTAACTTCAGGGGATTCCACAGGGGGACCAGTTTGCCAACACTGAGCTGGCACACAGTCCCCTCTAACCCAGAGAAAGGGCACAGACTGGGGCAAAGGGAAATCCAAACAGTCCGGAATCCTCATGCCCTCTTCAGCTGGGGTGGGTGTCACAGATGCAGCTGTAAACTTTATTCCATTATAAAACAAAACTCTTTGGAAATGTCCACGAAGCAAGTGAGGCATTTAAGATCTCAATTTCTTAGTCCAGTTTTGTTCTACCTTTGTCCAATTTTGCCACCGGTTTGTGTGAGTGCAAAGGGATGAAATATTCCCCCAATAGGGAGAGACAGAGCAGTCTCCACCCTCCCACTTCACTTTAACTACTCTGCAATATCCCCCATTCAAAAGAGAAAAAGGGAAATAATTTTTTTTTCACAATTCCCATCTAGTAAACTCTGGGTGAGAAGTGAAATTCCTTAAGAAGTCTCACAACACCAGGTTAAAGTCCAACAGGGTTTATTTGATACTAAACCACAGGCGTGTGGCGTTTACTATCAAAGAAACCTGTTGGACTTTAATCTAGTGTTGCGAGATTTCTAACTGTGTTTGCCCCCAGTCCAACCCCTGCATCTCCACATCATGAGGAGTGAAATTCCCAGATTTGAGCTTTAGATGCAAATTCCGCTGTGTGTAAACTCGTTTAAAATCAGAAAGAGTTCAATGCCAACTCCAGTCACCTCTAACTCTGGTCATCTCCCACTCTGTCTGGAGAAACTTACACCTGTCTCTTTCAGTTGCTGTGGCCACCTTTGAAACTTTTTATCTTAATGATATTCTTATCTGTCAATCTTCAATGTCCACAAACAGTGCATCTTCCCACGGGGTGATATTTGTCTTTAGGCTTTGAGATATGACTCGATCCTTCACCTAATTTTAACCGACATCACCCCCCCCCCCCCCACCACGCCTTCCCCACACATCCTCTCGGTCCCCCTCCCCAGGGATCCTGCCTCTCTTTCCCTGGCTCACCTGCTGTGCTGCGTAAGATCCAGACCGCTAGCAGGAAAGATTGCAGACTGATGCCTCTGAGTGCAGGCATGGCGATTGCTGCTCTGGGTGGTGGGGGGAGAAGCACTCGCTGTCGTTCTTTTCCTTTGCAAAATTAGCTCACATTCTGGCCAATGGTAACGAACAGGAAAAGTGGCCGAGGAAAAAAGGGGAGCAGATCCCTGGCGCCTCTCAAACTGGTCCGCTTCTGCCCCACATTTCTCTGTGTGTGTGCAGAATTGCCTTCGACTGAGAAACTCTCACAATGATTCTCTCTCTGTGGAGTTAACTTGAACTTGGAGACACGGCGTCACTCAAAAGCTGGCAAGGTGCCGACACAGAGAGAGAGAGAGAGAGAGTGAAGTGCTTGAGCAAAGACACAATTTAACCATCTTATTATCGAGTGTCGTTCTGAAGAATGCAAGCAACATTGTGTTGTTAAAGTTCGAAACCCTCTTTACACCTTCAATAACTCAGTCCCTGTAGTCAAAGCTTACAAGGAACGGAGGGAGACCACTTCATTCATTCGTGGGACATGGGCCCTTGCTGGCTGGCCAGCAATTATTGTCCATCCTTAGTTGCCCTTGAAGGGTAGTTAAGAGTCGACCACATTGCTGTGGCTCTGGGGTCACATGTAGACCAGATCAGGTAAAGACAGATTTCCATCCCTAAAGGACATTAATGAACCAGATCGCTTTTAACAACAATCAACAATGGTTTCATGGTCATCCGTAGATTCTTACTTCCAGATATTATTTATTGAATTCAAATTCCTTCTTTTCCTTTGGTGGGATTTGAACCCAGGTCCCCAGAAGATTAGCTGGATTAATAGTCTGATGATAATACCATTAGTCCATTACCTTCCTATTTGAAACATTTTTTTGATTTTATTTGATTTATTGAAACATATATTGGAATACAGTGAAAAGTATTGTTTCTTGTGCACTATACAGACAAGGCACACTGTTCATAGAGTATGTGGGAAAGGAGAAGATGCAGGATGTAGTGTTACAGTCATAGCTAAGATGTAGAGAAAGATTAACTCAATGCGAGCTAGGTCCATTCAAAAGTCTGATGGCAGCAGGGAAGAAATTGTTCTTGAGTTGGTACATGTCCTTAGAATTTTATATCTTTTTCCTCATGGAAGAAGTTGGAAGAGTCTGTGTCCAAGGTGCATGATTAAGCTAGTTGCTTTTCCAAGGTAGTGTGAAGTGTAAACAGCGTCAGTGGATGTCTAGTTAGTGACACTGATCAACATGGTTAGTTCAATATGGAGAGGAAAATATTCCTGCTGAGTATGGGATGTGGGGTGTCAGAGGCAAGGCCAACACTTGTTGCCATCCCTAATTACCCTTAAACAGAATGGTTGGCTAGATTGTTTCAGAGGGCAGTTTGACCACATTACTGTGGGCCTGGAGTCACATGGAGGCCAGACCAGGCAAGGATAGCAGATTTCCCTCCCTAAAGATGTGAACCAGATAGGTTTTTAAGATGCTGGACTATAGTTTCAGGCTTCACTGTAAATGTAAAAGAATGAGTGAAGAATGTGCTAACTAGGGGAGAGGGAGAGCTAAAGATTTCCCATGTGTTAAATGCAGCAGTTAGGGTTATAAGGATGGTGGGTGTAAAAGGCAAAAGTGTCCGATCAGCCATGATTGTATTGAATAGTAGAGCAGACTTGATGGGCTGAATGGCCTACTCCTGTCCCTATGTTTCTATAATCTTGGGGAATAGAACATGGTTGGGTCATTAATTGGCTTTTGACATATAGACCAAGCACCAGACTATCCAATATACATAGTCCTCAATAGATTACACTGCCTGCCATATTCATAAAGGCACAAGAAGCATTGTTCTGGGCCCATGTCTGATATAACCACAGTGTCCTTTGCCCCATGTAAATAAACAGTCCACTGCCCATTTCAGCCTCTCTTTCCTGAATTGACATACTCCAATTGTAGCCAACTGCATTCAGGAAAACAGAATTTTACCACCTCGCCCACCCCAGAATCAGGGCTGGAGAGGCTCGCAGAGCAGCATTCTCTGTTGGCCTGGGGTGGGATCTTGTGAGCCTTGGGCGGCGAGGTGGTAAAATTCTGGCATTTATATCAGCTCACTAACAGTTCTTAAAGGGACAGTAAGAGGGCAGCATTAAACAAGTAGATTTGGTAAGTAAAAATATTTCAGTTCTCCTACTTCTAGTGCTGAAGACCCCTGGTCACTCTTAACTCTCTGATTGGATCATTCCTCCGGACTCCGGATCATCCTTTCCCTCCCAGAACCTGAGAGTGCTGCCAGTAAGGAATTGGTCTGAAATCCGGTGCTAATTCACTGGCAAGCCCACTTAATAACCATCATTCATCCTGTATTTGGTGCCATATTGAATTGAGCTCTGAGGCTCAGGATTAGATACAGCTCAGGATTTTCCTCTTCAGAAGCAGGAATCATTTTTTGGCTTGAACTAATTCCTAGACATATGGGTGCTATGTGTTAAATAGAAGAATGAGGCAGCAGGGTGGCACAGTGGTTAGCATTGCTGCCTCACAACGCTGGAGATCCAGGTTCGATTCCCAACACAGTCATTGTCTGCGTGGACTCTGAACTTTCTCCCCATGTCTGCACGGGTTTCCTCCGGGTGCTCTGGTTTCCATCCACAGCCCAAAGATGTGCAGGTTAGATGGATTGGCCATGTTAAATTGTCAGGGGGGGCTAGCAAAGTAAATACATGGGGTTATGGGGCAAGGGGCTGAGTGGAATTGTGGTTAGTACAGACTGGATGGACTGCACGGCTTCCTTCACTGTAGGGATTCTGTTGATTCTTGAGAAAGATCCAAGTATCATCTCATGCGTGGAATGGAACCGTGAGATAATGTGCTTGTTACGTGTGGGTGTTTCGCTTTGACAATGTTTTGCACAAAAAGCATTTGAAAAAAAGTTGTACTTGGTATTTTAAAGCCAACTTGCATTTAGTCAATTTAAAAAACAAACTGACTGACATAAAAGTGTTTAAAATACTAATGAAGGGAGAAAAAGGCAAAAGAGAAGAAAACTAATTTTCCAGCATGGCTATTGGCAAACACCTCTCAGCTTTTGTGGAGTTTTTTTGTATAAAAGGTTCTTTGCTTTTTTTTTTATCCTTTTTACTGCACCTAATTGCGCCTCATGGACTGCAGCAGTTCAGGAAGGAAGCTCACCCCCATCTTCTTAAGGGCAATAAGGGGATGGGCAATAAATGCTGATCTAGCCAGCAATAGCCACATCCTCTACAGGAATAAAAAAAACTCTAGTGAAGTTGAACTCATGTCCTATTCAAGTTGGATATAACCCAAGCTCTTGCACTCTAAACCCCTATTAATAAAACCTAGAATAGTGTACGCTTTGTTAACTGTGCTCTTAACCTGTTCTGCCACCTTTACTGATGTATGTACATAGACATCCATGTCCTTTTAGAATTATACCCCCTATTTGATAATTCTCTCAATGCTCTTCCTACCAAAATGAGTCAGTTCACATTTCTCTCTGTTGAACTTCATCTGCCATCCCTCTACCCAATCAATGCACCAACTTGTCTATGTCCTTTTGAAGTTCTAACTAAGCTCACAATTATCTTGTACAACTTACAATTCTGTCTCCTGGTCCTCCTCAATTGATTTAATTTGGATCCATTCCAAATGGATAAACACCTATCCCAATATTACTATCCTAACTGAGAATCAAATCCCTAGACCAATGAACCAGCAAGCAATGACCGAGGCAATAGTGGGACAGTGGTTAGCACTGCTGCCTCACAGCTCCAGGGACTCAGGTTTGATTCCCGGTTTGGGTCACTGTCTGTGTGGAGTTTGCACATTCTCCCTGTGTCTTTGTGGGTTTGCTCCCACAGTCCAAAGATGTGCAGGTTAGGTTGATTGGCTCCTTTGGCTGGACGGCTGGTTAATGATGCCAACAGACAAGTTCAATTCCTGTACTGGCTAAGGTTATTCTTGAAGGCTTCGCTTTCTCAACCTTGCCCCTCGCCTGAGGTGTGGTGATTCTCAGGTCAAATCATCACCAGTTAGCTCTGACCCTTATAGAGGGGGAGCGGCCTTTGGTCATCTGGGATTATTGTGACTTTAGCTTACCTTTCAAGGTAGACAAGAAGAATCGGAATTCCATATTTTGAAGGTGTAGAATTACAAGTGATCTGATTGAGATTTATAACATAATGAAAAGGAATAGATTTATAGAATCCATACAGTGCGGAAGGAAGCTATTCGGCCTGTTGAGCCTGCGCTGACTACAATTCTAACTAGGCTTTATTCCTGCATCCCATATATTTACACTGCTAATCCCTCTGATACTAAGGGGGGCAATTTAGTATAAAAGTTGGCAAGTTATATTTCACCTGTATAAAACCTTGGTTAGATCATATTTGGAATATTGCTACACAACCAGGAGCATGTGGGTGCTTTGGAGAGAGTGCAAAGAAGGTTCACCAGGATGTTGCCTGGCCTGGAGATCTTTAGGTATGAGGAGAGGTTGGATAAACTTGGATTGCTTTAAAAGAATGGAGGCTGATGGGAGACCTGATAGAAGTCTACAAAATTATGAGAGGTATAGACAGGGTGGGTAGTCAGAAGCTTTTTCCCAGGGTGGAAAGACTGACTGCAAGGGTATTTGGCACAGTGGTTAGCACTGCTGCCTCACTGCACCAGGGACCCAGGTTCGATTCCTGGCTTGGGTCACTGTCGGTGTGGAGTTGGATGTCCTCCCCGTGTCTGCATGAATCTCCTCCAGGTGCTCCGGTTTCCTCCCACAGCTCAAAGATGTCTGGGTTAGGTTAATTGGCATGCCAGGGGGATTGACAAGGTAAATATGTGGGGTTACATGATTAGGTTTTGGGTGGGTTTATGATTGGTGCAGACTTGTTGGGCTGAATGTCTCATTCTGCACTGTAGGAATTCTATGAAGAGGGCACAGGTTTAAGGTGAGAGATAGTAAGTTTAGGGCAGATGTGTTTTCACACAGAGGGTGATGGGTGTCTGGAACACACTGCCAGTGATGGCAATGGAAGCAGACACATTAACAACATTCAAGGCATATGTTGATAGATACACAAATGGGAAGCAAGCAGAGGGATAGAAACTCTGTATCGGTGTAGGCTTGGTGGGCCAAAGGGCCTGTTCCTGTGCCGTATTGGTCTATGTTCTTTTAGTTTACTGTGGTATAATGTCCATGTGGCTTTGAGACTGTGGCCAGAATTCTCTGACCTTGCCCACAACTAGGATTCTCCAACCCTGCTGCAGTGAAAGGAATTTAGGCTGAACACCAAATTCTCCATTCTGGCTGGCAGGATTAACAAATTTGGAGAATCCTGACCTGTGAGTTGGCCAACTTAGCCATGGTAAGATGATGCCAGTACAATGCTCCCCTACCAAAGGACTTGCAAGTGTTAAGTCAGCTATCAATCTGCAGCCGTTGCTTTCACTGCCTCTATGAATGGGAAAGGAGAGAAAAAAATATTTTCCATTCAACAGCCTTGTTTAATGAAACCTGCTTCCTGTGTCCTATTTTCATGGACAGATGCAAGTTAAACTATTACTGACGGCTCAGAGGAGGAAGCCAGATCGAAATGCGAAATATTTATAGCTGAATGTGCTGCATCTGCCAGAACCCAGCCACCTGCACCATCAGCTGAACCGGAGCTCAGCTCAGCTCAGCGGCCTCAGGTCACCATCTGTGTGTGGAGGCTGCATGTCCTTCCCATGTCTGCGTGGGTTTCCTCCGGGTGCTCCAGCTTCCTCCCACACTCCAAAGGTGTGCGGGTTAGGTTGATTGACCATGCAAAATTGCCTCATAGTGTCAGGGGGACTAACTAGGATAAATACATCTGGGTACGGGGATAGGATTTGGGTGGGACTGTTGTTGGTGCGGGCTTGATGGGCTGAACGGCCTGCTTCTGTTCTGTATGGATTCTATGTACCTCAGCTCATGAGGTTCAATTCCCCGGAGTGGGCTCAAACAAGTGACTTTCTGACCCAGCTGAACCACAATAACACTCAAAGGGACAGAGTTGAACAATGAAACACACAGAGGCCCGCGCTGGCCAAGGCATTGATTCTGGGAATGGTGAAGATTGGTGATTGTTATTCAATTCACTCCCAGTGAAAACATCTCCCCTACGTGTCTTTCAGCCCATTTTGTCAGCTCAGAAAGAAACCTTGTCAACTTTATTTTTCTGCTGCTTCTATCGCCTCTGTCCTATACCAGTGCGTTTAAAGACATGGGCTGGAATTCTCCTACCCATATGCCGATGGGATTCTCCAGTCCCGCCGGCAGCCCAACCCCCACCCACGGGTTTCCTGACCGCATGGGATGACATGAATGGGAATTCCCATTGACAGCGATGGGACTGGAGAATTCCCACTGGCAAACAATGCACCACCTCCCACTGGCAGGAAATACAATGTTGGAAGGCCAGAGAATTTCATTCATTTTATGCTGTTTTACCCTCAAACAAGCAACCATAGCAATATTTCTTTGATTTGATTTATTATTGTCACATGTATTAACATACAGTGAAAAGTATTGTTTCTTGTGTGCTATACAAGACAAAGCATACCGTTCATAGAGTACATAGGGGAGAAGGAAAGGAGAGGGAGCAGAATGCAATGTTATAGTTGCAGTTAGGGATAGAGAAAGATCAACTTAATATAAAGTATGTCCATAGTCTGACAGCAGACAGGGAAGGAGCAGTTCTTGAGTCAGTTGGTATGTGAGCTCAGGCTTTTGCATCTTCTTCCCAATGGAAGAAGGTGGAAGAGAGAATGTTCTAGATGTTTGGGGTCTGTGATTACGCTGGCTGCTTTTCCGGACAGCGGGAAATGTAGACGGAGTTAATGGATGGAAGACTGGTTTGTGTGAAGGGCTGATCTTCATTCACAACCTTTTATAGTTCCTTATGGTCTTGGGCGGAGCAGGAGCTGTGATACTGTGATACAACCAGAAAGAATGCTTTCTATGGTTTAATTGACAAAGGGGGACTCAGAAAAACACTCATTTTGTTGTATTCACCATGGGCCTGGAAGTGGCTACAGTTCCTATTGAGGTGGGTCCCAAACTCATTGAGTCATTACAGCTCAGAAAGAGGCTATTCAGCCCATAAGATCCATGTTGGTTTTCTGTAGAGTGACTCAATCAGCTCCATTCTTCCTCTCTATTCTCATACCCTCGCAAATGCCCACCCAACTGCTATTTGAAATCACTCATCATCATTCTTACCTCTCGTCTGTTTGTGTTCAATGCTGCTATGGGGATGTAGGGCTTTGAGGAATGAGGGATGTTCCTTACCCTTCCTTTCAATGACTCCGAGTACTATATACAAATAAGTGAGTGTTTTAGCAGCAAGTCTGGTCTTGTACTGAGCGATGTCAGCTCGTTAGAATTTCTACTAATTGGTCCACAGGCAGGAACGACACACACTGTTCTACTCACTGTGTCAATAAATCTTTAACACCCACCTGAATGGCTGGAGATGGTTCAATTGAATGTCTCATGGCAACCAGTGTATCAGGCGGCACGCTGGCACAGCAGTTAACACTGCTGCCTCACAGCGCCAGGGACCCGGGTTCAATTCTGGCCTCTGTGTGAAGTTTGCACATTCTCCCTGTGTCTGCATGGATTTCCTCCACGTTGTCTGGTTTCCTCCCACACTCCAAAGATGTGCGGGTTAGGTTGATTGGACACGCTAAATTGTCCCTTAGTGCCAGGGGTCTAGCAGGGTAAATACACAGAGTTACAGGGATAGGGTTTAGGTGGGACTGTTGTTGGGGAGGGCTCAATGGGCTAAATGGCCTCCTTCTATTCTGTATGAATTCCACATACCTCAGCTCATGAAGTTCAAATCCCCGGAGTGGGCTCGAATAAGTGACTTTCTGACCCAACTGAACCACAATGACACTCAAAGGGATAGAGTTGAACAATGAAACATACAGAGGCTCACGCTGGCAAAGGCATCGAGTCTGGGAATAGTGAAGATTAGTGATCGTTATTCAATTCACTCCCATGAAAACATCTCCCTACGTGTCTTTCAGCCCATTTTGCCAATGTTAACCTGCCCAATTGGGGATGAGAACTCAGTAAGAATTTAGCAACACCAATTTTAAATCCAACCGATTTATTTGATAGTAAAATTGCGAGCTTTCAACACTCTGTGTCTTCGTCAGGCAAATGCAGTGTTCTGGTCTGCCATGGGAAATATACAAGTGCCGTCTTCCACAGATTATCGGTCATTCCCTGTCTGTTTATCCATTTGTGCTGTTATATTATCAACTCTCACACAAAGGCTGAAACTCTAATAGAAATAATGTCCGGGGCGGGGTGTTGGGGGTAGGGGGAGGCATGTGGAATGGCACTAAATCATAATGCTCGTTTGGAGAGCAAATAGCCTTCTTCTGCACCATAACAATTCTGCTGTTTTCCAGCCCTTCCAGCTGGCAGGATCTTCCAGTCCCATCAATAGTGACCTCCACCCCTCTCAAATGCATCCCCCAAATTGGAGGAGGTGGGTGTGTGGTACACAAAATTCTATAGATGTGGCAGGACTGGAAGATTCCTATGCCATGACAGCATATGCTGCAGGGGAGGCAGAAATGAAAAACCCTGCCCTTTAAAGGATCTTCAACCCAACCCCATATCTGAATCTCTCCACAGATACTGCTGGGCACTTAGAATGACTGAATCTGTACAGTGCAGGAGGAGGCCTTTCAGCCCATCAAGCCTGCAGCGACAACAATCCCACCCAGACCCTATCCCCATAAATCCATAAAGTTTACCCAGCCAATCTCCCGATACGAAGGGGCAACTTAGCACAGTCAATCCACCTAACCCACACATCTTTGGAATGTGGTAGGAAACCGGAGCACCCGGAGGAAATCCATGCAGACATGGGGAGAATGTGCAGATTCAGCATAGAGTGTCACCCAAGGTCAAGGATCCTTGGTGTTGTGAAGCAGCAGTGCTAACCGCTGGGCCACCAGCATTTTCTGTAGTTATTTCAAGTTTCCAGCATCCGCAGCATTTTGCTCTTTTCTTTCCCCATCCTGTTAAGTGTTGTTTGTCCCCTTTTGGGTTAGTAATCCTCTAGTGGCCAGAATTCAGCAGCAGCGAATTTCATTCACTCAATTCTTTAAACGCTTGCCTTTTATAATTAAGCAACCTGTTGGATTTAAATGTGGGGGCAATTTGTCCAGGGTTCTGTTGCCATTAGTGCCTCCGATACTCAATCTCAGAGGCTAAGGACAGGGCAACTAGACAAGTGCTTCCTCGGAATATTTTAACACTCAACATCAGCTACACACTCCTGCTTCTGTCTTCGCCAGCTCCTGACGTTAATAATTTTATATTTCTGGCCTTAATTTGAGCTCTGGCTTCCAGTCCATGGGGAAGAGGACTGGAAGCATCTAACTTGTTTTCCATTTGGGAAAAAGGAAACTTTCCACTGAAATCTCTTGGCCGGAATTCAGTGCGAGTAACGCAAATGAAACTTATACTTAATCTAGCCTGCTGCCTCGCCTAATCCCTGGCATTTTACCTCCTTCATTTTTTGCATTATTTATACAATGCAGGACTGAGAGACTGCTTTGGCTGGATGAGCAGTCGTAGAGTGAAATCATTCTTTCTAATCCCTTCCCAACAGCCACGACAAATTAAAGGCACAGTGGTTAGTACTGCTGCCTCACAACACCAGAGACCCGGATTCAATTCCCGGTTTGGGTCACTGTTCATGCAGATTCTGCACATTCTCCCTGTGTCTGTGTGGGTTTCCTCCAGATGCTCTGTTCCCTCCCACAGGCCGAAAGATGTGTTGGTTAAAATTTATTTATTAGTGTCACAAGTAAGCTTACATTCACACTGTGAAAATCCCCTAGCTGCCACTTTCCGGCACCTGCTCGGATACGCTGAGGGAGCATTTGACACGGCCAATGCACCTAACCAGCACGTCTTTCGGACTGTGGGAGGAAACCGGAGCATCTGGAGGAAACCCATGCAGACTCGGGAAGAACATGCAAACTCCACGCAGACAGTGACCCAAGCCAGGAATCGAACCCAAGTCCCTGGCGCTGTGAGGCAGTTGTGAGATTAACCACTGTGCCACCATGCTGCCCATGGTTAGGTGCCTTGGCCATGCTAAATTTTCCCTCAGTGTACCTGAACTGGTGCCAAGTGTGGCGAGCAGGGGATTTTCACAGTAACTTCATTGCTGTGTTAATGTAAGCCTCCTTGTGACACTAATAAATAAAGTTAAGTGAATGCACATGTATCTCGTGGTCAATATATTTGTTTGTGTGATTTGCTGTTATGCTGCTGGTGCGTCCGTGCTGCACCCACCAGCCAACAGTGAGATCTTCCAGTCCTGCCACGTCAATGGGGTTTTCTGAGGTTGGTTGTTGGCGGGACTGGAAAACCCTGCGTGCGCTCTATGTTTGAATTTGATCTGAATTTTTGTCCCCCCAGGTCCCAAAGTTGCCTTCAGGATAAATGCAGGCACGAAATCTGGGAGGAGATAACCAGTTCAGGAGGATGAGCCCATGACAACCAGTTTGGAAAGCCAACTCTCAGAGGGAGGTTCTGCTGAAGTAAATGAGTTTACGGAGAGTGCCTGCATTCCTGGCCGTGGATTGGTTATGAGGGACAGGTGGGCTAGGACCTCTGGAAATCAAAGGGAAAACCCTCTCCCACCACAATAATTGGCACTGCCATGGTTGTGTGGCCCATTTGTGGAGCGGCACTTTTCAAATAGATGGTAACTCCAGCTATGAGGCCAACCCAACTCCTCTGAGGCCTAAGCAACTTCTCTGAGGCCTACCCAACTTCTCTGAGGCTTACCCAACTCATCTGAGGCCTATCCAACTTCTCTGGCGCCTATCTAATTTCGCTAAAGCTTACCCAACTTCACTGAGGCCTATCCAACTCCTCTGAGGCCTAAACAACTTTTCTGAGGCTTAGCCAACTCCTCTGAGGCCTATCTAACTTCTCTGAGGCCTACCTAACTTCTCTGAGGCTTACCCAACTCATCTGAGGCCTATCCAACTTCTCTGGGGCCTATCCAATTTCGCTGAGGCTTACCCAACTTCACTGAGGCCTACCCAACTTCACTGAGGCCTACCCAACTCCTCTGAGGCCTAAACAACTTTTCTGAGGCTTACCCAACTCATCTGAGGCCCATCCAACTTCTCTGGGGCCTATCCAATTTTGCTGAGGCTTACCCAACTTCATTGAAGCCTACCCAACTCCTCTGAGGCCTACCCAACTTTTCTGAGGCTTATCCAATTCTCCTGATAGGTACCCAACTCAGCTAGTGGGAGCCGTCCACAGTTTCACAGACGTGATGTGGCGGGATTGAAAACCCAGGCTGGATTGGGAAAGTGCCCTTAATGAAGTCTACAGCGAACAAAGAATAAAGAACAGTACAGCACAGGAACAGGCCCTTTGGCCCTCAAAGCCTGCGCTGATCATGATGCCTGTCTAAACTAGCCGTATGCACTTACAGAGTTCGTATCCTTCCATTCCCAACCTATTTATGTATTCGCCGAGTTGTCCCTTGAGTGCTGCTATAGTACCTCCTCCCATCTACCCCCCGGGGGAGCGTGTTCCAGACGTTCACCATTCTCTGTATAAAATAACTTGCCTCACACATCTCTCTAAACTTTTCCCCACGTCTGTGTCCCCTAGTACTTGACTTTTCTGCCCCTAGGAAAGAGCTTCTGACTATAAGAACATAAGAAATTGGATCAGGAGTAGGCCATCTAGCCCTTTGAGCCTGCCCTGCCATTCAATAAGACCATGGCTGATCTGAAGTGGATCAGTTCCACTTACCTGCCTGCTCCCCATAACCCTTAATTCCCTTATCGATTGATGTCACCCAACTCACAACTCAACTCTTGGACTGAAAGTAGTTCATTTCATCTCCAGTTTAAATGGGCAACCCCTTAATTTTAAACAGTGACCCCTATTTTGAGATTCTCTCATAAGAGGATGCTTCCCCTCCACATCCACTCTGTCAAGACCACTGTGGGTTCTGGTACGATGCTTCAATTTTGGGAGGGCCCAGTTAGTGACTGCATTGAGTTACAATTAATCGGACAAAACGGTTAACAATTTGCTGAGCTTAACAGCTTGTGACATAGAAATACAAATGGTGAGATTATTTTGAACATTCCCCGACAGGAAGCTGCCAAGTGGCACGGTGGCATAATGGGTTAGCACTGGTACCTCACAGCACCAGGGACCCCGGTTTCAATTCCAGCCTTAGGTCACTGTCCGTATGGAGTTTGCATGTTCTCCCTGTGTCTGTGTGAGTTTCCTCTGGGTGCTCTGGTTTGCTCCCACAATCCAAAAGGCGTGCTGGTTAGGTGCATTGTCCATGCTAAATTCTCTCTCATTGTACCCGAACAGGCGCCGGATTGTGGCAACTACAGGATTTCCACAGTAACTTTATTGCAGTGTGAATGTAAGCCTACTTGCGACATGAATAAAAAAAAATCAGCTTTAACATATTTTAAAAATAGGACGTTTAAAGACATAAAAAGGCGGTCAGTCACAAAAGCCCTTTTGCTGTCTCCCTCATTATCCCTTCCTGGTAACTCACCCCATCATTTAAACTGTCTATTTCAATATTCTTTCTTTATAACTTACCACATCATACACTTTGTCTCCTTCAGTATCCCTCCCTGGTAACTTACCCTATCATTTGATTACCCTTTGAGTTACTGGTGCCTTAATTAAAATTCCTGACTGGCCATAGCTCCGGCTGCCAGGATATTATATTAGTCAGTTAGATACACTTCAGTCATGTGGGCTGCACAGTGGCACAGTGGTTAGCACTGCTGCCTCACAGTGCCAGGGACCTAGTTTTGATTTCCGAGCTAGGGTCATTGTTTGTGTGGAGTTTGCACATTCTTTCTGTGTCTGCATGGGTTTCCTCGGATGCTCTGGTTTCCTCCCACAGTCCAAAGACCTGCTGGTTAGGTGCACTGGCTGTGCTAAATTCTCTCTTAGCGTACCTGAACGGGTGCCAGAGTGTGGCAACTAGGGGATTTTCACAGTAACTTCATTGCAGTGTTAATGTAAACTTATTTGACACTAATAAATGCATAGATTTATTAGAAGGAAAAGGCAATGGTGTATTGTCATTTAACTAGTAATCTGACTAATAATCTCTGGATTTCTCTGGAGCTCTGACACAGAGTCATTCAGACTCGAATCATTGGCTCTATTCTCTCGCCATGGATGCTGTCAGACCTGCTCAGATTTTCCAGCATTTTCTGTTTTTGTTTCCATTTCCAGCATCCACATTATTTTGCTTTTATCTAAATGCTCTGGGTTCCAAATCGGGCAGGTGATGGAATTTGAATTCAATGAAATATCTGGAATTGAAAAGTCTAACAATGGCCATGAGACCACCGTCGATTGTCGGAAAAACCCATCTGGTTCACTCATGTTCTTTGGGGGAGGAAATCTGCTGTCCTTACCCAGCCTGGCCTCGTCCTGGGCCACAGCAATGAGTTTGGTTTGGGAATGCCCTCTGAAATGGCCTGGCAGGGCCACTACTGCTACAAATGGAGCAAAAAGAAATGAAACCAGACACCCAGCACCAGAAATGACAATCGCAAACCCAGCGCTGTCAATCCTGCAATGTCCTTCTGTCAGAAAGATTAGTCTGGGGGCTAGTACAGAGCAGTCAAGTAACAGCCTGACATAGTCATACTCACAGAATCATACCTTACAGATAATACCCCAGACAACACCATCACCATTCCTGGGCACGTCCTGTCCAATCGACAAGTGGTAGCACAGTGATATACAGAGGGAGTTGCCCTGAAAGTGCTGAACATCGAGTCTGGACTCCATAAAGTCTCATAGCACCAGGCCAAACATGGGTAAAGAAACTCCCTTACTGATTACCATGGACCTTCAACTGGTGAATCAGTGCCCCTCCATGTTGATCATTATTTCAGGATAGATACAAAGGCCCGTGGAAGAGGTTTACCAGAGACAAGGGACTTTGACTCTGAGGACATTTTGGAAAAGCTCAGATTGTTCACCTTGGAACTGAGATGGTTAAGAGGTTAATTAAGATAGGTTTCCAAGAAGGTAAGACGCTTTGCTAGATTAAATCACAGAATCTTACAGCTCTTAGGCGTGGAGTGTGGGAGGTGAACTGTGGATTGGAAATTCCCTGCCAGGGAGTGCACATCCTCCACCAAGCTCTCCACTGTGGGTGCCAGCCTCACAATGTTTGCTTCGGAGTATCTCTGGAGACAGAATGTGATGAGACTCCACGATGTGGCCTTGCAGTCCAAGGAGGGAAGGTACCATCCCTTCCTCACGCTCGTGGCTTTGCCTTTGCCACTCCAGCAGCTCTGAGATGGATGAACTCTGGGGCACATCATCTACCCAGGGCACAGCAGAACCCTAGGATCCAGCATCCCTATGGGTCTTTGATGCCTGGGACGTCTCTGTCTCTGCTGACTCATCAGCTGTGAGGTGCCAACCACTGAGCAACCCTGAGGCCTGTCTGCTAGTTATGCCCAATGAGATGGCATTGTCCTCTCTCGTGGAGTGTGTGGGTGACAGTTATGTTCCTTCTTCAGTGTTATTCTCCGAGAATTTCTCTTGGAGCTTCCTGGGTCTATCATGTCCAGAGGGTGAGAGGTTGGATCTGGCTGGTTGACTGTTTGATCTGCGAGGGAAGTGAGATGACATTAGTTCAGGGCAAAAGCAGAAGGATAACTGAACTGAACTCATTGAGGATGGTGTCATGGCTGGATGTGTTGAGGGTTTTCATCCTCAGCGCCAGTACAGATGGTCCTGCTCCTCTCCAACCAGCTCAAGGACTCTTTCCTCAAATGGATTGAGGATCTTCAACTTGGCCATTGCTCTGGCACCCACTCACACCCAATGTGCTTGAGTTGCTCCTGCAATAAGACTTTTTTCAAATTAGTGTCACAAGTAAGGCTTACATTAACATTGCAATGAAGTTACTGTAAATTCCTCTAGTTGCCACACTTCAGCATCTGTTCGGATACACTGAGAGAGAATTTAGCATCACCAATGCATCTAACCAGCACATCTTTCAGCCTGTGGGAGGAAACCAGAGCACCTGGAAGAAACCCGTACAGACACTGGGAGAACGTGCAAATTCCCATTGAACCCGGGTTCCTGGTGCTGTGAGGCAGCAGTGCTAACCGCTGTGCCACCACTATGGCACCAGCTGGGAGACTATAGGCAGAACTTGTGCCAAGTCAGAGGGTAAGGATGTCTGGCATGTATGTTAAGTGAATGGGAGTGGGCATGTGAGGATTAGTGGAGCCATCTAGGAGATGGGGAGTGGCAGGGATAATGGGAACAGAATGAATGTTGGGGTTTCATGAGGTGGCTGGGAGAAAGTGTGATGGACATGTTAATGGGTGCAGGTGGACACATGAGAAGGGTGATTTATCCTGGCTCCACAAACAAGATCGGAAAATTCTGGCAATAATCTGACCATTATCACATTGCTGTTTGTGGGAGCTTGCTGTGCACAAATTGCCTACTGTGCAACAGTGACTACAGTTCAGATATAGTTCATCGGCTATAAAAACCTTTGCTTGGTGCTCATGAAAGAAATTAATACAGAAATGCAAATCATTTGGCCAGGGTTTTCCAGCCCCATTGTGGTGGCACCCACCGCCATGTGAAATTCGGCAGTTTAGCCAGAAGACCATTGACTTTTGACAGGACTGGAAAATCCCAGTGGTAGTTGGGACCAGAAATTCCCATCCTTTCTCTTTTGAAAAGGCCAGACAGATACAAAGGGGTTGATCTTATTCACTTGTCATGCTAATCGATTGGTGTCACAGGCCGATAAGATTAGACAAGAGGCAAAAGATTGGGCTCATGCCTTGTTTCTCACCTCTCGCGATATTACTGGTCACTGTTCTGCTGGCAAAATCAGCCTCGTGCCTCATGCCACTTGGAGATACAGTGCAATGACGCTCCTGCAGCTCAGCAGCTGGCTTTCCGGTGAGAATAGGCTCCGCCCACTGCCCCTACTGGCGAGAAGCACACTTGGCTTCATTTGTTTTCTAAGTGCTGTACAATTGTGTCTGACAGCCAAAAAGTGGGAACGATTCCCTCCAATTTTCATGCTCATTCGGCACTTAGAATTTTTGGTAAGGTTGCCCCCTGCCCCCTGCCCACACCCCCCAAAAGATGGTACAGTTAGGGCACAAATTTTGCATCATAGCTGGGTATACTTGCCGCTGCACTAAAGTGGCTTCAGAGGGGAACTAAATGGTTAGTGGAGCTGAGGCGCTTAAGGAAAGATGAAAGATGTGGAAATGTTTATCCTGGATAGAAACCAGACTGGGGCAAGCTCTTAATGATGTTCTCAATTTAAAAAAAATCACTTGTAAATACCAGGGTATAACATTCACGTTGGTAATTGTTGAATGACGTTAATGATAATTGCTCCTTACGCAGAGTAGCTGTGCAAACTAATGAGGATTAATTGGCAGCGGTGAAGTTGAAAGGGAAATAGTATCGTCCGACCTGAGTTAGCAAAATTGCAATCAGTAGAGAAGCACTTTCAGAGACTGCATTAGGAAACACAGGACAGATTTATTAATAAGAATTCTTCAGCAGTTTTTCTTGATTAATAAAAAATCGGGAATTATTGGGGAAAAGGCAAGAGAATGGGGATGAGAAAAATACCAACCGTGATTAAATGGTGGAGCAGATCCGATGGGCTGAGTGGCCTAATGCTACTCCTATTCCTCATGGTCTAATAGCAGCCTCATGGCTGCAGTTTGCTCTCTCCCTAAGGGGGAGGCTGTGGTGTAGTGGCATCATCACGAGACTAGAATCAGAGAGCCAGGTTAATGCTCTGGGAACATGGCTCGAATCCCCCACCATGACAGATGATGATGGGTGACAGATGGTAACAAATTGTCCCTAAATTGTCTCCCCTCAATCTGGTTTCCAATGTGGAGTACCGTAAGCATAGACAAGGGTCATGGGTGGAAGAGGGGACTCACAGTGTTAAAATGGCAGCAGAGGCTTGTTGGGCCAAAGGGCCTGTTTCCCGTGCTGTGTTGTTCTTTGTTCTTTGATATTTGGATCTGGAATTAAGAATCTTCTGATGACAATGAATCGATTGTCGGAAAAAACCCATCTGGTTCACTAATGTCCCTTTAGGGGAGGAAATCTGCCGTCCTATCTGGCCTGGCCTACATGTGACTCCAGGCCCATAGCAATGTGGTTGACTTTCAAGTGCTCTCTGAAGTGAAGGGTAATTAAGGAAGGGCAAGAAAAGCAGCAATCCATAAAATAGATATAACAAAAGGTCTCTTGCCTAAGCGGACTCGACATTCCCCACACCTCCCCACAGGGTGATTCCCCATGCTGCTTGATCTAATGCAGTAACTGATTAATGACTTGATGTCCCCTCAGTTTGATGCCTGGCTCCCAACAAGCCAGCTCAGCACTGGGAGGGAAAGCCAATGGCAGGGGGCTACAGACGGACATCCTTCTGGGAGCAATCCACGGTTAGTGGGAAGGAGCTCTGTTGGGGGAGGTGAGGAAAGCCATGATTGCACTTAGGCAAGTTGCCAATCATGGCTTGCATTGGTCGGAGGAGGAAAAGCCATCGTGGTGATGTGGGTCAGCGTATATGCTTTGAATGGAGGGTGCAGTGGTGGGGAAGGGTGGTGGGTGCAGAAAGAGAGACCACTGTGTCATGGGGAAGGCATGCGACTCTCTGTGGTTTACTGGAAGGAAAGACAACATTGGGCTGCTGCAGATTGGGGGCTGGTAAGTTTTTTTTTCTCTCCATTTGTAGGACATGGGTGTCACTGGCTGGCCAGCATTTATTGCCCATCCTTCGTTGCCCTTGGGGGGAGGGGGCAGTTGAGAGTTAACCACATTGCTCTAGAATCACATATAAGCCAGGCCAGGTAAGGATGGCAGATTTCCTTTCGCAGAGGGCATGAGTGAATCAGATGGGTTTTTCCTGACAATCAACAATGATTTTATGGTTATCAGCAGATTCTTAATTCCAGATTTTTTTTTATTGGATTCAATTCCAACATCTGCCTTGGCGGGATTCAAACCTGGGTCCCCAGAACATTAGCTGAATTTCTGGATGAATAATCTAGCGATAATACCACTAGGCCATCAACTCCCCTATTTGGAATGTTCTTTTGATTTATTATTGCCACATGTGATTGGTGAGGGGGCGGTATGTGTGTGTGGAGTGTGAAGAACCGTCACAACGGTCACAGCGTCGCTCTCTCACTCCTATCTTCCAAAAAGAATGTCAAATATAAACCATGAGATTCAGTCACAGAGGATTACGAAAGTTTAAATTATTGCTCACTCCTTGGCCTTATTTGAATGAGGTTACCAGTTAATGAGTATCATTTTCAGCCTTGTTCTGTTCTGTGTGTGTCCATGCAAAGGAGGAATTGATTTGGGTTTACCCAATGTCATTTTGTAGAAGGTTCTTAAAAGCAAAACAAAGAGTATTTATCTCATTGACTTATGTTGGATTCCATCTTTTTAAAACCTACAGAGACAATTTTCCCGTACCGCCGGCCAAGGAAACTGTAGGGGGCTGACTTGGCTATAATTATATATATATTTCTTTACAATGATTTGTCCGTGTGTGAGTTTGCAAGATGTAGGGAGAGATCTTCTGGATGCACCCATCCCAAAACTGGAGGGTCCCTCCCTACATCTACCAGGCTCATATACGGACGAATCATTGCATTGAAATATATAATTACATTGTTTACTATTAACACCTACTCGAGACAAAGCTTTAGGCTTTAATACCATCATTGCCACTCCTTTTGTGTTCTGTTGCGTGGCATTTTAGTCATTTAATCTGCCCTATGCTCTACCTTACCCCTGACCTTCCTTCTTGCTCCCCCTGCCCTCTCTCCTTTTCTCTAAGGCATATATCTCATCAGCCAGATTAAAAGTCAAACTGAATTCGAAAGCTGAACTCTCTTTATCTCTTCACAGATGCTGCCAGACGGCTGAGTCTTTCTAGCAGTTTCTGTTTATATCTCAGATTTTCAGCGCGGCAGTATTTAGCTTTTAATTACATTGCTTATCTGCCCTCTTTCGGTACGTCATTTATTGCAACAGTATCTGAGCTTGTACTCTGTAATGGTTTGTGTCTCCGGTTTGGGGATTAGACTGCCAAAACAATGAAAAACTCGTTGGGCCGAAGGGCCTGTTTCCCGTGCTGTGTTGCTCTAAAAAACTAGCAGGCTCATTGCTGTAGGCTTCCATGAGGAGTCATTGGGAAGAATATCTGGACCTCTTGGCCCACAAGGAGTAAAGTAAAAGGCAATTATTTTTCTGATTCACCAACTCCCATTTCCCCTTCACCAACCTTTCATAGAAATTATAGAAACCCTACAGTACAGAAAGAGGCCATTCGGCCCATTGAGACTGCATCAACCACAATCCCATCCAGGCCCTACCCCCAGATCCCTACATATTTACTCACTAATCTGTACATCTCAGGGCACTAAAGGCATTTTTTTTAGCCTGGCTAATCAATCTAACCCACACATCTTTGGACTGTGGGAGGAAACTGGAGCACCCGGACAAAACCCACGCAGACACGAGGAGAATGTGCAAACTCCACATAGACAGTAACCCGAGCTGGGAATTGAACCCAGGTCTCTGGAGCTGTGAAGCTGTAGTGCTAACCACTGAGCTACCGTGTCACCTTGGGAAACGCGCATGGCATCGGTAAAATTCAAACCGGGTTCCTAAGTGCACTGATTTCAAGCCTGATTTAAATATGTTAATAAAGTTTTCTCTCTCGGCATAGTTTAATTCACACTGAAAGATAGTGATGATAGGGCAGATTCCTTGCTGGCAGGTGAAGGACTGATTAAATTAAAGGAAAATACTCAGTTTGTGAGATTAGATAGCAATCTGCACTTTAAAGAAACTTATTTTACTTACTATAAACAAATGGAAATCTGCCTCTTTCTGAAGTGGCCTAATCAGAAAAAGAAATAAAATATTTATATTTCAATTGTCTTGATTATGACAGCAGTAGATCCCAAAGACCTCAGCACCAGTACTGCAGACAAGGAAGTAAAGTTTATTTATTAGTCACAGTAGGCTTACATTAACACTGCAATGAAGTTACTGTGAAAAATGCCTCAGTTGCCACACTCTGGTGCCTATTCGGGATACACTGAGGGAGAATTTTAGCATGGCCAATGCATCTAATCAGTACATCTTTTGGTCTGTGGGAGGAAATCGGAGCACCTAGAGGAAAACCACGCAGACATGGGGAGAATGTGCAAACTCCACACAGACAGTGACCCAAGCCGTGTCCCTGGCACTGTGAGGCAGCAGTGCCGCCCTCACTCTCATTCCTAATAGAAATCCAATAGTACAATGTTCAAAGAACGAATGTCACCACTTTTTAGCAATGGACTTTGTTTATTGGCGGCTTTTCAGTGATTCTTTGAGCTGTCAACTTCCCAGAGATCCTGTGCCAACCTTTCAAAAATGTCTTCTGAGTCTTGTAGGTTGGCACGTGTTACAAGGGTTCTGACTCCTAAATCAATCTCCCAGGGACGCGATAACCAACGGAACGGAGAACTTGCAGTTCTGCAATTAGCTTTGAAGCTCTGGCACTTTTTCAACAGAAATCTAGATTCGACGTGAGTTCAATGGGTAAATGTTTACATTGGATTGATTCCAGAGAGTGTCGCTGAAGCCAAGACAAAGTAATTTCAAACCTTTTTGCAGAAGATGTTGATTGCTGATTAAATCAAGCTGGTATGGATCATCTCACTTTTGCCTGAGACTCCCTGCCAATATTTATCCCTCAAGCACCAATATCAAAACAGATCATCGGATCATCATTGAATTGCTGGTGGCTTAGACCTTGTGGTGTGCAAATTGGCTGCCACATTCTGTACGTTAAAGGAATGACGACATCTTCAGGATTTGAGTATTGGGGTGGCACGGTGGCACAGTGGTTAGCACCGCTGCCTCACAGCTCCAGGGACTTTGGGTCACAGTCTATGTGGAACTGGCATTCCTGGTGGGTTTCCTCTGGGTGCTCCGGTTTCCCCTCACAGTCCAAAGACGTGCGGGTTAGGTGCATTTGGCCGTGTTAAGTTGCCCTTTGGTATTCTAGGATGCATAGGTTAGAGGGATTAGTGGGGTAAGTATGTGGGGTTATTGGGTGGGATTGTTGTTGGTGTGATGGGCTGAATGGCCTCCTTCTGCACTGAAGAGATTCTACAGTTCTCTGAATAGGGATGTTTGACTGCAATTGTACAAAGCATTTGCAAGGCCACACCTGGAGTATTATGTGTAGTTCTGATATCCTTATTTGAGAAAGGATGTCCTTGCTATAGAGGAAGTACAGTGTACCAGACTGATTCCAGGGATGGCAGGTCTATCATATGAGGAGAGACTAAATTGGTTAGGATTCCGTTCATTGGAGTTTGGAAGAATAAGAGTGGATCTGATAGAAACTTATAAAATTCTAACAGAGTTAGACAGGGTAGGTTCAGAAAGAATGTTCCCAATGGTGGGGGAGTCCATAATTAGGGGTCATGATTTGAGAATAAGCCTTTTAGAACTGAGGTGAGGAGAAATTTCTTCACCCAGAGGGTGGTGAATGTGTGGAATTCACTCCTATAGAATGTAGTTAAGGCCAAAACATTTGTGTGATTTCAAGGAGAAATTGGATATAGCTTTTGGGGACAAAGGGATCAAGGGTTGTAGGAGAAAGGGGGAACCAGGAAATTGAATTTGATGATTAGCTATGATCAAAGTGAATAGTGGAGAAGGCTCAAAGGTCTGAATGGTCTAGTCCTGCTTCTAGTCTATGTTTGTATGTTAAAATATGTCACAGAGCTGGCTATCAGTGTTGTTGGAATCAATGCAAAAGAAAAAATATCCAGGCCAGTGTTGTAGTTACTGGACTATGGAGGGATGGACAGTGAGGGGGGAAGGGGAGGGAATGGGGAAGGCAGACAGGAATTGCCAGCTGATTTTGGCCCACATTTATACAGTCATCGGGTGGAGTTTTTCTGTCTCGCCTGCCACGGGAATTGTAGTGGGCGGGACAGAATCATGCAAAGATTTATTTAAAATTCATTCATGGGACATGGGGTGTTGCTAGTTGGCCAACATTTATTGTCCATCCCTAGTTGACCTTGGAGGACAGTTGAGAGTCAAGCCCATTGCAGACAATGTGGACAGGTACATGGATGGGAAAGGTTTAGAGTCATATGGGCCAAATGCAGGCAAGTGGGACTGGAGTCACATGTAGGTCACGGTAAGGACAGCAGATTTTCTTGCCAAAAATGGGTTTTTCTAGCAAATGACAATGGTGTCATGGTCATCAGTAGATTCTTAATTCCAGATCTTGTTTAACTGAATTCAAATTCCACCATCTGCTGTGGTGGGATTTGAACTTGGTTCCCCAGAACATTAGCCAAATATTTGGATTACTAGTCTAGTGATAATACCACGAAGCCATCATCTCCCCAGTAATGGGGATTGTTGACCTTGGGTGGGATTTTCTGATCTTGAAGTAAATGTAGCTGGAAAAAGAGGCAGAGAGATGTACAGCATGGAAACAAGGCCCTTCGGCCCAACTCATCCATGCTGAGCAGGTTTCCTAAACTGAATTAGTCCCATTTGCCTGCATTTGGCCCGTATGACTTTAAACCTTTTCCATTCGTGGGCCTGTCCCAATGTATTTTAGATGTTGTTATTGCTCCCACCTCTACCACGTCCTCTGGCAGTTCATTCCATTTAAGCATCAGACTCTGTGTGAAAAAGTTACTCCTCCATTCCCTTTCAAACATTTTCCCTCTCACCTTCAGCCCATGCCCTCTGGTTTTGGACTCCCTTACCCTGGGGAAAAGACCTTGGCTTTATCTATTCCCCTTGTGATTTTATAAACCTCTATTACGCCATTCCTCATCCTTCTGTGCTCCAGGGAACATGAATAAAACGAACAGTGGCCTCAAACTCAGCGGGTCTGCAGGAAAACAGCTGGTGAGCAGGAATGCTTCAGTCCTTGAAAACAGCTGGAGAACGGCTGTGGCGACTAAATTTTCACTTTAAGAATTCCAACCAGTTGTTTGAGACTTCTGGATTGCAATAAAAGTGATAAATGGCCTCATGTTCATCAATGTTCAGATACCAGTTCATCAGAATCTGGATTTTTTTCAGTGATTTCAGGGTTTTGGAATGGGCTTGTAAAGCCTGTTGCCTTGAAAGTCTCTCGGTGACCGCGAGGGTCACAATTCAGTCTCTATATCACAGAGGACATTGTGATTTTCGGTCACACTGGTACAAAGGCATAATTAATGACTGCAATTGCCTCTTCTTGTCCCATCTACCCACAGTTTGAATAGCTGAGCACTGATGCACACATGCCATGGTGTATTTTACACCCAGACATCAGTAATAATGTGAAAGCTAGGGTTAGAAAATCACTCGGAGAGTCATTGATACGTCATTTGTACAGATTAGTATTAAAAATAGGCAGTTTCAATGCCTTTTTCTTCCTCCTTTATCCAACCTCCTATAATATTCTTTATTTGCTTTGTAATATTCCTGGAATCCCTTTTTTCTTATTTCTCATTTATTTTGCTTTGGGTTCTCTTGTTCCTTTGTTGTGCGTGTGGGCAGTTTAACCAAGTTGCTTCTGTTTTCATTTGCATTTTCTTCTTACTGCTTCTCCCTCTCTGTAGTTTCTCATCAACATCTGTTCAAATCAACCACTTACCATTTAACTTTTACTCTCTGTCTTTTCTGTTATTTTTACTTTCCTCCCATTGTTTTGCTATTTGTGCTTTAATTTTTTTGTTTTTCATTCACCTCCTCATTTTCTCCCAAGCTTAAGTTTCCTTCCATGGTCCAAAGATGTCTATGTTAGGTTGATTGGCCATGCTAATTTATGCCTTAGTGCCCAAAGATGTGTCGGTTAAGTGGATTAGCCATGGTAAATGTATAGTGTTACAAGGATAGGATAGGGGGAAGAGCCTGGGTAAGATACTCTGTCAGAGTCAGTGCAGACTCCTCTGCACTGTAGCGATTCTATGAACACCTTGTCATGTCCACAAGACCTTCCAAAACACCTTACAACCAATAGATCTGATTTGATTTATTATTGTCACATGTATTAATATATAGTGAAAAGTAATATTTCTTGCGTGCTGTATAGACAAAGCATGCCATTCATAGAGAAGGAAACAAGAGAGTGCAGAACGTAGTATTATAGTCGTAGCTAGGGTATAGAAAAAGATCAACTTCAGGTGAGGTAGATCCATTCAAAAGTCTGACAGCAGCAGAGAAGAAATTGATCTTGAGTTGGTTGGTATGTAACCTCAAACTTTTATATCTTTTTCCCGACAGAAGAAGCTGGAAGAGGGAATGTCCAGGTTGCGTGGGGTCCTTAATTACGTTGGCTGCTTTGCCAAGGTAGCAGGAATTGTAGACCGAGTCG
Organism: Sphyrna mokarran; assembly: GCA_024679065.1. NCBI lineage: Eukaryota > Metazoa > Chordata > Chondrichthyes > Carcharhiniformes > Carcharhinidae > Sphyrna > Sphyrna mokarran. Next base: position 21,108,066 of record JAGIQG010000028.1, on the reverse strand, counting down.
ATGGCTGGGAGGTTGGTTTGAGTGATGGACTGGGTTATATTCACGACCTTTTGTAGCTTCTTGCATCCTGGGCAAAGCAGGAGCCATACCAAGCTGTGATTTTAAACAAGAAAGAATGTTTTCTATGTTGCATTTGTAAAAGTTGGTGACAGTAGGTTAAATTTGAAGTGTAGTGGCTGTTGAAGTTAGATGAATGGAGCTACCCAATTCACAGATTGCAAGGCTCTATGGGCAACAGGCGGATGAATTATATTTTTTTGTGGTGTTGGTGAAGGCAGGCCAGTTGGCTAATGCAATGGACAAACTCCCTGTTCTTTAGATTGGTGTGGAGATGCCGGTGTCGGACTGGGATAAACACAGTAAGAAGTCTCACAATGCCAGGTTAAAGCCCAACAGGTTTATTTGGTAGCACAAGTCACAAATTTTCGAAGTGCTGCTCCTTCATCAGGTGAGTGGGAGTTTTATTCACAAGCAGGGGATATAAAGACACAAACTCAATTTACAAAATAATGATTGGAACGCGAGTCTTTATAGATAATCAAGTCTTAAAGGTATAGATAATGTGAGTGGAGAGAAGGTTAAGCACAGGTTAAAGAGATGTGCATTGTCTCCAGCCAGGGCAGTTAGTGAGATTTTGCAAGCCCAGGCAAGTTGTGGGGGTTACAGATAGTGTGACATAAACTCAAGATCCTGCTTGAGGGCGTCCTCATGTGTGCAGAACTTGGCTATCAGTTTTTGCTCAGCAACTCTGTGTTGTCATGTGTCGTGAAGGCCGCCTTGGGGAATGTTTATCCAAAGATCAGAGGCCGAATGGCCGTGAAAGCTGAAGTGTTCCCCAATTGGAAGGGAACACTTCTGCCTGGTGATTGTCAAGCCCTGTTCATTCATCTGTTGTCTTAGGGCCGTGGAATATATACATTCACATGAACATGTGGATGAATACTGTGTTTAACATCTTATCTCCACAAATGCTCAAGCCTGCACTGCAGTGTCAGCCTTGATGACATTTCCAAATTTGGAATGGTGTGAGTTGCCAACAATCAATTTGGAAAGAGCTCAGAGCTGCTCAGTTCAATGGGAATGATCAAATGGAGATTAATGCGTCTGAGTAGGTGCCAAACCCCAACTTAAAAGTCAACTACAAGTTAATGCAAGAAAAATGTCTCCAAAAGCTCTGCCCAAGATCAAATGAGGTGGTTTGAAGTAGCTTTTGAAACCAGGACTTGCATTGTCCATGGTTCGTTGGGTGGGGAGTAGGAAGTGGTGTTGACATTTGATTCCAATTGGAATTAGTTCATCGAGGCTCTTTCTTGCTGCCGGAGACAATAATCCATGGCAAGTCGGACCAGCTGCATGAGTTGTGGTAAGTGGTTTTCATTTCTGCCCACAAGTGTCTCATCTTTGAATGCAAATGAAGTGGTGATTTAAAATGGTCCACTCTATTATTCAGTGTGAAACACAGGGCAGCTAACTGCACGATTGCAAGAACCATGTATTCAAAAGGCTTAGTGGATTGGTCTAGATTAGATATATTTACTGGTTAAAATTGGCATGATCAATGGCAGACACTGCCAGCTAAGAATCCAGGCATCCAAAAGGGAATCAGTTATGTCAAGAGGAAGAAGGTGTGGGCTTATGGGGAGGAGGGAGGAGAATGGCACTCAGTAAATTGCTGTTTTTGGAAAACCAGTATAGACACAATGGGCGGGATTTTCCACCTTTCTCGTTCCGAAACTGGAATGTCCCGCCTGAGATCAATGGACCTTTCCATGGTCCGCCCCTCGCCCGCTACGATTCCGGTGGTGGGCAGAATGGGTAAATTAACCCCAATGGGTCGAGTGGCCCCCTTTTGCATTGCAACAATTCTGTGAAGAAAGATGATAAAGGGTTTGTCTTGTCGATGTTTCGATTATCGTACAGCCGCAGAATGGGAGCCAGTTTTATCCTGGGTTCTAATCTACCCTCAATTTCCATGCATTGTTTAGCTATTTATTAACTTGGTATTTGTTAGCGTTGCACTTTGTGGTCCTGTTACACTCAGACCTGCAGGAAACCGAGATGCTTCAGTGAGCAAGAATGTTGGAAGTTGTGAATACAGAGCCTTTGTGTATGAACTTAGTAATGCTTTCACCACACCTCTCCATTATACTTTCTACCATTGTTTTCACTGACCGAGGTGGTTGACCAGGAATCAGGCCTCACTCTGGCTGATTATTATACAATCCGCAGGGTGAGAGCCCAGCGCAGATAGATTTGGGAGAAACTGTCCCCTGACAAGATTAAAATGATCATATACAAATCCATAGTACATATAAATGGATTCATATTTCAGTTAAACTAAAGTGTGAAGTGAGGCTTAAGTGTACTTGCACGTACTTGTCAATTAATGATCAACTTGTAACTATATCCAGGGCTGGAGGCTACAGTAAGTGGAAAGATTTGAACACCAAAGAACTATGTTTCACCCAAAGCCAGGCTTTACAATGCAATCATTCACAATATTTTGATGCTGTGGGGCTATGTTCAGTATTGAATGAACAAGGAGACGCAAAAAGACCCAGCCCACAGTTTGGGAATGGGGAAATGGGGCCTGGGTAGGATTGGAGCCTGGGTGGGACTATGACTGGTACAGACTCGATGGGCCGAATGACTTCCTTCTGTACTATAGGGATTCTATGGATTCTATGAAGGTGTGTGGGATGAATGGAATGGACAGGTAAAGTGAGAAAGATTGGTGAGAGAGGAGGTGGCACTTGGAGGTTGCTACTCATAAATAGACAATGTAGGGCACCCCATTGTACCCTTTGAATAAGAACTCAGGAAAGCTGTGGACTTATATACTATATAGCACTCAATAGGATTTGATTATATATGTTTGTTGACTTTTCTCTGTGCTGTGTGCTGTTAGTCAAACCTAGAACGTGACAGGGGACAAAATAAGCTGAAAGAAGCAATTGAAGCACGAGAACAGACATTGTAAAAAGTGCCTGTGAGTGAAGCTCATATCACTCACATATAGCTGGTGTCATCTCTGCATATCTCCAACACATGAGACAGAATACATAGTTGTGTGAAAGCTCTGACCTTGTCTGCATCTGGGCTCCTCCAGTGCCACTGTGGCAAATAGAGTTTTGGCTGAGTGTCAAATTCCCCATTCTCGCTGGGGAATGGGAAAAGACGGGATCAGAAGATCTTGCATGGTCACTTTCTTAACCAAAGCTACCTCTTTGACTAAGCTTCTGGTCACCTGTCCAAATATCCCCTTATGTTGATCAGTGTCAAATGTTGGTTGCTAACATTCTTGTGAAGTGCCGTGGGATGTTTTGGTATATTTTATAAGGGATGAAATTTTCCTGTTCTACTTACCATGGGAATCGTAACAGGTGGGACATGGGCTATGCAAAGGTCCATTGACCCAGGGAGGGACTTTCTGGCCTTGTGTGAGTACATCCGGAAAGTCTCTCGTCGTCTGTAAATACAAGTTATTGTTACAAGCCCAGAGTTAAAGTCTGAAATCTTGTGGTGGGATGAGACTGAAGTATAAACATGATGGAGCCAGGCTTGGAGCTGGACACACTGTCTCCTGACTTGAACTGTGTAGTATAAGACTCTTCGATATAGCAAAGGTGAAGGAGGGACTAGGGAATTGGTACCACTCATATTACAATGTTGAGAGTAACGTGTGGTGGGCTTTATCAATTGAGGCATAGATTACAAAAGCAGGGAAGTCATGTTGGTGTTGTACAGAACTTTGGTGAGGCCACAGCTAGAGTACTGTGTGCAGTTCTGGTCACCACTTTATGTGATCGCTCTGGAGGGGGTACAGAGGAGATTTACTAGGATTCTCCCTTGAATGGAACGTTTAAGTTATAAAGAGAAGTTGGATAGACTTGGGTTGCTTTTGTTGGAGCAAAGGAGACTGAGGGAGTGATCAAGGTGTACGGAATTATGAGGGGGATGGACCAAATGGATAAAGAGCAGCTGAAGGATCAGTTGCGAGGGGATGTAGGTTCAAGATGAGAGACAGGAGGTTTAAGGAGAATGTAAGTAAAAACCTTTTTACTCAGAAGGTAGTGGCAATCTGGAATATGCTGCCTGGGAGGGTGATGGAGGCAAGATGCCTCACATCCTTTAAAAAGTACCTGGATGAGCACTTGGCAAATCATAATAAACAGGGCTATGAGCCAAGTACTGGCAAGTGGGATTAGCTGGGAGATCAGGAGTTTCTCACATGTACATACAGACTCGATGGGCTGAAGGGCCTCTACTGCATGATATGATCCTGTCCTATAACTGACTGTGGAGAGAGTCCAGCAGAAGTCAGTATGAAGTTAGCTCCTCGTCTGTGCTATACTTGGTATACTTATAGATATTTGTGTGCCATCAATGTTCAACTTAATGTTCAGCCCCTGAACCTCTTTGTGAGACCTGTGGACAACCCTTGTAATGAACTGTGCATGATCGGTCAGCACAGTGACACTATGGTTAGCGCTGCTGCCTCACAGTCCAGGGATCGGGGTTCAATCCTGACCTTGGATCACTGTGTGTGTGGAGTTTGCACATTCTTCCTGTGCCTGCGTGGGTTTCCTCTGGGTGCTCCGGTTTCTTCCCGTAATTCAACGATGTGCAGATTAAGTGGATTGAACATTGCAAAATTGCTGTTTAATGTCCCAAAATGTATAGGTCAGATAGATTAGCAATGGGAAATGTTTGGGGTTTTGGGGATAGGGTAGGGAAAGATGCTGGGTATGGTACTTTGTCAGAGTCAGTGCAGACTCGATGGGCTGAGTGGCCTCCTTCTGCACTGTAGGGATCCTATGGGAGGCAGACAGAAATGAAAATGACATTGGTGTCCTAATTGCATCATGTGGCACAGTGTTTAGCATTGCTATCTCACAGTGCCAGGGACCGGGGTTCAATTTCCAACTTTGGTCACCGGCTGTGCAAAGTCTGTACGTTCTCCCCATGTCTGTGGGGTGGGGTCCTCCAGTTTCCTCCCACAGTCTGAAAGACAGGCAGGCTAGGTACATTGGCCATGCTAAATTCTTCCAGTGTACCCAAACAGGCACCAAAGGTGGCGACTAGGAGATTTTCACAGTAAATTCGTATGGTGCTAATGTAAACTTACTTACATTATATTAATAAATAAATTCATTAATTGGCCATACAGATGAGGCTTCTGTCTAATGCAGATGGGAGTTTTGCAGTGCCAGGAAAAATGGACGAATGCCAATGTGGCAGTAAATTGGTACAACTACCTACTGCTTAATTTGATTCCGCCATCATCTAGTCTTTAAGTCCAAACCCAGGGCAGCAACAGTACAAACAATGGCCCACACGAATGAGAACCTCATTGAGTCCATTACAAATGATGCTGAGCCATTTTGTTTCATTATTACAGCTGAGATAATGTGTGATTAGGGTGAGGGTTAGAATGCTCTGTAGCTGGAGTCAGCATGTTTAGCTGGAACTCGCAATGAGGCTGAAGTGGGCGAGTCCATTGCAGACTCACTGATTGAGCTCAAAGTCAATGCTCTTGCTTGTAATTCTTTATAGACAATGGAAACGATAAGTTTCCAAGGAATGTGCAGCAGCTGTGTAAAACTGGGGCATTTGCAGTGAGAGGCGAGGTCACGGGAGAGGGTGGGGGAGAGACTTTGGCTGGTACCCTGTTCATCCTTGACTGTTCCCTTACGGTTCATAAATGATTTTTTGATTGTTCTCAATAAAAAGCCACTGAAATGTGAACTTCTGCGAGGTCACAGATAGGAATCTCCATTAGCGGGGGTGTGCTTGTGGGAAACTTCAGCGAAGGATCCCAGTCAGAATCAAACCACCATCAACTTGTAGAAGATCGGAAAGATGTACAACACACAGGAGATGCTTTGAAATCCATGGGGGGAGGGGGATTCTCCCAGCAAGGAGACTCAAGCCATGTCATGGGCTTCCAGGGACCGGGTTTGATTCCTGGCTTGGGTCACTGTCTGTATGGACCCTGCTCCTCACTCCGATATTGGGGATATTCTCTCCCTCCAATAGATGGTAGTGTGTTCTAAGGCACTAAGATGGTCTAAGGATTAGAGTTTGCATCTTCTCACAGTCATGTGGTCCGGTCGCACGGCTACCGAATGTGATTTGAGTTTAGGGTAGCGTGATGACAGAATGGTTAGCAGTGTTGCCTTGACCTGGGTTCAGTTCCTGGGTCTGGATCACTGTCTGTGCGGAATCTGTGTGGGTTTCCTCTGGATGCCCCGGTTTCCTCCCACAGTCTGAAAGACGTGCAGGTTAGATGCATTGGTCGTGCTAAACTCTCCCTCAGTGTACCCGAACAGGCACCAGAGTGTGGCGACTAGAAAATTCTCACAGTGATTTCATTACATCACACAATGTAAACTTACTTGTGACACCAATAAATAAACTCAAATGCACCAAATGAAGAAGATGCTCAAAACTAAAGGCAGCTGTTTCCCTATTCATAGAAATCATAAAATCCTACAGTGCAGAAGAAGGCCATTCAGCCCCTCAAGTCCGCACCAAACACAATCCCACCCAGGCCCTATCACCATAACCCTAGCTAGTTCCCCTACACTAAGAGGCAATTTGATATAGCCAATCCACCCAACCCACTCATCTTTGGACTGTGGGAGGAAGCCAGAGCACCTGGAGGAAACCCACGCAGATATGGTGAGAATGTGCAAACTCCACATAGACAGTGAGTCAAAGTGCCTGGCATTGTGAGGTAGCAGTGCTAACTACTGTGCCCCCGTGCGGCCTTCATAGCGCTGTAAGCTACTGCAACGGTCATTTGGTAAATGGGAAAAGCACTCAGTAGCTGTAATTTCCCATAAACATTGGTTCCAGTCAGTGAACTAAACATGTTCATAAATCACGATAGCTTCATCCATATCGGAAAACGGTTACTGGGACTATCCTAGCACCAGCTATGGAGCAAAGCTTGGGAGCAAAAGTGGACTGCAGTGACCAGCTGAACAGTGACAGAATGAAGATTGGACTAATCTTTGGCAAGAGAGTGGTGATTGCCTGATTCTTGCTGCCCTCTGGCATGTGACTGAAAGGACAGTAAGATTTTCAATTCTTTCCAAACATGGGAAATATTTTTGAGACAATCCAGCAAGAAATCGAGGCAAGTACCAGAGGCTGAAAGGACTTAGCAGCTGCTTGGGGGAGTCATTCTTTAGTAACATTAAGCTGATGAATTCATTGGCACAGTTTACTGGATCACAGGCTGTTTTTTTTTTGCCTTTCATTCAGCTCTTTCACTTTGCCAGGCATTAACTCAGCACCAGTGCGGACCCCAGGCACCCTTTCTGATATTTAATATGGTCCTGCTGCTGCCAAAATGTCAGAGCGGATTGTCCACTGTTGAAATCCAACAAATTTACTAAAGAAACGCATTGACAAACTCGAGATGGAATTATCACTCAACAACAAATTGTATTTGTGTAGCACCCTCTGGTAAGGTGTCTCAAAGGACCCCTCACGGGATTGGTTATTATCCAAAAATTGAGAACCAACCATATCGTGAGATATTAGGATCAGAGCCCAAATATTTTTTGAAGTTTATTTTTTAATTGATGTCACCGCAATGATGTTACTGTGAAAATCCCATAGTTCCCACACTCTGGCACCTGATTGGGTATACTGAGAGAGAATTTAGCACAGCCAATGTGCCTAACCAGTACATCAGTCAGACTGTGGCGGAAGCCAGAGCACCTGGAGGAAACCCATGCAGACATGGGGAGAATGTGCAAACTCCACACAGACTGAGGCCAGAATCGAACCCGGGTCCCTGGTGTTGTGAGGCCCCAGTGCTAACCACTGTGACACTGTGCCTCCCTGTATTGAGTAAGTATTTGGTCAAAGAAGTAGCTTTTAAGGAATGTTTTAAAGGAGAAGAGAATTAGTCATTTTGTAAGGAGGGCATTCCAGACTTTAGGGTCCAAGCATTGGAAGTCACCAGAGACCATTACACATTAATATTGACTAAAGGATGGAGTTGGAGGACCATTGAGATTTTGGAGGGTTAAAAGATTGGTGGACATTACAGAGATAGGGAGGATATGGAAGGATTTGAAAAGAGAAATATAGAAACATAGAAACGAGAAGCTGGAGCAGGTCATTCAGCAATTCGAGCCTGCTCCGCCATTCACTTTGATCATGGCTGATCGAGAAATTCAATATCCTCAACCTTCTTTCTCCCATATCCCTTGATCCCTTTAACCAAAGAGCTAATTTCTTCTTGAAATCAGACAGTGTTTTGGTCCAATTACATTCTGTGGTAGTGAATTTCACACATTCACTGCCTCTGGGTGAAAAAATTTATCCTCATCTCAGTTCTAAAAGGGTTACCCCTTATCCTCAAACTATGAGCCCCCAGTTCTGCACTCTCCCACCACTGGGAACATTCTTTCTGAATCCATCCTGTCAAACCCTGATAGATTTTTATAAAGTTTCTATGAGATCCCCTCTCACTCTTCTAAACTCCAGCGAATATAATCTTAACCACTTTAGTCTCTCCTCATGTGACAGACCTGCCATTCCAGGTATCAGCCTGGTAAACCTTCGCTGTACTCCCTCTATAACAAGGACATCCTTCCTCAGATAAAGACATCAAAACTGCACACAATACTGCAGGTGTGACCTCACAAGAATGAGGGTGTTAAAATTGAGGTGTTGTCAGACTGGAGTCCACTAAGAACAGGGGTGATGGGTGAAAAGGATCTTGTCTGAATGGAGCTGTGGAGCACCAGAGTTTTGGACGTGTTCTGGGTTAAAAATGGCAGCTAGAAACCAACAGATGTGAACCGTCCAGATCTAATATTTATAATAAAATTTATCTCACACTTGTCAAGTCTCATAAAACTAAGATATATATAAAATAGTACTTTATAGGACTTCACAGATCTAATATTCATCATGATATTTATACAACAATTCATACTGCAATTTACAGAGTCTCACAAATTTTCAGCCTGAATATTTGCAGTTCTTCCAGGGTGCGTTTGCACAGTTTATTTATTCATGTCACAATTGGCTTACGTTAACATTGCAATGAAGTTACCGTGAAAATGCTCTAGTCACCACACTTGGGTATCTGTTCAGGTGCACTGAGGGAGAATTTAGCACGATCAATACACCTAACCTGCACATCTTTGGGATTGCGTGAGAAAACTGGATCACCCGGAGGAAAACCATGCAGACACGGGGAGAATGTGCAAACTCCACACAGTCAGTGACCCAAGACGGGAATTGAACCCATGTCCCCAGTGCTGTGAGGCAGCAGTGCTAACCTTTATGCCAGCGTATGTGCGGAGAATGTCCCATTGGTTGTTTCAGGACACAGAGCTGCGAGGTCCTAGCCTCTGATTTGATTTGATTTACTATCGCGTATATTGTATGCAGTGAAAAACACTATGTGGGATTCTCCCAAAATAATTCTAAGTGCTGAATTCATGTAAATCCGATGCTTGGTGGATAGTGCCAAGGTGCCCTCTGTGGATTGCCACTTTGCCCTGGGGGGGGCAGGCTGGCACTGCCAAGCTGGCAATGCCTAGGGGCATCCCCCCCTTCCCTAAAACCCTCTGAGAGACCTCTGTGGTCCCCCCACTTCACTCCAATGGAGTAGTGCTGCCGTCTCCCTGATCATGGGGAGCTATTGTAAATCCTGTTGAAGTGAAATACTCCTGATGGGAAGGGGGGAGGGATAGGGGGAGGGGGAGTGGTGGGGGAGGCTAACCAGCCTCAGAGAACACAGGCCTGGGCCTGCGAATGATATTTGAATGATCATTTGATAATTTATCCAGCTGACTGCTGATTTCTGGTGCGGAGTTGACGGTGTTGGAAATCTGGCAGTCTGGAGATTTGCGGAGGCCATGGTGCCCAGTGGTAAGGTCCAGCCTCCAGTTATGTCACCCGGCAGCAAAGCAGGCTGAGAGAATCGGCCCCATTGTGAACGAGGGTGAGCACTGCAGCAATAGCTCTGAGGCTCGCTGACGATGAGTAACAGGACGTTTTGGCAGATGAAGCAATTCATTTAAAAATCAATTGTACCAAACAACTTACACCCATGCATTTCTAAATTTTAACCTGTGCAGCTGTCTGAAATTTTGAGATCTGTTTGAAGTCACTTTTCAGAATGTACTTATTACAGTCTTTTATTGAATAATCTTCTGATGTTGTTTCTTACACAACTATATAGATCGCTCATCGAGTACACGGGGGAGAAGGAAAGGAGAGGGTGCAGAAAATAAAAGCAGAGAATGGGAGTAAAAGATAGAATTAGTGGCTATGCAGAGGACTGCTCGCAAGACATCACCTCGCTCTGTCACATCTTAGGTGCTGCTCTAAGTTTCCTGAGAAACTTATTTAACAGAATCTCTATCTGCCCCCAAACATGCCTCTGTGTTCGAGAGGCTGTAGCTGGGGGAAAGGTATGCACAGACTTTTCTGGGTTGTACCATCTGGCCAGTATATAATACAAAAGAAAGAAGAGATAGAGGTCTTCGAGTGTAATCATTTATACCTTAATCCAAAATTCTGCTGCCCTCTTCCTTAATTCAGACCAGACCCTCTTCATCCATCGCCCCCGTTCTCACAGACCTACACTGGCTTGTATTCTGACAATACGTCAATTTTAAAATTCTCGTTAAAATTCCTCTATGTCCTTGTTCTTCCTACTCTATAATATCCTCTAACCCTTCCAGATCTCTGTGTTTCTCCAACTCTAGTCTCTCGCGGCACAGTGGTTAGCACTGCTGCCTCACAGTGCCAGGAACTCGAGTTCAATTCCTGGCTTGGGTCACTGTCTGTGTGAAGTTTGCACATTCTCCTCGTGTCTGTGCGGGTTTCCTCTGGGTGTTCCTTCCATAATCTGAAAGTTGCGCATTGGCCATGCTAAATTCTCTCTCAGTGTGACTAGGGGATTTTCACAATGACTTCACTGCAGTGTTGATGTAAGCTGACTTGTGATATTAAAAAATAATGCTCTTTATTCCTTTCTGACATGTTTGCTGATTTTCTCTCCATGATCATTTGCCCCCTCAATTCCTGTTGTATCTCCAATCATTTATCCATCACTAAAATGAGAACAGGGAGTGTTGGAAGAACCCAGCAGGGTGTGGCGGTAACTGCAGGGCAAGAAAACAAAGTTATCATTTTGAGTCAGTTTGGCCTCTTCATTGGAATTAAAGGGAGGGAAAAAATGTTGGCTATTAAACTGTAGCTGGGAGAGATTGCAACAAAAAGACAGAACGAGAGACAGATAGACCAGCCAGAGAGAGGGTGGGAAAGGAAGGCAGCACGGTGGCACAATGGTTAGAACTGCTGCCTCACAATGCCAGGCACCTGGGCTCAATTCCCAGGTTGGGTCAATGTCTGTGCAGAATCTGCACATTCTTCCCGTGTCTGCATCGGTTTCCTCTGGGTGCTCCAGTTTCCTTCCACAGTTGGAAAGACGTGCTAGTTAGGTGCATTGGCCATGCTAAATTCTCCCTTGGTGTACCCTAGTGTGGCAGCCAGGGGATTTTCACAGTAATTTCATTGCTGTGTTAACGTAATTCTTACTTGTGACGCCAATAAAAAAACTTTTTACTTTAAATGTATGGGATATAAAAAGAAGGAATAAGTGACACTTTCATCAGCTATCTCATTAATTATTATCGCGAAGGTACACTTTTTCACTCACTGTGTGTTTAACCATTAATCTTGTGGTAATATTTTATCATTTACCTTTACACAATGTTCATGATTCATTTATTCCCTGTTATCCTGACTGTTACTTACTAGGTGTCACTCGTAATTACTCGTGAGCCCATATTAGCTCAATAACCATCCCCCTGTGCTACCCGTATTGTCATTCACAACCTGTTACCCACACCATCCTTTTAACCATTCGTTTCATGTTACCCCTGTAATCAGTTCTCTCAAGCACATCCCAATTACCTGGTGCCACTCACATCACATCTCTATCTTGCTGCTCCGAATGTTGGAAGCTGCTTTTATCGCCATTATTACCATTAGCCTGCTGCCACTTTTCCCTGATAATAGCTCGGGATGCAGCAGGAGATGTTATTAAAGGGGCTACATGTACGCTCACATTGTTGTTGTAATTGAGTTCTATTCCAGCTCTTAGCCTCTGATATATCAGCAACATATCAAGACTCCCATGCTGTGGTGCCATGTGGCCTAATGTATATTTAAATATTTTTTGTTCTATTTTACATTTATCTGCCATTCTCTGTACTTCAGTGTTGAATAAGTTGCCCTCCCCATAGGTGCTTGTCAATCTCGGGTTAGGAGTGAGCCTCAATGCTTCTTACCCTATCCTTTCTTACTCCCCGATATGTGCTCTGCATGGTATGTTTTGTCTGAAAAGGGCACAAGGAGCAACACTTTTCATTTTATCCCTATATATCCTAGTGTGTCACGGTGGCACAGTGGTTAGCACTGCTGTCTTATAGCTCCAGGGACCTGGGTTCGATTCCTGGCTTGGGTCACTGTCTGTGTGGAGTTTGCATGTTTTCTCCATGTCTGTGTGGGGACGGTCCAGTTTCCCTTATGATCCCTAATTTTGGGCTCCCCCACCATCGGGAACATTCTTTCTGAATCTACCCTGTCTAACCCTGTTAGAATTTTATAAGTTTCTATGCGTTCTCCTCTCACCCTTCTAAATTCCAGTGAGGCGTTCGATAAGGTTCCCCATGGAAGGCTTCTGCAGAAAATGCAGATGTATGGGATTGAGGGTGATTTAGCTAGTTGGATTAGGAATTGGCTAGCTGATAGAAGACAGAGGGTGGTGGTTGATGGGAATTATTCATCATGGAGTTCGGTTACAAGTGGTGTACCTCAGGGATCTGTTTTGGGGCCACTGCTGTTTGTAATTTTTATAAATGATCTGGATGAGGGTATAGAAGGATGGATTACTAAATTTGCAGATGACACCAAAGTTGGAGGAGTGGTAGATAGTGAAGAGAGACTTAGACAAGTTGCAGAGCTGGGCCGAGAGGTGGCAAATGGAGTTTAATGCGGAAAAGTGTGAGGTAATTCACTTTGGCAGAAATAACAAATATATAGAGTATAGGGCTAATGGTAGAACTCTTAATAGTGTTGACGAACAGAGGGATCTAGGTGTATATGTGCATAGATCCCTGAAAGTTGGCAGTCAAGTCGATAAGGTTGTTAAGAAGGCAAACAGAGTCTTGGCTTTTATTGCTAGGGGGATTGAATTTCAGAGCCGCAATGTCATGTTGCAACTGTACAAAACTCTGGTGCGGCTGCACTTGGAGTATTGTGTACAGTTCTGGTTGCCACATTATAAGAAAGATGTGGAGGCACTGGAGAGGGTGCAGAGGAGGTTTACCAGGATGTTGCCTGGTATGGAGAGAAGGTCTTATGAGGAGAGGCTGAGGGATTTGAGGTTGTTTTCATTAGAAAGAAGGCAGCTAAGAGGAGACCTTATTGAGGCATATAATATGATCAGAGGGTTAGATAGGGTGGACAGTGATAGCCTTTTTTCTCGGATGGAGAAAGCTAGCATGAGGGGACGTAGCTTTTAATTAAGGGGTGGTAGTTATAGGACGGATGTTCTTTACCCAGAGGGTGGTAAGGTTATAGAATGCCCTGCCTGCTGCAGTTGTAGATGCGCCAAGTTTGGGGGTGTTTAAGAGGTCAGTGGATAGGTTTATGGATGAAAAGGGAATGGTTTAGGTTAGAGGGTCATTGCTTTTTCTCCATTGGTCGGCACAACATCAAGGGCTGAAGGGCCTGTTCTGCGCTGTAATGTTCTATGTTCTATGTCTATAATCCGAATCAGTTTAGTCTCCCCTCATATGACAGACCTGCTATCCCAGAAATTAGCCTGGTAAGCTCTTACTGCACTGCCCTGCATTACAGTGTTAATATAAGCCTACTTGTGACACTAACAAATAAACTTCAAAAATGGGACAATAATAAATCAAATCCTGCTTTGGCTGGGATTTTCCTAGAAAAGTTCTAAGCGTCGAATTCACTGGAAAACTGGAGTAATTCATGCTGCTTTTTACAGTGGGTGTTTACACTAGAATCACCCACATTCTGTGCAATGCAGAGGCCATCAGCATGAATATCATTAGATTTCCAGAGGCAGATCTATTCATCCTGGAGAGGCTGGAATCAGTGGGTCTCTGTGCATGCACAGTGACCCCAAATTGTCATCCTCCCGACTGCTGGCCAGTTCGATGGCTGGCCAGCCCGGGACCTCCTGCTTCTCCTCACCAACATCTCCACGGCCCGATCGTGGTCCACTGCCCATTCGTGGGCCAGTCCCGAACCCCCTCCCCACCCTATCCTGGACCAGGGCTGGGATGAGAGAAACGTTCCCCCCTCCCCCTCGTCTTGTTCCAGCTTCACACAGGTTTAAATATCCACTGCAATGTGGCCTGGACATCGCAGGGAACCCGACTGATTCCCTGATTCTGCGAAACCAAGCCCACTTCCCCATCTGTGAGAAATATATATACAAACAGCAGCCAGCTAGCCAATGTGCGAAAGATCTGCAAATTAATTTCAGTGTGGCATCCTGCTCTGGCCATCTCGTTTATCTGCCTTATTTATGGTATGAGGTGCACTGCTGTCAATGGCGGTTAGACACGCTACATCTGATTCTTTTAACCCTCATCCTTCTTCCAAATTTCACCGCTTCATGCAAATATTATCCTTTCCAGGATGTTCTCTCCCAGCAGGTTGCTATGCTGCAGTGTGAGAGACGTGTTGCCCAGAAGGGATGAGCCCACAACCACTCTGCAACATCATCTGGTTAACCATAAGGTGGCACCGTGTTTAGCACTGCTGCTTCACAGCACCAGGGGCCCGGATTCGATTCCCGGCATGGGTCACTGTCTATGTGGAGCCTGCACATTCTCCCTGTGTCTGCATGGGTTTTGTCCGGGTGCTCCAGTTTCCTCCCCCCGTCCAATGATGTGCGGGCTAGGTGGATAGGCCATGCTAAATTGCCCTTAGTGTCAGGAGGACTGGCTAGGGTAAATGCGTGGGGTTACAGGGATACGGCCTGGGTGGGATTGTTGTTGGTGCAGGCTCGATAGGCCGAATGGCCTTTTTCTGCATTGTAAAGATTTTGTGATTCTATGATTGTAAGGATAGTGGACCTGTCCCCTGTATTGTAAACTGTTCAGCAGTGAAAGGACAGGCCAGTTGCACTCCCTCTAAGTAACAGTAAACATCTGTTACTTATCTCAGTTAATATTTTAAATTAAATCTCAGTTATAACTCTCTGTTGAGCTATCTATTCAGCCCCTAATAATTACTATAATGGTGTTACCTTTCTTCTTGCCAACTCTTATTATACATGCTGTTTGACTGTGCCCTTACACGTGACATATTCTTAACAAAACAGACCACCGCAAGCTCCTAAACTCTGAGATCCTTCGCTAAAGTCAACGCAGATCTGGAGATACTCTACAGCTTAAATCTTTCATGTCAAAAAGCTGTTTGAAAAATTGACGCAATGATGGCTGGAGATCATTCCTAATTGTAAGAAGCACAGATTAGAACATTGATTTTTCTCGGATCTTTGGCAGTGGACCCAGCTTGACAAATCAGAGCACAGCATTTCCTTCGCAGCTGGCCCTAACTTGTTGTCGTTCAGCCCTTCCCAGAACTGAATAAAATAGGATGATAGCACAGTGGCACAGTGGTTAGCATTGCTGCCTCAGAGTGCCAGGGACCTGGGTTCGATTCCCTGCTTGGGTCACTGTCTGTGTTGAGTTTGCACATTCTCCCTCTTCTATGTGGGTTTCCTGCGGGTGCTCTGTTTTCCTCCTACAGTTTGAAAGATTGGCCATGCTCAATTACCCCTTAATGTCAGGGGGACTGACAGGTAAATAATGTGGGTTTACAGAGATAGGCCTGGGTAGGATTGTTGTGGGTGTGGGCTTCGTGTCGACTCGTGTTTTCTCCCGAGGAACATCTGAACTGGGCTTAGTGACTCTGTAAAATAAACTCAGTGACTCTGTCAGTCTGTGAGTGGGCCTTGTCCCCTTTCTTAACCGTTAACTGGGAGCAGGAAGCCCCGTGGTGATTGATGTGTGGGTGTGGCCCTGTTCAGTTGGTAATTGCCTCAGATCTTTGAGGATTTAGGGTCATGTGAAGTTCCTGCTCATGCTGTTACATCCAATGAGAAAGTAGCTAGGAGATAGGTCTAATGAGGTGTTTGAGAGCAGATCTCCTCTTTGGCATGTAGCATGATAGCGATTCAGAGCTTCCTTCAGGCCTGGTACCAGCCTATCATTGCAGCTATCCATAAAGGCCCAGAATCTAGCTTGGAAGTTGAAGATTATTGTAAGCTTAATGGAACTGAACCCCTCATGAGGGAACAATACTCTGCCTTGCTTCCCTCAATACTCAGTCCTGCTTTCCTCATTCCTCCACTCTGATTCCCTCAATACTTTGCCCTGCTTCCCTCAATACTCTGCCCTGCTTCATTCTTTCTATAAGACTTACCCCTTGTTCCCACTGAACATCTGAACTGGGCTTAGTGACTCTGTAAAATAAACTCGGTGACCCTCTCAGTCTGTGAGCTGGGCCTTGTCCCCTTTCTTAACCGTTAACTGGGAGCAGGAAGCCCCGTGGTGATTGTTGTGTGGGTGTTGGAATTTGAAGATTATTGTAGTCCATGAGCTCAACAGACCTGGAGGCCTCATGAGGGAGCAATGCTCCCTTTATGGATTCATGCTGGAATACAATGAAAGTGGTCCCCTCTTGTCTGATATTGTCACTTGCAGCTGGGCAGTGTGCTGGTGCTGTGATCAGCACTGCTGCCTCATAGCGCCAGAAATCTGAGTTCAGTTCACAGCTGGGGTCACTGCCTGTATGGAGTCTGCACATTCTCCCTGTGTCTGTATGGGTTTTCCAGTGCTCCAGTTTCCTCCCACAATCCAAAAATGTACAGGTTACATTGATTGGCCATGCTAAATTGACCCTAGGGGGATTAGCAGGGTAAATATGTGGGGTTACGAGGATAAGGTCTGGATGGGATTGTTGTTGGTGCAGGTTCAATGGGCCGAATGACCTCCTTCTGCACTGTAGGAATTCTATGAACTCCTGTCCCTGCTCAATTTGTCTGCAGTCTCTAATGATTTTGGTCACAGCATCCTGCTTCAATCTTTCCTTTCTTGTCCATCACTGTGGGACCGTTCTTACATGGTTCCACTTTTTTAAATTCAATGGTGACCACCAAATATCTTCCCGCTCTCAGACAGACCTATCCGGAGTTTCCCTAGCATTCCATTCTTGCCGCCTTTCTTGCCCATCTCAGTGCTGCACCCTGGTGATACTTTGAAAAACCTCATTCATGGCCAGCATTTATTGCCCATCCATAATTACCCTTGAGAAAGAGGTGAGCTGTCTTCTTAAACCGCTGCAGGTAGATACACCCACAGTGCTATTAAGGAGGGAATTCTAGGATTTTGACCCAGCAACTGCGAAGTAAGGCAATATATTTCCAAGTTAGGATGGTGAGTGGCTTGGAGGGGAACTTACAGATGGCGGCGTTCCCATATATGTGCTGCCTTTGTCCTTATAGATGGTACAGGTCATGGGTTTGGAAGCTGTTGTGTCAGGAACCTTGGTGAGTTCCTGCAGTAATTGGTACACATTGCTGCTACTGTGTATCAGTGGTGGAAGGAGTGAATGTTTGTGGATAGGGTGTCAATCAAGTGAACGGCTTTATCCTAGATAATGTCAAACTTCTGGAGTGTTGTTGGAGCTGTATCATCCAGGCAATTGGAGAGTATCCCATCATACTCTTGACCCATGCCTTCTAGATGGTGGACAGGCTTTGGGGAGTCAGGAAGTGAGTTACTCATGACAGAATTCCTAGTCTCTGATCTGCTTTTGTAGCCACAGCACTTATATAGCTGGTTCAGTTTAGCTTCTAGTTAATGGTAATCCCCAGGATGTCGATAATGGGGAATTCAGCAATGGTAATGCCATTGGATAATAAGGGGTGATGGTCTTGTTGGTGATGGTCATTGCCTGATAAGTGTGTAACACAAATGTTAATTGCCATTGTCAGCCCAAATCTGGATATTGTCCAGTCTTGCATCATTTGGACATGAGTGTCTGTGTGCTTGTTTCATATCAACAAGTTCTAATTTACTCCAAAAATAGCAAAGCTTCATTATAGAATGACCAAAAGAAGCAGAAGGACACTTCTGCTGCAATAAACATAACCCTGATGTATCCTATTACAGTTCACAGTACAAAGATGCTGCAAAAAGAATCACAAGTTAAACACTGTCCAGGCCATGGGAATTTTATATCCCCCTGAAGGCCAAAGGGGCCTTGGTATAACATCTCCTCTGAAAGATAGTCACCCCTGACAGTGCACGGTAGCACAGTGGTTAGCACTGCTGCCTCACAGCGCCAGGGATCTGGGTTCGATTCCTAGCTTGAGTCAATGTGAAAACTGCACAGTCTCCCCGTGTTTGCGTGGGTTTCCTCTGGATGCTCCGGTTTCCTCCCACAGCCTGAAAGACGTGCTGGTTAGGTGCATTGGCCATGCTAAACTCTCCCTCAGTGTACCTGAACAGGCGCCAGAGTGCGGCGACTAGGCGATTTTTACAGTTACTTCATTGCAGTGTGAATGTACACCTGCCTGTGACACTAATAAATAAACTTCAAACTTAACACTGGAGTGTCAGCCTTCATTCTTGTGCTCAAGAACTGGAATGGGACTTGAATTAAATCCTTATTAAATTCATATGAGCATTGCTGGTTGGCCAGCATTTATTGCCCGTCCCTAATTGTCTTTGCTCAGAGAGGACAGTTGAACAATTTGAACAGTCAACCACAGTGTTGAGGCTCTGGAGCCACATGTGAGTCAGACCCAGTAAAGATGGCAGATTTCCTTCCCTAAAGGACATGAGTGAACCAGATGAGTTTTTCCAACAATGGTTATCGGCAGATTCTTAGTTCGAGATACACTTAATGGAATTAAGGCTCCGGCATCTGATGTGATGGGGTTTGAACCTGGATCCCCAGAACATTAGCCGAATTTCTGGATTAATAGTCCAGCAATAATACCATTCGGCCATCGCTTCCCCTCCACCTGCTGATTTTGAGGTGCTACCAATTGAATAATGGCTGCCATACTAAGCTTAGTCCTGTAAACTGATCCCACATTTGAAAGGCATTTCAATTTAATCATTTTTAGCGCTATTGTTCAACTCGTGATTGTTTTTGCAGAACCTTTGGACTGTGAACCTTAATAGAATATGTCAGGGTTAAGCCGTATTACAGCAGAGAAGCCCTTCTGCTTCTTTTGGTCATTCTATAACGAGGTTTTGCTATTTTTGGAGTAAAGTAAAACTTGTTGATACAAAACAAGTACAGAGATATTCTGGGGTAATTTACAGCTGCAGACAGTGCCATTATTGCCCTGTGCTTTGAGACTAACTGACAAATCACTAGGTTGTCGAGAAGTGCAGCTAATTAGTGTTAATTTGTGACGAGGAGAGATTTCCAATTTACTTGGAATGTCAGGCGAAATTAAAGTAAATATTGATAACAATGTGTTTGGGAAGTGTTCAGGGCGAGACACCAGGAAGAAACTGCATACAAAGGCTTATATTGTAGCCAAGCAAAGCACAGAGGAAACTCCTGTAATGAGTTTACATCAAAGAAAGTAAAAATAACGACACAGGAAGTGAAATGACTTGGCCAAATATTTGTTTGATCCTTATAACCGGCTCCTGCTCAAATAGTTGATGCTGCTCCAACTGTTGGCCTTGAAGAGTTTATCTAATCTGGTTGAGATAAGAATTTAAAAACTAGGCACAGGAGTAGATTAAACGCAGGCTGGATGACCACATTGCTAAATGTCTTTGCTCAGACGGCAAGCATAACTCCATCCTCCCTGCCACTTGCCATTTCAATTCACTGTTACTCTCATGCCCGCATATCCATCCTTGGCCTGCTGCAATGTTCCAGTGAAGCCCGATGCAAACTGGAGGAACAACACTTCATCTTTCAATTAGGCATTTTGTAGCCTCTAGAATCAACATTGAGTTCAACAATTTCCAGTCATGTACATAAGAACTAGAAGCAGGACCATCTGGTCCCTTGAGCCTGCTCCGCCATTCAATAAAATGATCTTTCCGTGGACTCAACTCCGCTTACCCACCCACTCACCATAACCTTTAATTCCTTTACCGTTCCAGAATCTATCTGTCTTACTTAAAAAACATTCAATGAGGTAGCCTCGACAGAGCAGGGAATTCCACAGATTCCCTTCGGATGAAGAATTTCCTCCTCACCTCAGTCCTAAATCTGCTCCCCCTTATTTTGAGGCCACGTCCTCTAGTTCTGGTTCCACTCGCCAACCTCCCTGCTTCTTTCTTATCTATTCCCTTCATAATCTTATTGGGTACTATACGATCCCCCCCTCATTCTTCTGAATTTCAGTGAAGATAATCTTAGTCTACTCAATCTCTCCTCATAAGCCAACCTCCTCAACTCCAGAATCAACCTAGTGAGTGAACCTCCTCTGCACTCCCTACAGTGCCAGTATATCCTTTCTCAAGTTGAGTCATTGAGTTTCACAGCATGGAAACAGGCTGTTTGGCCCAACTTGTCCATGCCATCTTTTTTTTAACCACTAAGCTAGTCCCAATTGACTGCATTTGGCCCACATCCCTTTATTTCCATCCTATCCATGTAAATGTCGAAATACTTTTTAAAAGACAAAATTGTACCCGCCTTTACTACTACCTCTGCCAGCTTGTTCCAGTCACTTACAACCCTCTGTGTGAAAAAATTGCCCCCCCCGGACCCTTTTGTATCTCTCCCCTCTTATCTTAAATCTATGCCCTCTAGTTTTAGACTCCCCTACCTTTGGGAAAAGATGTTGACTATCTAGCTGATCTCTGCCCCTCATTATTGTATAGATGATATTAAGATCATCTCTCAGTCTCCTATGCTCCAGGCAAAAGAATCCCAGTTTATCCAGCCTCTCCTTATAACTCAAACCATTGAGTCCCGGTAACATCCTAGTAAATCTTTTCTGCACTCTTTCTAGTTTAAGTAAGGAATCTAACACTGTACACAGTATTCCAGCGTGGCCTCACCAGCACTTTATATTGCTGCAGCATAACTTCCCTGTTCTTAAACTCCATCCCCCTAAAGAACAGATACAGGACAGAGACTCAGACACAACAAGATAACTGGAGTGAAGGAGAGACTGAGGAAAGATTTCTCTCGTACCGTTGCATCTGGGCAAATCGAATGCCAGATAAACAGGAATTGGAGTTGTTAGTTGAACACAGCCTTTGATGTCAGATAGTATGAAGCTGGAAATCTTTCTGTTGGCCTGCTCACTGTTTGGGAAAGCTGTTATAAATAGACAAGGGCAGTCCAATAGAAACAGGGACTTTTCCGTACTCTGTCCAATTCAATGTAGATTCGCAGTGGCTGTGCCTCACCTCATCTGCAAGTAAATAAATAGACCAGACTCTGGGCACACTCTCCGCGTGTTGCTGAGCACAAATTTCCATTCTGACTGTGCCTATAATCCACTGTTAAAAGGCATCCTCTACGGAGGAAATAGTGAGTTTTCTTCGTGACTTGCACATATTTTCATGTTTCTATTTATTGTGAAAACTCTATGATAACCATCAATCTGACACCATCTAGTTTGTTTTCCCATTTATTCATGGGATGTGGGCATCGCTGGCTGGGCCAGCATTAATTACCCCCTGAACTTAGTGACTTGCTGCCTGAGTTATTTTAGAGAACAGTTAAGAGTCAACCACCTTGCTGTGGCTCTGGAGTCACATGTAGGCCAGACCAGGCAAGGACGGCAGATTTCCTCCCTAACGGGCAATAGAGAACCAGATTGTTTTTTTACGACAATGGTTTCATTGTCATCATTAGACTTCCTGAATTCCAGATTTTTAGATCATTCCGATTGCACATTCGGGGTGTGATTTGAGCCCAGATCCCCAGAGCACAACACCGGGTCTCTGGATGGCAGGTCTGTCATATGAGGAGAGACTAAGTTGGGTAGGATTGAGTTAGAAGAGTGAGAGGAAATCTCATAGAAATTTATAAAATTCTCACAGGATTAGACAGGGTAGGTTCACAAAGAATGTTCCTGACTAGGGAGAAATTCAAAACTAAAGCCATAGTTTGAGGATAAGAGGTAAACCTTTTAGAACTGAAGTGAGGAGAAATTTCTTCAACCAGAGAGTGCTGAATGTGTGGGATTCACTATCGCAGAATGTAATTGAGGCCAAAACATTGTCTGATTTCAAGAAGAAATTAGATATAGCTCTTGGGGGCTAAAGGGATCAGGGAATATGGGGTAAGTCCAATCAAAGATCTGATGGTAGCAGAGAAGAAGCTGCTCTTGAGTCAGTTGATACGTGACCTCAGACTTTTGTATCTTTTTACTGAAGGAAGAAAGTGGAAGAGAGAATATCTGGGCTGAGTGGTGTCCTTAATTAAGCTAGTTGCTTTGCCAAGGCAGTAGGAAGTGCAGACAGAGTGAATGGATGGGAGGCTGGTTTGTGTGATGGACTGGGCTTCATTCACAACCTTTTGTAGTTCCTTGCAGCCTTGAGCAGAACAGGAGCCGTACCAAACTGTGATACAGCCAGGAGGAATGCAGTCTGTGAATCAGGGGATCAGGATGTTGAATTTGATCATCCGCCATAATCAAAATGAATTTGCAGGCTTGAAGGGCTGAATGACCTACTCCTGCTTCTATTTTCTATGTTTCTATATTTCTATTACTTGTTCAAGTGACAATACGATTACTGTCACCCCGATGGGAATCATAACTAAAGAAAAAACTTCATTGCCTCTCACGATTTTTCTTTGAAGTCATATACAGTGAATTATTTTGAAATGCTGCCACTGCTGTTATGCTGATATACACGGGCAGTGAATGTACAAGCAGAAAGACTCCCCCAAACAGCAGTGTAGTGGGTAGTTAATTAATCTGCACATTGGGAGGAGTTGGAGAAGGAGGAGTATTGGTCAGAGTTGGGGAAATCCCTGCTTTGTTTTAAACACATGCTGTGGAATGCTGTATAATTAGGGGAGTTAGTGGTATTATCACTGGATTAGTAATCCAGAGTCCCAATGTAATGCTCTGGGGTCCTGGGTTCAAATCCCACCGTGGCGGAAGGTGAAATTCAAATTCGATACAACTTTGAAATTAAACGTCGAACAGGTCGATTGTCATAAAAACCCATCTGCTTCAAGGATGCCCTTTAGAGAAGGAAATCTGCCATCCGTACCTCGTCTTGCCTACACCAGTGCCTCATCAGCTTTCCTCAGGGATGGGCAACAGCCAGCGTCCCCCCACATCCCATGAATGAATACCAAAAGAATTAACTGAACCATGAGGAAAAAAGATATCATCTGAAAGTCAGTTTCTCAAATAATGTGCAACGACATTAGTATTGCATTGCACCCACAGCCTAGATCATGTGAGGAAAACTTCTTTGAAACTACCACACTCTGATACAGAGGTGAGAGGGTAACCACAACAGTTGGCAAGATTGTCTGCCTTACAAAGTTGTACATCTTCAGCCTCTGGTTTTCCTATCTATTCATTGCCATGGATTGGAAGGTGGCACATTTTCCTGACAAGTGCCCCTTGTGTCCCAGGAAAAGGCCTGGAGTGCTGGCTCGACATTATTCCTTGACCTACGGAGTTGAACAGAGCAAAATGATTGCATGTCCACTTCCACCTAGAAGGACACGGGTAGCAGATACATGGGAACACCATTATCTGCAAGTTCCCCTCCAAACCACTCACCGTCCTGACTTGGAAATATATCACCGTTTCTTCACAGTCGTTAGGTCAAAATCCTGGAATTCCCTCCCTAATGGCATTATGGGTTAACTCACAGCACATAGACTGCAGCAGTTCAAAAAGGCAGCTCACCATCACCTTCTCAGGGGCATCTAGGGATAAATGTTGGCCAGTCAGTGATGCCCATGTCCCAAAAATGAATAAAAGAGTGCACTTCGGGATAATGTGTTTCACTTTCTCCAATCCATCAGGGTAGCAGCAGCAATGGCTTTTGGGCTTTTGTCCTAACTTCCAATGCAAGGAGACAGCAACAAGATAAGAGATAAGTGATAAAAAAATGAAAATACGGTTAAAACTTTTGAAGTTAATTTATCAGTGTCACAAGTAGGCTAACATTAACTGTGAAAATGGCCTAGTTGCCACACTCTGGCACCTGTTCGGGTACACTGAGGGAGAATTTAGCATGGTAACCACTGTGCTGTCCATGTTAGCTAAATCTTAACTATGTGCTTGATTCAAATTGTTCTGGTTTAATGGATTTTTCAGAGAAAACAGATGAAGGCAAGAATGTTTCTAAGCGAACGTCCCAATGTTGTGTTACAACAATTTGCAGAGAAATAGGCATGGCAAGATCGGAGTGCCTCATATCTACCATCAATACAAAGTATACTTACCTGTCTCACCACCCTCCCTCCCCCAACAAGCAATTTCATATTGTGTGGACACTGCATAATTATAGGATTATTCCGAATTTACCAGATTGATTTCCAGGAAAGAAAGCAAGATTTGCATTTATATAGAATCATAAAATCCCAACAGACCAGAAAAGGGCCATTCGGCCCATCAAGCCTGCACTGACAACAATCCCACCCAGGGATTGTGAAAGGCACAAAGATGTGCGGGTTAGATGGATTGGCCATGCTCAATTGCCACTTGGTGTCGGGGGATTAACCAGGGGATTGCCATAACCAAGTATTTAGACCGTTATTCTCCTTAACAGAAAGGGGCAATTGAGCATGGCCAATCCATCTAATTAGCACATCCTTAGGCCTTTCACAACCCCATGGTATTTCAAAGCACCCTCTGACCAACGACATGCTTTTAAAGTGTGGTCACTATTGTCTTGTAGAAAAGCAGGTATCTGGGTTGGCACAATGGTGCAGTGATTGGCACTGCTGACTCACAGTGCCAGAAGCCTCAGGTTCAATTCCAACCTCAGGTCATGTCTGTATAGCGTTTGCACATTTGCCCCATGTCTGTGTGGGTTTCCTTCCATAGTCCAAAGATATGCAGGTTAGGTGTATTGGCCATGCTAAATTGATCCTAGTGTCGGGGGATTGGCAGAGTAAATACGTGGGGCTACTGGAATAGAGCCTATGTGGGATTATTGCCTGGGAAGACTTGATGGACCAAATGGCCTCCTTCTGCACATTAGAGGTTCTATGAGCACAGCAAGCTCCCACAGACACCAATGAGATAACAACTATAGATAATGTGCTTTAATGATGTTGACTGAGGGATAAATATTGACCAAAACCCAGGGGATAGCTCTTCCATTCCTCAAAATTGGTTATTTTAACAGTGGGCAGATGGGACCTCAAACATTTCATCCAAAAGAAGAGCTTTGAGTTACATTGCATTAAAATGACGCTCCCTTGCCAATAAGAAAGCAGCTGCAGCAGAGGCTAATTTATATTGTTTTTTATTGTGATATTACACAGTAAAATATATACTGAAGGCAGTCTGATGTGAGCAGTTTGTGTCACTGCTCGCGTTTAATCGAAGCCCCATCTGTCTGCTCTGCTGGATCAATGGGTTGTTAAAAATTCGTTGGCAGTGTGTGAAGAAGCTTTCACAGTGTCCGGCTGATATTCTTTACCCTCTACCAACACCACATAAAGCTCATTTAACCGGTTAGTCATCGCGCTGCTGTTTGTAAGATCTCACTGTGCACAAATGTAATGATGCATGTCCGAGTGATTCATTACATATGATGTACTTTGAGTCATCTTTTAACCACTGCTGAAGTGCTTATTCAATATAAGTATTGTTCTTTCTCAACAGTGTGCCTGCTGTGATTTTGATGGGGCCAAAATGTCATTGACTCACAGAATGAGGGGAGGTGGTGGCCTAGCAGTATTATCTTCGGATTCATAATCCAAAAGCCCAGGCTAATATTGTGGGGACACAGGTTCAAATCCTGCCACAGCAGATGGTGAAATTTGAATTCAATAAAAAACTGGAATTAGCAATCTACTGATGACCATGAAACCATTACCAATTGTCAGATAAACTTATCTGGGTCACTAATGTCCTTTAGGGAAAGACAAACTGCCGTCCCCACCTGACTCCAGACCCACAGCAATGTGGTTGACTCTTAAAATTCCCTCAGGGATGGGCAATAAATGCTATTCCAGTCAGCAATGCCCACATCCCATGAATGAATAAAATAAAAATCTATCGTGAAAGAGGAAGCCATTCAGTCCATCGAGTCTGCATTGATTCTCTGAGAGAGTATCTTACCCAGGCCCTCAAACCAACACATTTATCACTGCTAATCCATCTAACTACACATCATGGGACACTAAGGGGCAATTTAATATACGGCCACTCCATCTAACCTGCATATCTTTGGACTGTGGAAGGAAATCAAAACATCCAGAACACCCACGCAGACAAGAGGGAAATGTGCAAACTCTATCCCCAGACAGTCACCCAAGGCTGGAATTGAACCTGCTCCCTAATACTGTAAGGCAGCAAAAAGCAATGAGCACAGGAACAGGCCCTTCGGCCCTCCAATCCTACATCAATCATGATGCTTGCCTAAACTAAAACCGTACACACTTACGGAGTCCGTATCCTTTTATTCCCATCCTACTCATGTATTTGTCTAGATTTCCCTTAAATGTCACTATCATACCTGCTCCCACCTCCTCCCCGGGCAGCGCGTTCCTGCTATTCACCACCCTCCATGTAAAAAAACTCTTCTTGCACATCTCCTCTAAATTTTTCCCAAAGCACTTTAAATTTATGTCCCCTAGTATTTGATTTTCCTACCACAGGAAAAAGCATCTGACTATCCTCTCTGTCCATGTCACACATAATCTTCTAAACTTCTATCAGATCATCCCTCAACCTCCATCATCCCAGTGAGAACAAACCAAGTTTATCCAACTTCTCCTCATAGCTGAATACCTCCAGTCCAGGCAACATCCTGGTAAACCTCTTATGTATCCTCTCCAAAGCATCCACATCCGTCTGGTAGTGTGGTGATCAGAATTGTACACAATATTCCAAATAAGGCCTAACTAAGGTTTTGTACAGCTGCATGATGAGCCTCCAATTTTAATACTCAATGCCCTGACCATGAAAGCAAGCATGTCATATGCTTTCTCGACTATCTTATCCACCTGCGTTGTCACTTTCAGTGAACATGTATATCCAGATCTCTCTGCCTGTTAATACTCCGAAAGGTTCTACCATCGACTGTATAATTCCTACAGCGTTAGCCGCTGTGCCGCCGTGCTTTCTGTCGAGCTTTCTCAGTCTCTGCTTTGATCTGGATGGGTAGGATAAGCAGTTATGTCAAGAACATGTGCCATTTTTTTAGAAAGTACCTTGTTGGCTCTTTCTAATAGAGTTGAAGCTCACGCTTTAAATTACACGACTGAAATAAAATCTATCCCATTGGCCCTCCGTGCACGATTGGAAATAACGGACAGTACTCTCCCAAAAAAATGACTCAATGTCCTTTCCGGATGAGAAAGTCGGTGTGCCAGTACGAATCAGAATGCAATTTATGTGTGTGCTTGTGGTGAAGGTCACAGCTGAAGACCATCCGCTGGGCATGCCTGCACTTGCAGGTAACAACGTTCCCTCTCTAAAGGCAAGTCACAAGTCACAGTGGGAAAGGAAGACAGTTAATTCCTTTCAGCTAACTGGCAGGACAGAGCGTCTCCAAACCAACTGCTGAACCGCCAAAGTCAACAGTGCCGCCAGCTTAACGGCTGCAACATTTCATATCTGCTCCACTCGGACAAACTAAGGACTGATTCGTTTTTTGACCTCACTTCTCACTTTGTGTGTGTGCATTTGCACCTTCTTATTATTCCCAATTTTTGAGGGTGGTACAGTGGCACAGTGATTAGCACAGTGCCAGGGACACAGGTTCAATTCTCACCTTGGGTCACTATCTTTGTGGAGTCCGCGTGTTCTCCCTGTGTCTATGTGGGTTTCCTCCGTGTGCTCCGGTTTCCTCCCACACTCCAAAGATATGCGGATTAGATTGATAGGCCATGCTAAATTGTGTCCCGGGATGTTAGATTAGAGGGATTAGCTGGGTAAATATGTGGGGAAAGGGTCCGGGGTGGCATTGTTTTCAGTGCAGACTCGATGAGCTGACTGGCTTCCTTCTGCACTGTAGGGATTCTATGGTTTAATGAAATCTCGCTTTATAAAAAAATGACCTTGTGAATTTATTGGCTAGAAACCACTATTTGGAACTTTTAAAGAGAGTCCAGTTGCATTACAATGACATGAAATCACAATCAAAGTGTTTGCCATCACTGGGTAGCACAGTGGTTAGCACCACTGCCCCACAGCACCAGGGATCTGGGTTCGATTCCTGGCTTGCACATTCTCTGCACATTCACTCTGTGTCTGCATGGGTTTCCTCTGGTTGCCTCCTACAGTCCAAAGATGTGCAGGCTAGGTTGATTCATCACGCTAAATTGCCCCTTAACATCAGGGGAATTAGTGGTGTAAATAAGTGGGGCTATGGGGATAGGGCCTGGGTGGGATTGTGGTCAGTGCAGACTCGATGGGCTGAATGGCCTCTTTCAGCACTATAAGGATTCAATGAACTTCCAAAAATTTTTCATCCAAAGCTTGGCTGCCAGACACAAAATTTAATTCAAGATCAAGGAGAAACCCAAAGGCAGCATATCTTTGAGTTAATTTGTTGAATAACGAAGGGAAACCAAATGAGTGATGAATGATTCGAACGCTTCTGCCACCTGCAATCTGGGAAAGTGATTGCAATTCATTGTCACAGTTAAAATGTGTCTCATTCTGACACAGATTTCACTCCATCATTTAAGTGTCAGACCGAGTGATGGCATTTACTTAAGCAGTGTCGCTCCGGACATTACATTTAATCTGCAAAGCTAACAACCCAGAGAGAGAAAAAAAGATTTTGGCTTCATCTGCAATTGGTGAAAGAGTGAGTGGTTTAAATGATAAACGCCAAGGCTGAACTGACCCTCACTGGATCTTGCTGCTGACTGTCAGATACCGGGAAATGGCTGAGCGTGGGGCACGAGGAGAGGGCCAACGCTGTGAGGGTTGAACATGATG
Source organism: Sphyrna mokarran (assembly GCA_024679065.1). Taxonomy (NCBI): domain Eukaryota; kingdom Metazoa; phylum Chordata; class Chondrichthyes; order Carcharhiniformes; family Carcharhinidae; genus Sphyrna; species Sphyrna mokarran. The sequence continues at coordinate 21,078,875 of JAGIQG010000028.1, read as the reverse complement.
GGACAGTAGATGTGACACTAGGCTGGTGGGGTAGGAGGCTGAAATTTATGGCACTTCCCCCGCACCGGGAGTTGGGATGGGAGGTGGAGCTGAGAATGAGCCCAGGTGGCTGGTGTGCACCACTCAGCTGTTTTTGTAATGGGGTTGGGGGGGGGGGGTGGTGGCATGGCTGCCCACTCAAATATGGCAGGTAGTCCATTAGGAAGAGAGAATTTAACATGGTCAATGATTGAATGGTGGAGCAGGCCCGAGGGGCCAGATGGCCTACTCCTGTATCTATTTTCTAATATCCAGGGAAATTCTTCAGAGTTTTAACTTGTTTTTATTATATTCAACACTAATCACTGTTTCCAATCAGCATAATCTATGAGACAGAATCCATCATTTTTATTTGTTTAATACGCCCATTAAATTACTTTTATAATACTGTGAAAGTACATTTCATCATTTAGTTGATGATTTATGGATCTAAAACCTGATTTTATTTAGCACATGCAAAGTTAGATGATCATAATTCTTTGATCCGGATAAATCAGAGCTAGCAGCTGACAGTCAGGAGGCAATTTGAACCCATTGATACGGGCAGGGTGATGGGAAGTTCAAATATAAAAATGGTAAATCTATCCTCAACCTGCTTCAGCGAACCCTTTTCCTGTTTTCAACAAGAACAATGTGGGGTGGCACGGTGGCACAGTGGTTAGCATTGCAGCCTCACCACGCTAGGAACCCAGGTTCCGTTCTGGCTTCGGGTCAGTAAGTGGAGTCTGCACATCGTCCCCACCTCTGTGTGGGTTTCCTCCAGGTGCTCTGGTTTCTTCCCACACAATGTGAAGATGCTGGTGTCGGACTGGGTTAAACACAGTAAGAAGTCTTACAACACCAGCTTAAAGTCCAACAGGTTTATTTGGTAATAAATGCCACCAGCTTTTGGAGCGTTGTTCCTTATATGACATAAGACATCAAAGAGTCGCTGAGCCGAAACTGACAACCAATTTCCGCACTCACGTTGTCTGCACCTTTAAGTCTTGCTTAGCTGTAAAGACTCACATTCTAATCAGTATTCTGGAAACTGTGTGCCTTTATATGACCTGTTTGTGATCAGAACTCCCCATTCACCTGACAAAGGAGCAGCGCTCTGAAAGCTAGTGGTATTTACTACAAATAAACCTATTGGAATTTAACCTGGTTTTGTAGGACTTCTTACTGTGTTCCTCCCACACTCCAAAGAAGTGCGGGTTAGGTTGATTGGGCATGCTAAATTGACCCTAGTGTTAGGGAATTAACGGAATAAATATGTAGTTTACGGAGATAGGGCTTGGGTGGGATTGTGGTCATTGTAGACTCGCTGAGCCAAATGGTCTCCTTGTGTATTGTAAGGATTCTATGAAAGTTGAGGGGCGGATGGGTGCTGGACAGGAATCCAATCAGTTCCGTGGAAGTGAATCCTTGATATAAACATTTTAGTGAAGTTATGTGCCCCCAGTTTTACCTCAGTTTGATTGTAGGCCTGGTTTCTCTGGCAACAGGAAGGCTGACAGCTGAAGGGAAGATTACTGGATCCAAGATACATGTGTCTTTGTGTTATTGATTGTACACCAGAGGAGAAGGTATACTTCCATATCCCTGCCAGTGTAAACCCTCTCCTCCATCCAACATCCCCCCCACCCCACCCTACAGCTGTGACTGGACACCCTCAATGGTTCGCTCCCTATAAATATCAGGGTTCTTTCTCTCGAATGAAGCTTTCAATATGAGCCACCATTAATAATCTCAGGTACAGGGCGCTCTGCTGGGTTCTATTCCTGTTGCTGAGCTTATTGACTCATTAATCACTTTGCTGGAACTATCAGAAAACTTCCTCTTCACAATCAACGAGAGGCCAAAGAGTGAGATACATTTGTCTTAAATTTCCCTTGATTTAACTATCATTTCTAGAATGAACCGAGTGAAAAACTCAAACCCAGAGTTACCCTGCTGAACTCTTGTAAATGCCCTGGTGCTAATGTCCATTGTTTGGCTATCCATATTTAAATACAGTCGAGTGAGTGAGGCTAACTCTGCTCATTACTTTGTGCCCTGAATCTTGATCCAATTTATTACTGCCATTATTGTAATGATGCGCTTTCCCAGACTTCATTAGAAATACGATAGATGTATTTATTAATAAAAGAAACTGAGCAGAGGTCAGTAGCCAGCACAGTTGCAGTTAAGTCCCTACATGTCTACTGCCCAAGAGAGGACTCCACTCCCCTGGGGGTGATTACCCCTCTCACTACCAATTGGACCCATAGCCCAGGTGACTCTTACTCTGCTGTGTTTCCCTCAAAGGGACAATCACCACAATTAAGTAATTGCTGGAATGAACTTCCTGGCAATATCCTTGCAGTAGAAAAATCACAGCAAGAAGATCATTTTGTTAGCTACATTTCATGTTTTTTTTTATTCATATATGGGATACAGGCATCACTAGCTAGGCAGCACTTATTGCCCGTCCCTAGTGCCTGAGGGTAGTTGAGAGTCAGCCACATTATTGTGGCTCTGGAGTCACATGTAAGCCAGACCAGGTAAGGATGGCAGATTTCCTTCCCTAAAGGACATTAGTGAAATAGAGGGGTTTTTCTGACAATTGACAATGGTTTCACTGTCATCTGCAGATTCTTAATTCCAGATTTTTTTTATTGAATTCAAATTCCATCATCTGCATGGCGGGATTCGAACCCGGGTCCCCAGAACATTAGTTGAGTTTCTGGATTAATAGTCTGGTGGTAGTATTGTTGTACTTGACCTGCAGATCAGTGAAAGTTGTTTAGTGTTCTGGATATCTGTTAGGAATTTACTATGCTGTTTAGCCAGTGTGCAGGTATTGGATTAGATATATGCGTTTTCCAATGATAACCTATCTATTCCTACATTCTGAAGGGGAGGATGGTGAGGAGAATGGAAGGGGCTAGATTGGAGGCTGATAGAGTGAGGCATCAAAGGGAGCCATTTGTTCCTTACTCGGGGGTATTCAGTCATCACAATTTACAGAATCCTGTGTCTACATCACTGCCTTTGATTGCTGCTGTTCCATTCAGAGGTTAGTATGGGAGGTATACCCATTACTGGAAAGTAACTCATCTCCTCTAAGAGTGTGGGCTCGGCTGTGAGCAGTACATGTCAACACAGCTTCGAATTCTCTTAGCCAGCAGCACCCGGTGACATTTGCCACATTAGTCACGCGACAGCTCATCACAGTCAGAAGGCTATTGAACAGTCTTCCGAGAGTGAACACTTCTCTCCCTTCCCAACAGAAGCAGGAATCAAAGAGAGGGAGAGAGGGAACATCCAGTTGTATAGACGGGAGGGTCCCCCAGATGAAGGAGCCATTCACATGTTTGCGGCAATCAAAGCCCTGTGAGATCAAAGCCTCCAGTTCGTGGACAGAAAAGGCTTTCATTCTGTTCGTGTGTGACCAATGTGCCGTTTGCTGCCACCAGGGAAGTTCACATAAAACTTCCATCATTTTTATTTATTCATGTGGGTGTCACTGGCGAGGTCATCATTTATTGCCCATCCCCTAGTTACCCTCGAGAAGGTGATGGTGATCTTCCCTCTTGAACTGCTCGAGTCCACGTCGTGTAGGTACACCCACAGTGCTGTTAAAGAGGGAATTCCAGGATTTTGACATTGCGACAGTGATATATTTCCAAATCAGGATGGTGAATGACTTAGAGGGGGCCTTGCAGGTGGTGGTGTTCCCATGCTGCCCTCGTCATTCTCAATGGGAGGGGTCATGGGTTTAGAAGGTGCTGCCTTGATGAGTTCCTGCCTTGTAGATGTTACACATTGTTGCCACTGTTCGCCGGTGTTGGAGGGAGAGAATATTTGTGAATTTGGCGCCAATCAAGCGGGCGGCTTTGTCCTGGATGGTGTCAAGCTTCTTGAGTGTTGTTGGAGCTGCATCCATCCAGGCAAGAGGAGCATATTCCATCACACTCCTGACTTTGCCTTGTAGATGGTGGATAGGCTTTGGCGAGACAGGAGGTGAGTTACTTGCAGCAGGATTTTGAGACTCTGACCTGCTTTTGTAGCCACAGTATTTATATGGCTGGGTCCAGTTCAGTTTTAGCAATCTTTAGTTTCATGTTGTATCTTCACCATTCTAACTGATTGAGAGCCCCGGATCAGGATGGGTGAAAGAAGAACAGAAAACACTGGAAACGCACAATGAATCAGCCTTCAAGTGTGATCTCTCTGGGGCTGAACAGGGTTGCCTCCCTCTCTTTGCAGACTTTCCCAGGAAAGAAATGGCAAATACTTCAGCATGAGGTGGGAAGCCCAGGGAATGAGGGAATTGCTATAGACAGAAAGGTAAACACAACATGCTGCAGATGCTGGAACCTGGGAGAAAAACAGAAAAACCTCAGCAGGTCTGATAGCATACAAGATAAGTAACTGGCTTGGTAATAGGAGACAGAGAGTAATAGTGGAAGGGTGTTGCTCTAGCTGGAGGTCGGTCACTAGTGGTGTGCCGCAGGGCTCGGTACTGGGACCTTTTCTATTTGTAATATATATAAATGACTTGGAAGAGGGAGTAAGTGGAGTGATCAGCAAGTTTGCAGACGATACAAAGATGGCTGGACTTGCGGATAGTGAGGAGCATTGTCAGGCGATGCAGCAGGACATAGATAGGCTGGTAGCTTGGGCAGACAGATGGCAGATGGAATTCAATCCTGATAAATGTGAGGTGATGCATTTCGGGAGAAAGAATGTAGGGGGGAGGTATATGATAAAGGGTAGACCTATTAAGAGTATAGAAACGCAGAGGGACCTGGGGGTGCAGGTGAACAAGTCTCTGAAGGTGGCAGAACAAGTGGAGAAGGTTGTGAAGAAAGCATATAGTATGCTAGCCTTTATAGGAAGGGGTATAGAGTACAAGAGCTGGCCTTTAATGTTGCAGTTGTATAAAACGCTGGTTAGATCTCATTTGGAATACTGCGTCCAGTTCTGGTCGCCTTACTACCGGAAGGACGTGGAGACTCTGGAGAGAGTGCAGAGGAGGTTTACCAGGATGCTGCCTGGTATGGAAGGTCTGAGTTACGAGGAGAGATTAGGCAAATTGGGACTGTTTTCCTTAGAAAGACGTAGACTTAGAGGAGATCTGATAGAGATGTACAAGATTATGAAGGGGATAGATAGAGTAAACAGGGTTAAGCTTTTTCCTAGGATGGACTCAAATAGCACGAGGGGTCATGGGCTTAGGGTGAGGGGGGTAAGGTATAATTTGGATGCTAGAGGGGTGGTGGGTGTATGGAATGTGCTGCCAAGTAAAGTGGTGGAGGCAGGTACTCTGGAGTTATTTAAGAAGTACTTAGATGGGCACATGAACAGAATGGGAATGGAGGGGTATAGAAAATTGATTTAAAATAGGGATCATGAGCCTTGGGAGTCCCTGGGAAGTGTGTAAATAGATGATGATACTGATGTACTTGTTTTTATCCTACAGGTGCTTTGCTCCACCTTGTTGTCTAATGAGGGGCATACACGTGATGGGTCGTGAGAGGGCTGCTCTTGGATCTTTTTCGAGAGTATCCTAGTGCTTCACGTTGTTAGTGTATGCTTGACCTGGACCATCTGATCGGCAAGTAGGCAAGACCAGATAAGGATGGCAGATTTCCTTCCCTAAAGGACATTACTGAACCAGATGGGCTTTTCCAACAATTGACAATGGTTTCATGGTCATCTGTAGATTCTTGATACTTTTTTCCTAAATTCAAATTCCACCATCTGTCATGGTGGGATTTGAACTCCAGTCCCCAGAACATTAGCTGAGTTTAATAGTCTAGCGATAATATCACCAGGCCATTGCCTCCCCTATTTGGGGAGGGGAGCAGGGTGGAACCAGCGCGGGGCCACAGCCTTCAAGTGTGCCCTGAGGACATTCTGTACCAACAGAACCCAAAGTACAAAAGATTGTAAAGTGCTGGTGTCAAGACAACACAAGCGGAACTGCTGATATTAATGTGGAATGATAAGAATTGGCGAGTGTGAGAACGTTGATTAAGATTCAACCTTTGATCAATGCTGACTGAACCCTACAACCTCCTGACACAGGCGAATCCTGATAAACAGCATTTCCTTCCCCTGTCTCGTTGTTTTTGTAGAATTCATCCAAGTAAAATTTTGTTAGTGCAATTTCTGTCGATTGGCCCTTTTAACTTCGGATGTGGGGAAAGAGTTCTCTCCGTTGTTGAAATATTATTCTACTCGATATCGGTGAAGGCCGCGAAGTGGGTTGTTTTGCTGCGGAGCCCAATAAGTAGGCCGAATGCACAGCCTGAATAGTGATCCCAGTACTGGCTTAGACTGAGGCTAAACACTCAATAGTGAACTCTGAGTTTTCAGCCAGACTGAGTTCACTGAACATCAAACTTGAATGATGATCCCAATCCTTCAGTTTTCTCTGGATTGCGATATCAAGTCTGGACAGCAAAAGGGACACTAACGCTTGGACAACATTCGGAATCTGAAACCAAAACAGAAAGTGCTGGAAAGTCCCAGTAGGTCAGACAGCATCTGTGGAGAGAGAATACAGTCAACGTTTCGAATCTGGATGATCCTTCGTCAAGCACCCCTTCAGCTTCACTCAGACTCGAGACGTTAGCTCTATTCTCTCTCAGTAAGACATCTCACAACACCAGGTTAAAGTCCAGCAGATTTATTTGATAGCACAAGCCACAAGCTTTCGAAGCACTGCCCCTTCATCCAAAGCTTGTGGCTTGTGCTACCAAATAAACCTGTTGAACTTTAACCTGGTGTGAAACTTCTTACTGCGCTTACTCCAGTCCAACGCCGGCATCTCCACATCAAGTCTATTCTCTCTCCACAGATGCTGCCAGACCTGCTGAAACTTTCCAGCATTTTCTGCTTTGGTTTCGGATTCCAGCAGTATTTTGCCTTTATTTGGATCCCGAGGCTGGGTGCATGTTTCTCTGAATCTGTGTGCCTGAGTGCTTTACTGCTGCACTTTGCGGTGGATGTTGTGTTTACTGCTCGATGGGCAATTAGGTTCTCATGAACCTTTGCATCGGTCGGTGCAACAGGTCCTCAGCACTACTGGTGGAACCAACAAGTTTCCCAATGGGAATCAGACCCAACGTATTTGAAAAGAGAGAAGGAACAACAGAGCGATACCAGGTGAGTCAGGACGGGCGAACGTCTGTTTTATATTCTGCCACCACTCTCATCTTTCTTTCTGTTTAAGCATAGACTTCCTACAGTGCAGGAGGAGGCCCATTGAGCCTGCACCAACAACAATCCTACCCACCCCCATTCCCATAACCCCATGTATTTACCCTGCTAATCTCCCTGACACTAAGGGGCAATTAGGCTTGGCCAATCCATCTAACCTACACATCATTGAACTGTGGGAAGGAACCGGAGCACCCAGAGGAAACCCATGCAAAATACAGGGAGAATGTGCCAACTCCATACAGTCAGACACCAGTGGCTGGAATCGAACCTGGGTCCCTGGTGCTGTGAGGCAGCAGTGCTAACCACTTTGCCACCGGGCTGCTCTCTGGGCTTTAGGAATTGCTGTCTAGACCGGCATTTATTGCTCATCCCTAATTGTTCTTGAAAAGGTGATGAGGAGCTGCCCCCTTCAACTGCTGCACTGTAAGTGGTGTATGGTGTAGGTGCACTGTGCTGTTAGGAAGGGAGTTCCAGGATTTCGACACAAGGACAGGTGAGTGACTTGAAAGAGAACGCTCAGATTGTGGTGTATCCATGCGTCTGTTGCCCTTGTCCATTCTAGATGGTAAAATTGTGGGTTTGGAAGGCAGAGCTAAGGAGGCCTGGAGTGAAATCTCTTCATCCAATGAGCCTTGTACAGCATGTGTGGAAGTGCAGAGTGTGGATATGCTGCCCCCACTGTAATAAGGCCAAAAGATATAGCAGCAGAATTAGGCTATTCAGCCCATCGAGTCTGCTCTACCATTCAATCATGGCCAATATGTTTCTCAAACCCACTCTGTTGCCTTTTTCCTGCAAGCTTTGATCCCCTTACCAAGTAAGAACCTATCTATCTCTGTCTTAAATACACCCAAGATGTGGAGATGCTGGCATTGGACTGGGGCGGGCACAGTAAGAAGTCTCACAACACCAGACTAAAGTCCAACAGGTTTATTTGGTATCCCGAGCTTTCAGATTGCTGCTCCTTCATCAGGTGAGTGGAGAATTGGGTGCACAGATATGGCATATATGGACTGAGTCTCAATTGCCAAATCATGATTGAAATGCGAGTCTTTACAGATAATGAAGTCTCTATAGGTGCAGGCAATGTGAGTGGAGAAGGGATAATTGCAGGTTAAAGAATCGTCACAAGCCAGGACAGTAAGTAGGATTTTGCAAGCCAGGGCCAAATGGTAGGGGTCACATGTAGTGTGACATGAACCCGAGAGTCTGGTTAAATACACTGAATGACCTGGCTTTCACAGCCTTCCGTGGCAATGAATTCCATACATACTCTACTCTCTGGCTGAAGAAATTCCTCCTCAACTTGGTTCTAAAACATCGGTCTTTTAATCTGAGGCTGTGCCCTCAGATCCTAGTCTCTCCGACTAATGGAAACATCTTCCCCAGAGTAAAGTCCATCCTTTACTCTGAAGCTGAACCACGATTGATAAAATGCTGGGAGTGCTTAGCAACCGTGGAGCGAGGAACAGTGTTAATAACACTTCAGACCTGTGAACTTTCATTCGATTAAACTATAGTCTGGGTAAAGGCAGTGGACTATTAGCTGACAATATGTTTGGGATGCAGGATGACCGAGATGGTTTAGGGCATTGGGAGACACAGGGGGTCAATCTGGCCGACACTAGCTACTTGGTAGTATTCCTGGCTGCTACTCATGTTTTGGGATTACGGGAAGATGATGATAGGTGCTCAGGGCACCCAGTCGAGAAGCGAGAACTGGAAATCAAGAACTCCTAGTGCACTCATTCACAGTAATTTGAATCCAAATTGTTCCAGCGTATGTTCATTGGAACTAAATCTAAAGTAGCAAGTATTCATTATTACGTCCCAGCTCTTGAATAAAATTTGATATTTGAGAGCCTTCCATCAAAGGTAGCCCAGTGATGTTAAATTGGAAATGATGCCTCACATTATTAATGCCTGAAGCTGATGAATCCCAAACAAGTATTTCTGCCCCCAACCATCTGCTTCCAGCTTGCAACTCCCGAGAATCTGAGATAGATTTTGGTAGAATTCTCTTAACTGTGCAGTCGTATTATCTGTTCAAACCTGTGATGTTCTACATGAATACCAAGCTGTCTTTTTATGTTAAACTAGATCAGGCTTTTCATTTGTGGCATCTGGTTAAATTATAAATCTACGGACCAGGTGTTACTCAGTTTCTTAATTCAATCTCCCTGTCCAAATTATAAAAATGTAGCAATTTATCCAAACCTTTCCTTGTTTCACTTTGTGGCGGTGACACTCTGTATCACGTTCTGAATTTGAAAGCTTCCATCTGTACATGGCTGGGAGAAGTGGGTTTCTATGTTAAAGTTTATTTGTTAGTGTTACAAATAGGTTTGCATTAACATTGCAATGAAGTTACCGTGAAAATCTCCATTCCAGCGCCTGTTTGGTTACACGGAGGGAGAATTTAGCACCTAATCAGCAGGTCTTTCAGACTGTGGGAGGAAACTCACACAGATAACGTGCAGACTCCGCACAAGCAGTGACCCAAACCAGGAATTGGACTCTGGCGCTGTGAGGCAGCAGTGCTAACTACCATGCCACCATGAAAGGGAGACATCCACCCTTTCCTTGGATGTCTCTCATAAAATCTGTACAGTGCAGAAGGAGGCCATTTGGCCCATTGCGTCTGCACCGACCACAATCTCACCCAGGCCCTATTCTTGAAATCCCACATATTTACTCTGCTAATCCCGACACCAAGGGCCAATTTACCATGGCCAATCAACCTAACGCACACACCTTTGGAGTGTGGGAGGAAATCGGAGCACCCAGAGGAAACCTACGCAGACATGGGGAGAATGTGCAACCTCCACACAGAGTGACCCCAAGGCCGGAATCAAACCAGGTTCCCTGGCGCTGCGAGGCAGCAGCGCTAACCACGCTGACAAAAGCCTCCCTTTGGCAAGAAGGATCTGCTACTGATTAAAGATTCCTTCTTTGATGGAGAGAGTCCTCATCGAGAAGTAACAGTTGCCCTTCTCGGATATTCCCTGATTTTGGATATTTCGCTTTTACCCTGAAGGCAATGATCCTTTGAACATAAGTTTTAATAGTTCTAAAATCAAATCTTACCTTTCATCAAACGATTGTTCTTTCTATAAATATTTTACTTTGCTTTACTTAATAATGTCGGTATGAGAGCAAGATTCTTACCTTGTCCTCTCTGGTGAGGTTGTTGAACTTTTTTACACATTATAAAATATACTGGGAACAGAGCTCCTGGCGTTAACATCCTCTGCAACCTTTTCCCGCAATACAGGGTGGAATTTTTCCACTCCTGCCAGCAGCAGGTATCGTGATGGGCAGGGACACTTAACTCAGCAGGAGGCAAAAAAATCTGTTTCCTAATAGTGGGATAAGCTGCCAGAAATTCCTTTTCCTGAATTTTGATCAAGTTGTATGCCGTTAACAAATGTGTCCAAAGCTGGACAAGGGGGGTAGGCAAAATCTGGCATAGGGGAGAGCACAGCTGGTGGGTGTGGAGTAGAAGGGTGGACCAAAGGCTGGACATGGGATGCTGCTCTATAGGGGAAGGGTAGGGAGAGTGTCTGGGGAAGAGAGGGTAATGCAAGGGGAAGTAGCGGAGAGAATATCCAGGGAAGGAGGGGTAAGTGTGTCTGGGAAAGTGGGGGTCGGTCTTAACAGGTAGGCTGGGTGGTGTTAACCACCAAGAGGTAACCGTCGCAGTCAGAGGGAGGAGTGGGATACGGTAAAGTGGCAGGTCCAGGGTAAGTGTCTGGTGGCTAAAAGTCTCTTCAAGTGGATCATAGAAGGGGATAGATAGGGGGCTCGAATATTGGGAGGGGGGATAGGTCAGGGTGACCATAGGGGCAGTAACTGGTGTCAGTTCTGAGGGAGGGAAGGCATGTGGAGGGGGATTGTGATATTGGGTGGGCCAATGGTGATGGGGGGATGATGGTGGGTCATAGGAAGAGGGTAGAAAATGGTGGAGCACATTTGAAAGATGATCTGTAACAGTCAGTGAGTGAGATCCTTGCGGTGAGAGGTAGATCTGGTCAAGTGGATAGAGTTTGGGGACAGCACATTTGGCCAATTGAAGAGACACTCTAATAAATAACAATATGTCAGCCACGTCATTATCTTCCATTCTCCTCTCTACAATGGAGCCCACATTGCTGCAGGTTTATTCCCGACTCCTGGGCCTCGTAACATTGAGATCCTGAGCTGCTGGATATCCTGTGGCATTTTCCATTAGCAGCAGTCAGAGAACAGGAAAGGGGGCGAGGTGGAGAGAGGGAGGGAGAGGAGAAGGAGGGAACAGCAAGGAGGGAAGGAAGAAGAAGAGAGGGAGGGAAGGAAAGAAGAAGAAGAGAGGGAAGGAGGGAAGGAAGAAGAAGAGAGGGAGGAAGGGAGGGGAGAAGCAGGGAGGGAAGGATGGGAGAGGGAAGGAGGGGAGAGGGATGAAGGGAGCGAGAGGAAGAAAGAAGGAGAAAGGGGAGAGGCAGGGAGGGAGGAGAGAGGGAGGGAGGGGGTGAAGGAGCAGAGAAACGGGGAGGAATGGTGGGAAGGAAGGAGGAGAGGGAAGAAGGGAGAGAAGAGGCAAGGAGGGAGCGAGAGGAGAGGGAGGGAGGGAGGAAGGGAGATGAAGGGAGGAGAGAAGGAGGGAGGGGGAACAGAGAGAGATGGAGAGGAGAGTCAGGGAGTGAGGAAGAGAAGGAGGGGAGAGGGAGTGAGGGGAGAGGCCAGGAGGATTGGTGGGAAGGAGGGGACAGGGAGGAAGGGATGGAAGAAGCAGGGAAGGAGGGAGAGGAAAGGGAGAGAGGAAGGGGAGAGAGGAAGGTGGAATACCTCCAAGGAACAGGGCAGGTGAAGGCAGTCAGCTTGTTTCTCTGAATCTTCATTCCCTCCTCCCCGGGTGAATGGCCATGGCTGACAGGGATTGAGGTTTGCTGCCCCTGCCATTCATGCTTTTCTCTCCTTTCTCTGAGTGAAAGCTTCCTTTCCCAGGTGGTTTCCTGCACACTGTTAAATACTGAAAACATTTTTAAATCATTGATTACTCTGCTGAAAATGATAAACGGAAATGACAAAGACAACTCCAAAGTGACAAGAAAACCAATACTCTTTAATCTAGAGATACTTTCATGGACAGTATAGATTAAGGGAGAGTGTCAGGTCACCAGCTGCCGTTCTGAGTATTGGAAGAATTGGTTTTAATGGAAGGGTGGCACGGTGGCACAGTGGTCAGCACTGATGCCTCGCGACACCAGGGATCCAGGTTCAATTCCAGCCTCGGGTCATTGTTTGTGTGGAGTTGTATATTCTCCCCACGTCTCTGTGGGCTTCCTCCGGGTGCTCTGGTTTCCTCCCACTGTCCAAAGATGTGCAGGTTAGATGGATGGGCCAATGCTAAATTTACCCTTAGTGTCCCAAAATGTGTAGGTTAGGGAGGATTAGTGGGATAAATATGTGGGTATGGGTAAGCTGCTTTATCAGAGACTTGATGGGCCAAATGACCTCCTTCTGTACTGTAGGGATTCTGTGATTTAAAACTCTGGGATCCAGAAGGAAAGCATTTAAAATGAGCAAGAGACATGTTTCTCCCTTATATTATGAGCAAGTTAGAAAGTGTGTGTGAGTGTGTGTTGAACATTACAATTCCCTCTCTGTGTTCCCACTGATACATTAGAGTATTTACTCAACATCTGACTTTCAAGCAAATAGTCTCAATTGTAACTTTTATTTTATGAAACAGTGATAAAAGCCTGAAGAAATAATCCACCGTGCTTGATTTATTTTGTTATTCGCAGTGAATTTTCCCTCGCCTCCCGACATTTTATTAGATTCTAATTTGATTTGAAGTTCTGTAAAATAAATCACAAATGGTTTCACCCAGTGCCTGTGTACACAATATCTGCAAAGTGGCCATGTTAGAGTGAAGTCCTTCTCTCTCTGCCCAATGTTAATTGCTGCATTGATATGACTGTCACCACTCTGGGTTACGTTGCTGTATGTCACCACTACTTGTGTTCACAACCAAATGGGTAAATATTATTTTATCCGCTAAGTTAAACTGTGGGATTTTATCCTCTTCCTTTGTATTCATTTTGCTTCTAATCGTTCTGTCTAAAGGCAGCCAGCATGTTAGGCCAAGCACACAATCTCTCTTTATTCAGATATCTTTACATCCTGTAATTAGGGCAGCGTGGTGGCACAGTGGTTAGCACTGCTGCCTCACAGAGCCAAAATCCTAGGTTCAATTCCAGCCTTGGGTCGCTGTCTGTGTGGAGTCTGCACATTCTCCCTGTGTCTGCGTGGGTTTCCTCCGGGTCCTCTGGTTCGTCCCCACAGTCCAAAAGACATGCTGGTTAGGTGCACTAGACATGCTAAATTCTCCCTCAGTGTAACCGAAGAGGCACTGGAGAGTGGCGATTAGGGGGTTTTCACAGTAACTTCATTGCAGTGTTAATGTAAGCCAACCTGTGACACTAATAGAATAAATAAACTTTGGTGGCCAACTTGCCTCACAGTGTAATGTCGGAGGTAGGTTGGGCATGAGGCTAATGTAGGAAAGAAACAAAGTCTGAGGCAACACATCCAAAGGCAGGTGTTTGTAATTCTGCCTCACAGTGCCAGGGGCCCGGGTTCAATTCCGGCCTTTAATGGATGTTTGCACGTTCTCCCTGTGTCTGTGCGGGTGCTCCGATTTCTCCCCACTCTCCAAAGATGTGTGGATTAGGTGGTTGGCAATGCTAAATTGACCCTAGTGTCAGGAGGATTAGCAGGGTAAATGGGTGGGGTTACGGGAATAGGATCCGGACAGGATTGTGGTGGGTCCAAACTCAATGGGCCAAATGGCCTCCTTCTGCACTGTAAGGAATCAATAATTCTAAAGGTATGTGGGGTCAGTGGATAGGCCATGCTAAATTGCCACTTAGTATCGGGGGACTGGCAGGATAAATATGTGAGGGTTTACAGGGATAGGATTTGGGTGGGATTGTTGTGGGTGCAGGCTCAATGGGCCGATTGGCCTCCTTTTACACTGTACTGAGTCTGAGAATGGTCAAGTGAGAGAGGAAACCGAGGAAGGAGTGAACAACCACGGGGAGGGTTGATGGAGAATTCAGAATACATTTTCAGTTATTAACCAGTCCCTTATTGAGTCCCCAATTTATTTGAGACATAACTGTGATGAACAATAATTATTCAGGGACCGTACAACACAGTGAATCAGCAACTTATTCAGTAAACAATTAATTTCTCATCCACTAGGCAAACTCCTGAGTATTGAATATAAAGAAGCAATGCATATGCAAATTAACTTCTACTATGAAGATTTGGAAACCCAGATCCTTTTTTTCAATTATTATTTTAGACACTCAATAGCTTAAGCCACTGGGAATTTACTGCGTTCATTTCGATTGTACATTTAATTCATCTAACAATCTTCCTGACTCAGCTATGGTTTTTAAACCCTAATTATTTTCAGTCACTTTCTGTTAGTATGTAATTTATTGGGGCTGAGTTGTTTGTCTACTGATTTTTCAAGTGGTACTTTATCATCCTTATCGATTTCCATGGAAATGTTCACTAGCCAAGCAGCATATACTAGTTATAGATTCATAGAATCCCTCCAGTGCAGAAGGAGGTCATTCGGCCCATTGAATCTGCACCTACCACAATCCCACCCAGCCCCTATCCCCATAACCCTTCATATTTACTCTGCTAATCCCCCTGACACTAGGGTTAATTTAGCCTGGTCAATCCACTAACTCGCACATGCTTTGGAGGAAACGGGAGCACCCAGAGGAAACCCATGCAGACACGGGGAGAACATGCAGCCTCCACACAGACCCATGCTGGGAATCGAACCCGGGTCCCTGGCTCTGTGAAGCAACCAACCCAATAATTGAATTTAAACTCCACCAGCTGCCATGGTGAAATTTGAACCCAGGCCCACAGATCAATGACCACCCCTCAACAATCATCTATCTTTTCCCCCACCCACCTTGCACATATTTTAAAGTCGCCAGCTATAATTCTCAAAAGGTGGTGGATTGTGAATCGAGTATCAATGAACCCTTTGTGTGTTATGTAGGGCAAGTATTCGAGGCTTCGTTCAATTGGAACTTCTATCCCTGAATCCGAAGCTGTTGGGATCCAATCCCACTTGGATGCTGAATTCAATTGAAAGGCATCTGGATCTGCATCCAGAATGCAGTGACCCACAAGGCTATGGACCCAGATGCTGAAAATTTGGATTAAAATGAGCGACCGGTTTGCTTTTTGGCCAACTCAGATATGATGGGCTGAATGGCCTCTTTCTACATGGTAACAGTTCTACAATTTGATTTGATTTATTATAGTATTAGGATATTGTGAAAAACATTGTTTCTCTTGCACTGTGCAGTCAAAGTATACCATTCATTGAGTAACTCACCTCCTGATTCCCCAAAGCCAGCCTGCCATTTCTAAGGCAGAGGTCAGGAGTGTGATGGAATACTTCCTACTTGTCTGGAAAGGTGCAGCTCCAGCAACACTCAAGAAGCCTGACACCATCCAGGATAAAGCAGCCTACTTGTTTGGCACCACATCTACATCCATCCACTCCCTCCACCACCAACACTCAGTAGCAGCAGTGTGTACTATCTACAAGATGCACTGCAGCAATTCACCAAACATCCTTAGACAGAATCTTCCAAACCCACGACCATTTCCATCTAGAAGGACAAGGGCAGCAGATACATAGGAACATTACCAATTGCAAGTTCCACTCTAAGCCTCTCACCATCCTGACTTAGAAATATATCGTCGTTCCTTTGCAGCCGCTGGATCAAAATCCTGGAATTCCCTCCCTAGAGAGTGGACATGCCAGATTTCCTTGGCCTTCTGAGAAAGTAGAGGCAGTACTGAGCTGTCTCTGCTATAGTGCCAGCGTGGAAGAACCAGGACTGATTATTGGTGATCGGAATGCCTAGAAACTTGAAACTCTCGAACATTTTCATTCCACCTTTGATGTAGATAAGGACATGTCCTCCCCTATGTTTCCTGAAGTCAATTACTGACCATTGAGGGAGAGATTATTGCTGTCACATCATTTCACCAGATTCTCAAGCTGGAATTTTACTGCCTCACCCACCCCAGAATTAGGATTGGCAAAGCTACAGAATAGCATTCTCTGTTAACCTTGGGCAGATCTTAAGAGCCTTGGGCATGTGAGGCGGTAAAGCTCCGGCATCTATCTCTTTCCTGTATTCCATCTCATCATTGTTTTGGATCCACTATAATATCAGCTGACACTTCATTTCGGAGAAAGTTATACCAAAATCCTGGTCACTGTTTGGTAGGTGCAAAATATTCTTCAGCGCTATTTGAAATCAGGCTGGGAATTCTCCCCAAGTTCTGGCCTTGTATTATCACTCAACCTACAGATCAATTCATCTTTTATCCCTTTGCTGTTTGTTGTCTGTGACGTGCCTACATTTAAACATGAAAACACTTCAAGAGTGATCTCAAATCCATCTCCTCACATGTTCCCCATATCTCTTTAACACATTTTTAAAAATCAGAAATATATCTATCTCCTTCTTGAAACCATTCAATGATACAGTCTCCACTGCACTATGGGGCAGCAAGTTCCACAAATTCACCACCCTCTGCGAGAAGTAGTTCCTCCTCACCTCAGTTTTAAATCTATTGCCTCTCAACCCATACCTGTGACCTCTTGTTCTAGATTACCCCAAACGTGTGAAAGACACTAGATAAATATAAATTCATGATGACTTTCCAATTCTTCTCATATCCCAGTCAATCGAGAGCTTTCTCTAAATAAATGAATGATGCGGTAAATAACAAAATCTTTAGAAGCATTAAATACAGCGAGAGCTAAGCACATAGGGGCATGGATCATTGAATGTAGCAACACAGGTGGTCAAGTGTGTATACAGAATGTTTGCCTCCATTGATTGCCTCCAGGAGATCGAGTATAAAAGTTGGCAGGTCATGTTATAGTTGTATGAAACTTTAGTTAGGTTGATTTGGAATATTGCTTGCAGTTCTGGTGGCTGGATGACCAGAATGATGTGAATGCTTTGGAGAGGGTGCAAAGAAAGTTTATCAGGATGTTGCCTGCTCTGCATGGCTTTAGGTATGAGGAGAGATTCTGAAGATAAACTCAGATTGTTCTCACTAGAAAGATGGAGGCTGAGATGCGATCTGATAGACGTCTACAAAATTATGAGAGGCATAGATATGTTGGATAGTCAGAGGCTCTTACCCAGAGTGGAAGGATTGACAACAAGGTTTATGGATGAATGGTGGTAAGTTTTGGGTTAATGTGTAGGGGGAAGTTTTTCACACAGAGGGTGGTGGAACACACTGCCAGTGGAGTAGTGGAAGCAGGCGTGTTAGCAACTTTAATGGCATATTTTGATTGACACATGAAAGGGAGGTGAGCAGAGGGACAGAAACTGTGTAACAGCACAGGCTTGGTGGGCTGAAGAGCCTGTTCCTCTGCTGTATCCTTCTTTGTTCCTTATACAGCTAAAATAAATCTGATCGATCAACTGATTAAGAAGCTGTATGCATACCAACCTGCTTTGATGGAGTGGATCTCAATGTGCCTCTTTGTCTAAACAGAGATGATCTGAAATAACTGGATACTCGGTGCTGAGCTAAATGATGATGGCGAACTGGCATTCTGTAGTAGGGAGTGAGAGAACTAATGCAGTCACAACTCCCAGGTATAGAGTGGGCCCAATAACTAACAGGCAAAATGATTGAATTATCTTCCTCCTCAGTGCTTTAATTTAGATCTGAAATTTTGTTAACATGAATGACTTGATCATTGAGTTGCTGAGGCAGGTGGTGGTGTAATGGCATTGTCACCGGATTACTATCTAGCATAATACACTGAGAATCTGGGTTTGAATCCCACCACGGCAAATCGTGTACTTTAAATTCATTTAAAAACCTGGAATTAAAAGTCAATAATGATTGTTGTCAATGATGTAAAAACCCACCTAGTTCACAAATGCCCTATTGCGAAATATGGCCATTGGATTCAGGCTGCGTGTTCTGTAAGCATTGGAAGTTGGGTGAATTGTACTCATCAGCAATAAGTCTCCTCATTATGCAGCCGAGAGGCTGTAACTATAGGGGAGGAGTCTGCTTGTCCATAGCTGGTCTGGCAGCATGGTGTATAGGGGCAGCCCGGTGGCACAGTGGTTACACTGCTGCCTCACAGTGCTGGGGACCCGGGTTCGATTCTAACCTCGGGTGAGTGTTTGAAGTCTGCACGTTTTCTCTGTTTCTGCGTAGTTTTCCTCCAGGTGCTCTGGTTTTTTCCCACATTTCAAAAGGTGAAGTTAGGTGGACTGGCCATGATAAATTGCCCTTTAGTGTCGAGGCGGGTGGTTAGCAGGGTAAGTACGTGGGATTATGGGGGGAGAAGCTGGGTTGGTTGCTCAGTCGGAGGGACTCAGTGGGCCGAATGGCCTCCTTCTGCACTGTAGGGAGTCTATGATGATTTTATTTGTAACTCCAGATCCACAGCAATGTAACTCTTACCTGTCTTTCTGAAATGGCCCAGTCAGTGATGCTGACATCCAATGAACAAACAAAAGATAATTTTTGACCATTAACAGGCCCAGGAGACAGATTGTGGAGGGCATTATTACTTTAGCACCCATGTGTTCCTGGAGATGGAGCATTGCTTTTGATTGATATGCTACAGGCTTTCCATAACCGGTGGCTGCTACAGTGTCTGTGAGCCTCAAAAACCCGATTTTAATTGAATTTTCGTTTGAAAGCTTTGTCGTTTTGAATATCGTCCCTCTAAGAGGCTTTCAATCACTTAATGAGGTGTTCATTTGTTTTCGGAAGAAGAGTTTACACCATGTACATGGAAATTATCTTTCAAAATTCGCTGGATTCCAGAAAAGTGCTGGAAGATTGGAAAACGGCTAATGTTACGCCACTGTTTAAACAAGGTAGCAGATAGAAAGCAGGGAATTATAGACCGGTTAGTTCAACATCTGTAGTAAGAAAAATGCTTGAATCTGTTGTCAAAGCAGAAATAATGAAGTACCTGGATATGAATGGTTTAATCAAGCAGCCACAGCACAGATTCATTAAGGGGAAGTCGTGCTTGACGAATTTATTGGAGTTCTATGAGGAAGTGACTAGTGCAGTAGATAGAGGGGAACCGGTGGATGTGGTGTTTTTAGATTTCCAAAAAGTGTTTGATAAGGTGCCTCACAAAAGATTGCTGCAGAAGGTTAAGGTGCAGGGAGAAGGGGGTAAGGTGTTAGACTGGATAGAGGATTGGTTGTCTAATAGGAAGCAGAGTATTAATGGTGCTATTCTGATTGGCAGCTGATGACTAGTGGAGTGCCCCAAGATTCAGTGCTGGTGTCTCAACTATTTACCATTTACAAAGACGATCTGGAGGAAGGGGCTGAGTGCAGGGTGACGAAATTTGCTGATGACACGAAGACGAGTGGAAAAGCAAATTGCGTGGAAGGTGTGGAAAGCCTGCAGAGGGATCTGGATAGGTTGAGTGAGTGGGCAAGGACCTGGCAGATGAAGTATAATATTAGCAAGTGTGAGGTTATGCACTTTGGTAGGACTAATGGTAGGAAGGATTACTATTTAAATGGTGAAAAGCTACAGCATGTGACGGTGCAGAGGGACCTGGGGGTCCTTGTGCACGAATCGCAAAAACACAGAATGCAGGTGCAGCAGGTGATTAAGAAGGCGAATGCAATGTTGGCCTTTATAGCTTGGGGGATAGAATATAAAAGTAGGGAGGTAGTTGCAGCTGTATAGGGTGCTGGTGAGGCCGCAGCTGGAGCACTGTGTGCAGTTTTGATCATCGCATTCGAGGAAGGATATATTGGCCTTGGAGGAGGTGCAGAGAAGGTTTACTTGGCTGATACCGGGGATGACAGCATTGGATTATGAGGAGAGACTGAATAGATCAGGTTTGTACTCTTTGGAGTTTAGAAGGCTGATAGGGGATCTTATTGAGACGTATAAGATAATGAAGGGGATGGATAGGGTAGAAGTTGAGAAACTCTTCCCACTTAGCAAAGATAGCGGGACTAGAGGGCACTGCCTCAAGATTAGGGGGAGCAGTTCAGATTGGAGTTGCAGAGGAGTTTCTTCACGCAGAGAGTGGTGAATCTTTGGAATTCTCTGCCTGATGAGGTGGTGGGGGCTTCCTCACTGAATATGTTCAAGTCAAGAGTGGATAGGTTTTTAATTGACAACGGAATTCAGGGTTATGGGGAGAAAGCTGGAATGTGGTACTGAACCACTACAGATCAGCCATGATCTTATTGAATGGTGGGGCAGGCTCGAGGGGCTGTGTAGCCTACTCCTGCTCCTATTTCTTATATTCTTAATTGGCTTCCCGTTTGTGTTGAGTTGAGATATCTGAATGTGCAGTAGGATAGAATTGAATAGCAAACCAGCGCATTGCAGCTGTTCCTGTGCAATGGATTCCTATTATAAATTCAATCAAATTTTCATTCCTCCCTCCAGAATAATAAGCAGGCTGGGAAGTGATAACTTACTTACGGCAGGCAGCATTAGAACCTCCCAGCTTACCAAAGGCACCACTAGTGTATATTGCAGAGAATGTGTTGCTAGCTACTGGGAGAGAGTTAATGCAGGCGAACTGATGCAGACTTGGTCCCATCGGCCTTCTTGGAGAGGGTAAATAATGGCCCAGGTCTTCTGAAAGCAAGATTGAAATATTCACTATGATAGTGTGGGTTGGGACCCTGAGGGAGACCTGACCGTACATATATGGTATTCACCCAGGTAAAAAGGCATAAAGATGTATCACAGCTTGATATGGCTCCTGTTCCTGAAATTACAAAGGATTGTGAACATAGCCCAGTCTATCACGTAGATCAACCTCCCATCCATCGACTTTTCTACACTCCCTGTTGCCTCTAAAAAGCAGCCAGCAGAACCCTGCACATTTGAGAAATACTCCCTTCCACCTTCTTCTGTCGGGAGAAAGATACAAAAATCTGAGGCCACGTATCAACTGGCTCAAGAACAGCTTCTTCACTACTGCATCAGATTTTTGAATGGACCTACCTTATGTTAAACTGATCTTTATAACCAGTTACTACTAACATTTACATTCTGCACCCTCTCCTTTCCTTCTCCCTTAGGAACTCTATGTGTGTAAAGCAATTTAGAAATAATTCTTTTCACTGTATGTTAATACATGTGACAATAATAAATCAAATCAAATAATTGCGCTGCCCTCTGAGAATGTCTCCGACACTGATTAATCATATCATCGGAATCTAGCACTTGATACTCGCAACTGTAGCACAGCAGTTAGCATTGCTGTCTTACAGCGCCAAGGACCTGGATTCAATTCTGGCCTCAGGTCACTGAGTGTGGAGATTGCATGTTCTCCCCATGTCTGCAAGGGTTTCCTCCCACCGTCCAAAGATGTGTGAGTTAGGATGATTGGCCAGGGGAAAATTGACCCTTGTGTCAAGGGATTAGTGGGGTAAATATTTGGAATTACAGGGATAGGGCCTGAGTGGAATTGTGGCCGGTGCAGCCTCGATGGGCTGAATGACCTCATTTTGCACTATAGGGATTCTACGATTCTATGATTCAATGAAACGGGTGCAGAAATGTACCTTGCTGTAAATGACTGGCATGAGACTTGGAGGCAAAAGGCTTGAAAATGTAACTAAACCTGAACAATTAACCACTGCACCCCTCCCAACAATATATCTTCCTGCATCCCTACAATGGCTCACCCCCTCACCTCCTGACAATATTCATAAGTAGATGGACGTACTACTGCTGAATCCACGCACGGTCATTCCACGATGGGACAGTACTTTGGCATAGTGGGTTAACACTGCTGCCTCACTGCATCAGGGAACTGGGTTCAATTCTGGTCTCCGGCCACTGCCTGTGTGGGGTTTGCACATTTTCCTCACCTATGCATGCGTTTCCTCCAGGATGCTCCGGTTTGCTCCCACGATCTGGGTTAGTTTGATTGGCCATGCTAAAATTGACCCTTATTGTCAGGAGGATTAGCAGGGTAAATATGTGGGGTTACGGGGATTGAACCTGGGTGCGATTGTTGTCGGTGCAGGCTTGATGGACTGAATGGCCTCTTTGTGCACAGCAGGGATTGTTTGGTCATGTCCATACTTTGTTCTGATGGCAACAGCAGTAGAAACACAAATGTTTTATAATTGAATGAAAGTCAGTTACTCAATGGTTGACATTTGATACTTTTACACAAAGAATATTGCAGAAACGTGCCTCCAAATGGGTATAAAAAGGCGCATAATCCATGGAGATACAAGTAGATCCTTCCTCATGTGAAATTGTCAATTATGTGTTTCTCAAACCCATTAAGTTTAAGTGCGGAAGATTTTATTGATTTTTAAGTACTGATGAAAATCCTTTCAGATTCTGCAATAATTTCCTAACAGAGTTTGAATTGTTTGTCTAATTTAAAAAAATGTAAACTGCACCTAGATCAGACCAGCAGGGATAGAGAGACAGCTTAGTGCCACAGACAGAAACATAACGCACTGTTGCACATATGGAGAGATTGGTATGGATACAGAGACACAGAATCAGAGAGGCAGAGACAGATGCAGAGCACTGATAGAGACAAGAGATGCTAACATAGCTACAAAGGCAGGAATAAAGAAAGGCCACCAAAAGTAAAGATGCCCAGGTATGATAGCGATTGGTACAGAGAGTTGATACAGCGAGAGACATCGGTGGAAATATCCAAAACATAGATGTGAAAACAATGTCAGCAATTAGATGTTGATTAGAGAGCTGATAGTGAAACTTGTGGTTCTCCATGTAATTTGCTGTGATTGCAGATCTGCTTGTAGGGAAGCAATGATGTAGAGATGCCGACGTTGGACTGGAGTAAATGCAGTCAGAAGTCTCACAACACCAGATATCTCACAACACTCACCTGACGAAGGGGCAAACCCCGAAAGCTAGTAGTGTTTACGATCAAATAACCCTGTTGGACTTTAACCTGGTGTTGTGAGACTTCTTACTGTGTAGGGAAGCAAAGCAGAGAATCCTGCAGCAATCGTGTGTTATTTTGCTTTTCCATCAACTCGTTGGGCAGGATTTTACAGCCTTGCTCATCCCAAAATCCCACCTGAGGTCAATGGTCCTTCCCATTGTCCGCCCTTTGCCCGCTCCAATTCTCATAATGGGCAGGCTGGTAAAATTCCAACCATACGCTCCCTACAGTGCAGAAGAGGGCCATTCGGCCCATCAAGCATCTTCTGACAACAATCCCACCCAAGTGCTATCCCCGTAATCTCCCTGGAAAGACGGAGGCTGAAGCGGTAACCTGATTGAAGTTTATAAAATTATGAAGGATTATAGATAGGGTGAACAGTTGGAAGCTTTTTCCCAGGACAGAAATGACAATTACAAGGGGTCACAAGTTTAAGGTAAGGGTGGAAAATGTTCATTGGAAATGTGCGAGGAAAGCTTTTTACAGAGAGGGTAGTGGGGCCTGGAATGCAGTGCCAAGTGAGGAGGTTGAGGCAGTTACATTAGCCACATTTAAGGTTTATCTTGATAAGCATATAAACAAGCAATAGAGAGATATAAATGGTTGGTTTAGATAGGACAACGGGGTCGGCACTGGTTTGGAGGGCCGAAGAGCCCGTTCCTGTGCTGTACTTTTCTTTGTATTTACCTGGCTAATCCCCCTGACACTAAGGGGCAATTAAGTACGGCCAATGCACTTAGCCCGCACATCTTTGGAGTGTAGGAGTGAACTGGAGCATCTGGAGGAGACGCAGGCTAACACGAGAGAACATGCAAGCTTCCACATAGACAGACACCCGAGGTTGGAATTGAACCGAGGTCCCTGGCACTGTGAGGCAGCAGTGCTAACCATTGTGCCACCATGTTGGCCTTAGAAACTAAATGCAGTTCAATGTGGGGAATCTGAATGCAAACCACGCTCCCCTTCACTGATCTAGACTGGACTGGAGGCCATGTACATTTATCAAGACTGTGCACTTGAAGTATTGCACCAGCAACCAGCCAGGTCCGTGTTATTGATAACCACTTTCCAACCACAAATTTACACAGTGAAAGCATGGTTCATGTGAATAAAGTTGTCCTGTCTGCCTCCACTGTCAGTGTAATTCTGTTGTGTTTGTTTCTAAATTATGCCATAAACAAGCTCAACTTTAGCTTCCGGGCTTGTGACAGTATTTCTTGAATGAAGGCATCATTATAGATAAACAAAATTAAAGGAAGGTTCACCATTGCATAATCTTAATCATGTTTGCTGAACAGAAGCTGATGCCACAAATCACAGAATGTTATGCTGCAGTCAGTGGCCATTCGGCCCATCATGTCTAGCACCGGCTCTCCCGAATGAGCCCTTCATTAGTGCTCTTCTGCTCCCTATGCACCGTGACCCCGTATATTCTTCATTTTCAGGGAAGTATCTAATTCCTTCTTGAATCTGCCTCCACCATGCACTCTGGCAGTGCTTTCCAAACCCATTCCACGCGCTGCTTGTAAATGCTTTTTCTCATATTGCTTTTGCCTGTTTTGCAAATTACTGTAAATCTGTGCTCTCTCACTTTCGATCCTTTCACAAGTAGGAATAGTCTTTCCCTATCTATTTTGTACAGTCCCCTCATCATCTTGAGCACCTCTATCAGATCTCCTCTCAGCTTTCTTTTTTCTAAGGAAAATAATTCCAACTTCTCCAGTCTATTTTTGTCATGTAAGTTTATTATCCTTGAAGCCATCCTTGTCAATCTTTTCTAATGCTTCTTTCTAACACCTTTGCGGTTAGGACTGCGGCCTCACAGTGTCAGGAACACAGGCTCGATTCCCAGCTTGGGTCACTGTGCGGAGTCTGCACATTCTCCCCTTGTCTGCGTGGGTTTCCTCCAAGTGCTCTGATTTTGTCCCACAGTCCAAAGATGGGCGGGTTGGGTATATTGGCCACGCTAAATTTCCCCTTAGTGTCAGAGGGACTGGCACTGGGATTATAGGGGTAAGGTCTGGGTGGGATAGTGATTGGTGTAGATTTGAAGGGCTGAATGGCCTCCTTCTGCAGTGTAGTGATTCTATGATTCTATGTCCTCGCTAGAGACTGGCACCCAGAACTAGATGCTGTTCTCCAGCTGAAGTCTAACTAATATCTAATACAAGTTCAACACGAGCCCCTTGCTCTTATACTTTGTGCTGCCATTAGTAAAGCCGAGAATGCTGTATGCTATATTGATTTGATTTATTATTGTCACATACAGTGACATACAATGAAAAGTAATGTTTCTTCACACTATACAGACAAAGCATGCCATTCATAAAGTACATAAGGGAGAAGCAGAGGAGACTGTGCAGAATGTTACAGTCATTGTTAGATCAGCACAATATAAGTCCGTTCAAAAGTTTGATGTCAGCAAGGAAGAAGCTGTTCTTGACTTGATATGAGACCTCAGACTTTTATATCTTTCTCCCAATGGAAGAACATGGAAGAGAGCATGTCCAGAATGCGTGGGGTTTTTGATTATTCTGGCTGCTTTTCCGAGGCAGCAGGAAGTACAGTCTATGGATGGGATGCGTGATGGATTGGGCTACATTCACAACACTTTGTAGTTTCTTGCAGTCTTGGTCAGAGCAGGAGCCCGTGCCAAGCTGTGATACATCCAGAAAGGATGTTTTCTATGCTGCATAGAATCATAGCGGATCTGCCAAATTTCCTTAGCCTCCTGAGAAAAACCCATTGATGGGTTTTCATGGTGTCGGCCAGAGGGGATGGGTGGGTGGGAACCATGTTATTGGTGATTCGGAGACCCAGGAACTTAAAACTCTCAACTATTTCCACTTCATCCCTGTTGATGTAGGCAGGGAGGGGCATGTCTTCCACTAAGCTTCCTGTAGTCCTGCTCACTACTTTATTAACTTCTCTCTCAACCTGTCCTGCCATTTTCAATGATTTAAGCACATGTACATCCTGCCCTCTCCGTTCCTGCATCTGTTTGAGAATCATACCCTTTATTTTAAATTATCTCTCCAAGTTTTTTGTACCAAAATAAATTACCTCACATTTCTCCGCGTCAAAACTCTTCTGCTTTTTGCCTGGTCAATCCATCAAGTTGCCTACATCCTTTCAATGAAACCAAAGGGGCAGATGAAATATTCACCAGGCAACTTAAATATTTAGAAAGCTTAGGAATAGACAAACTGACCCATCTTTAATGAAGTTTACAATAATGTAGAAAATTCAGAAGACTTAAGTAAATCAATATTCATTGGATAGCTTAAAAAAGCCCAGAGCAACTGGGAGTAAACTCCATCACACTATCAGTCTGATGAGTCAGATAATTAAGATCCTACTTTGAATATTGATGATTAGAATCAGGAGCAAGATACAGTCAGAAATGTTAGCAAGTTACAAGTGCAGATTGACATTTGGAGATATAATGTCTTAGCTTACGAAGAGCCAGTGGCAATGTTATTGTACTTCTAATCCAAAAACCCAGGCTAATGTTCTTCATGTTCAAGATGGGATTCAAATCCCATCTTGGTAATAAATTTGGAATATAAAGTTTGTCTTAGTAATGGTGATGGTGAAGTTATCATCAATTATCATAAAAACCCATCTGGTTTACCAACATCCTTTAGGGAAGGAAATCTGCTGTCTGTATCTGGTCTCGCCTACATGTGACTGGTTGACTCTTAATTTCAGATTTGGTTTGATTTTGATTCATTATTGTCACGAGTATTAGTATACAATGCAAAGTATTTCTTCTTGTACAGACAAAGCATACCATTCATAGAGTACATGGAGGAGCAGGAAAGGAGAGGGTGCAGAACACAAGGTTGCAGTTACAGATGGAGTGAGGAGACATTGGTTGTCCTATTGCTCCCTTTTAAAGGAACCTACTTTGACTGTGTCCGAACTATCTTTTCTTTGAGAGTAGCCCAGTGTTTAACTACTATTTTCCCGGCCAACCTTTGATTCCAATTTGTTTGGCCCAGACTCATTCTTACCACATTGAAGTCAGCATTCCCTCAGTTAATTATTCTTACTCTGGGATTGTGTCTCGTCCCTTACAATAGCCAACCTAAATCTTATGATACAATGATCACTATTTCCTAAACGTTCTCCTTATGGTCTCAGCAGGTCTGGCAGCATCTGTAAGGAGAGAAAAGAGCTTACCTTTCGAGTCCAGATGACCGTTTGTCAAAGCTTTGTCCCTCTCCTTACAGATGCTGTCAGACCTGCTGAGATTTTCCAGTGTTTTC
The DNA here is from genome assembly GCA_024679065.1 of Sphyrna mokarran. Classification (NCBI taxonomy): domain Eukaryota; kingdom Metazoa; phylum Chordata; class Chondrichthyes; order Carcharhiniformes; family Carcharhinidae; genus Sphyrna; species Sphyrna mokarran. Next base: position 21,051,341 of record JAGIQG010000028.1, on the reverse strand, counting down.
TCTCTTGGTTTCAGATTCCAGCATTTGCAGTAATTCGCTTTCATCCAGTATTCTGCTGTTGATATCTGATCCACTTGATTCAACTCATTCCCAAGAACCAGATTCAGAATAGCCTCCAGACTTGTTGGACTCGAAATATACCGCTATATGAACTTTTCATAAGCATGCTCTTGAGATTCTTGCCCTTTTTGCCCTTTACACTGTTACTATCCCAGACTACGTTTGGGTAATTAACATCCCCACTATAACTACTCCATTACTTTTTGTACCTTGCTGTAATTCCCTTGCAAATTGTTCCTTTATACATCCCTCCTTATTGTTCCAGAGTTGCTAACAGGGCCAGCCTTTTGGCCCATCCATAATTGCCCCTGAACTGAGTGGCTTTCTAGGCCACTTCAGAGGGTGTTTAAGAATCAACCACATTACTGTGGATCTAGAATCACTCATAGGGCCAGAGTAGGTAAGCAAGGCAGATTTCCCTCACTAGAGGATATTAGTGACATTCATGAGGGTGGCACAGTGATCAGCACTGCTGCCTCATAGCGCCAGGGATCCAGGTTCAATCCTCAACTTGGGTCACTCTCTGTATAGAGTTTGTACATTCTCCCTGTGTCTGTGTGGGTTTCCTTGGGTGCTCTGGTTTCCTTCCACAGTCTGAAAGACATGCTAGTTAGATGCATTGGCCGTGCAATTTTCCCTAAGTGTATCCAAGAAGGTGCTTGAGTGTGGCGATTAGGGGATTTTCACAGTAACTTCATTACAGTGTTAATGTAAGCCTATTTGTGACAATAATAAATACACTTTAAACTTTAAGACACAGCAGCCCTGGAATTCCTTCCACCTCTGAGATGTTTTCTCAGACAATCTGAAGCTCAGCCTATATGGGTTATCAAGCTGGCATCCCATCACACTTTGACACCATATCCATGGTATGATGACTTCTGACAAAGCTTGCTGTTGTTTCAATTTCTTGGCAGACCATAAGGCAGGCTCTCATCAATGTCTACAGCGAATTCTTTCCTGGAATAGGTCGCAAGCCTGTCGCCTGGGGCTTATAGCTGGAGGGAGGCACCACTCCACATCAAGCGTGGCTTATCAGGAGTCTCTCCCACCATGCTTGGCATGTTTTGAAGGATTTTGCAAGTTGATACTCAGTAGTTTTGGCTGTGTTATGAACGCACCTTCCTTGGCCATCAAGTCCTGGAGCGGAACTCAAACCCAGAAGCTCTGGCTCAGAGGCAGGAATGTTGTCCCCCCCAAATCTCCAGTCTGCTCAAGTTTGGTAAGTTCTAAGTGGTTATAGAATCCTACCGTGAAATATAGTCTATTCTCCAAAATAACTCACAAAATACTTAGTGTCAGCTATTTCGAAGGGAAATTGGCAGAGAAATTGATCTTTCACACAAAGGATGACATTTTCCAGACACGCTCAAACAAAAACTGGAAAATCCTGCCCAAGTTCAATAGACTTTGCGGGATCTGCCACCTGCCCGCTACAATTCCCGTGGAAGGTGGGACAGGAAAATTCCCCACCAGATGTGTAATGAAGAATCATAGAATCCCTGAGGTGCCGAAGGAGGCCATTTGGCCCATCAAGTCTGCACTGACTCTCCAATAGAATGTCTTCCCCAGGTCCTCTCCCCTACCCTATCACTGTAAACTAACCCCCCCGCCCATATTCACCATCCCTAATCAACCTAACCCGCACGTCTTTGAAGGAAACCTGGAGGAAACCCGCGCAGACATGGGGAGAATGTGCAGGCTCCGCACAGGCTGGATTTGAACTCAGGTCCCTGGCGCTGTGAGACAGCAGTGCTAACCGCTGTGCCGTGTTGCTAAAGACTTGACAGTTTGTTGTACACTCTGCCCACCTTCTTTTTGATGGATTCAAACGGAAGGGCAAAGTGGGCAGTGGTGAATCAGTCTGTTGATTCACTAACACCTATTTTACACTGCTGTGTAAGACTAATCCTCGTTGTTTATTTTGCTAACTGCCTTTATTTTGTGAGAATAATTTATTCGTTCCTGATTTTTAAGTAAACAGTTTCTCTCTACCAGTTCCATATCTTGTGCCTTTCTTCCTGTTCTGAACCAGTTGCTATTTATAGCTTCAGGTAGGAGCAAAAATCTTGCAGCGTTCTGTCTGTCATCTCTCTGGTACAGATCCAGAACCCGCACTTTTATCTCTGTCCTTTCTGTCAGTGTTGTGTCATGCAGAAGATGATTATCACTTTTTTACTGGCTTTGTCTAGTTTAAATCCATCAACGGTTTCCTTCTCAAAACTTCTATCCATTCGGAACAGTGTCTTGATGTAACAGAACATTTCTGTGCTTGGTAAAGCCTTCGAATCGAGCAAAGAGGCAGATATGGATTGAATCTTTGCCCTGTCGTACTAGTAGTTGCTTGTTGCATTGTTAGTCCATGTCGGAATACTTTACAGTGTTTCCCCAGCTCCATGTACATTACTCACAGGGATTAACAAATGTCTCATTATGGCTAGGTCACAAGTTTAATGTGGGAGATCTTGGTCTCTGCCACAACAGGATGCATCTTCTTTTAGCTGGGAGACAGAGATGTAGTACTCTCTGAATACTTTAGATTTCTTGTCTTGCCAGCAATAGGTAATTGCCTTGTGAATGAGTTCATGTCTTCATTAGGGTTTGGCCCACATTTACATCTCAGGCCTTTATGGATTGCTGACATCCTCATTCATGCATTTGTCACCTTTGGCCCTGCCTATCCCAAATGTTATCCTGGCCAATTCTCCATTCTTCTGCCACCTCCACATCAATAAATCTTTCGTCACTAATAATTGGGGAGATGATTGCATAGTGGATGACAACCAGGCTAAAGAGATCAAGGGATATGGGGGGATCAGGATATTGAATTTGATGATTGGCCATGATCATGATGAATGGTGGACGAGGCTCAAAGGGCCGAATGGCCTACACCTGCTTTTAGCTTCTATATTCCTTTGTTCCTGGGCACATGGGTTCAAATCCCACTATGGCAACTGGTGGAATTTAAATTTAATTAATAAGTCTAGAATATAGAGCTAATCTCAGTAATGGTGTCCATGGCAACTATCAGCAATTGTTGTAAAAACCCATCTGGATTGCTAATGTCCTTTAGGGAAGGAAATCTGCCATACTTTACCCGGTCTGTCCTACCTGTGACTCCAGAGCCACAGCAATGTGGTTGATTCTCAACTTCCCTCTGAACAAGAATAACTAGGGATGGGCAATAAATACTGGCCAGCCTGTAATGCCTAAGTCCCATGATTGAATAAGAAGAGAATTCCCTCCATCGCTGATGGAAGTGGCAGCAGTGTGATGGAGGGAATTTGTAAGATGCAGCGACTCACGAGGGCTGCTTCAAATTTGCATCAACTCACCATGGCTGCTTCAACAGCAACTTCCAAACTCACAGCTTTGATCATCTAGACTAAGGGACAATGGCAGCAGATATGTGGGAAGACCACAAACTACAAGTTCCCCTCCAATTCACCCACCATCCTGATTTGAAATTATATCACCATTCCTCCAATATTGATGGGTCAATATTCTCTAGCTCCCATGCTAACAACACTATAGGCGTACCTACAAGTCACTCCAAGACCCACAGCAAAATGGTTAACTCTTAACCATTCCTGTGAAATAGCCAATCCCAATTAAGGGTAATTAGAGATGGAAAGCACATCCTGGCTCTTAGCAGCAATGCCCACATTCCATGAAAGGAAAACAAAAATCCAGCTAGCACCACATCCCTCTTGTTCACCATCCCATTCCTCTTTGCCCAAGATTGGATCCAAGTACCCCTGTGTCTTCAATTTAAAATTGTAAGTCTTCTTTTTAAATTGTTCTGTAACCTCACTCCTTCCAAACCCAGGAACATGCCTGAACAGCTGAGGACTTGTAACAGGAGGATTGGCCGAGGAAAGCATCCGACAGGAACTACTCTCCACATCAATCCCGCTGCCCGTACACCGGTTATGATCTGCCACTGTGACAGTGAGGTCTGTTAACCTGTTTCTATTGGCCAAGACATTAATAGGAGACCTTGCAGCAATGGTGTCTAAGCATTATTGAGGAGCTTCCACTGACTAAACTTGAAGTGGAGGCGGAAGGGTGTGAGGGAGCAGTTAAAGAAGTCCATCCAGCCACTGTTAAAGTTGCTGCTTGACTCTGTGACAATGCATAAACAAAATCAAATCAATAAAACCTTCAGAGCTTCCTCTCTGACTTTGACCCCCTTTGTCCCTCCTTCCCACCATTGGCACTAATGTTTTCAGTCACAGATTGATTATGGTTGTTCCTGAACAGTACGCTACTGCCTAGCCAGCTAAAGGTTGGTTGAGTTCTGGGATCCATTGTCTGGACATGTCGAATGATAAAATTCAACTTTCAACTTCATTCCGAGCTGGTTTAAAAGTCATTCTGTGTTGTTCATGTTCTGTGCCCAGTACTTTACTGCTATTTGCATTGCCATTGTTCTGCCCGTTTACAGATGTTGTGCAACATGCTTTGCAATTCCTAACTTGCTTCCTCCAGTTCTGCTGCCCTTCCCAGGTCAGTATCGTCGACAAAACTGGTGAGTTTGAATTAGGTTTTGTGTCCAAGTCATTCGATTTGAAGATTCCTTCATCAGACACCATGGCCAGAATTCTCCTGTTGTTCATGCCAACAGGATTCTCTGGTCCCACCAGTAGCACACCCCTGCCTGCAGATCCTCCCCCCCAACATAGAAGTGATTCTATGATGTTATCATGTACAGTAGAGTTGAATCCAGTCTAGGTCTTTACACAGCTATGTCCATCTCTAGAGAGGGAGCAGTGCTGTACTCCATTCCGCATTAACCAGATTTGCTCCAGTTTCCTCCCACACTGCAAAAGATGTGCAGGTTAAATAGATTGGCCGTAATAAATTGCCACTTAGTGTCAGGGGGATTAGCAGGGTAAATACATGGGGTTATGAGGATAGGGCCTAGTTGGGATTGTTGTCAGTGCAGGCTTAATGGGCTGAATGGCCTCCTTTTGCACTGCAGGGATTCTATGACTCTAAACCCCTGAATGTGAATGTACCGGACCCTGCTACTGCTACACTGATGCTTCCAGCACTCCACTTAATACTTTCACTTTACCCTACCAGTTCTCTTATTTATTCATACCCATATTCTGCCCTGAGTTCTATTGAATTTAACTAATAGTGATTCATGAGAACTTTGTCAAATCCCTTCTGGGAATCCAAGTACAATGTAGTTGAGAACTTCCTATAGTTCATTTGTGATGTACTTTGTTGTCTCTCCACAGGTGCTGCCAGACCTGCTGAGTTTTTCCAGCAATTTCTGATTTTATTTTGGATCTTCAGCAAACTGCAGTGTTTTGCTTTTATTTCTTGCAAGGTACTTCACACTTGGCATCAAGAAACTTAAATAAAGATTTAAGAATTAGTTAAAATTAAGATTAAATAAACTTGGATTAAATAAAAATGAGGTGAAAGAGGAATTAATAAGAATGTAGCTGACTGGAGGTGTTTTGATACGCAAATTAGCACAAAAATCAAGTAAATTGAGTATATACTTAAGTGAAATGGGGAACAATAGAATATAGAATTTCAGGTGGTAAAACAGGAGATTAGTTCAAAGGAGAGAATTAAGAATCCAGTTCACACTTATATGCTAAAAAGCTGAACTTCTAAGATGAGTCATTTAGGTTGAAGCAGTACAGGAGCTGGGATGTGTTGTTGCAATTATAGAGGGCCTTGGTGAGACCACACCTAGAGTATTGTGTGCAGTTTTAGTCTCCTTTTCTGAGGAAGGATCTTCTTGCTCTCGAGGGACTGCAACGAAGGTTTACCAGGCTGATTCTGGGGATAGCGGGACTGATGTGTGAGGAGAGATTGATTAGGTTAGGATTGTTTCCTCTGGAGTTCAGACAAATGAGAGGGGATCTCAAAGAGACTTATAAAATTCTAATAGGACTAGACAGAGTAGTTGCAGAGAGGATGTTCCCTATGGTGGAGGAATCCTGAACCAGGGATCACAGTTTGAGAATTTGGAACCATTTAGTTGGAAATGAGGAGACATTCCTTCACCCAAAGAGTGGTGAGCCTGTGGAATTCATTACCACAGGAACTGGTCGGTGCCAAAACATTGAATGTATTCAAGAAGTGGCTAAATATAAAGTTGGGGTGAATGGGGTCAAAGTTATGGGAAAAAGCAGGATTAAGCTATTGGATTGGATGATCATCCATGATCATGATAAAAGGCAGAATAGGCTCAAAGGGCCGAATGGCCTCCTTCTGCTCCTGTATTCTACATTTCTATTGGATCAAAAGGGAAATTTGGTATATCAGTAGCTGGGTGTCTTTTATTAATAGGAGAGGTGGGGCTGGAGAGGAGGGAAAAGAGAGAGAAAAGAAACAACTGGTAAGCAGTTATGACCATATCCAACTGGGAAAAAAATCTCTTCCAGAAAGCAGAATTCTAGGCTAGAAGCTGAATACTCCAGAGCGAAATAACTTCTCAGAGGCTGTTATCCCTTCACCAGATTCCCTTTAGTTACAAACTCAATTCTATTCCGAGAGTGCTTCAGATACAAAGTGAGAATCAAGAGCATTGGTGGGCCTGATACTCCCGTATTTATATCCAGATGATTGGACAATTATAGCAATCGTGACCTTAATCAGGGAGCTCATACTCCAAGAGGCCAACCTCATGGGCCTTGCTGAAGTCATTACACAGAGAAAAACTACACTGAAACAAAGAAGGATTTCTAAAACTTAAAGATAACTTGTGGGTGGTAACTCTTCACTGGGTTTGAACATAGAACATAGAACATTACAGCACAGAACAGGCCCTTCGGCCTTCGATGTTGCGCTGACCAATATAAAAAGCAATGCCCCTCCAAACTAAACCATTCCCTTCTCTTCCATATACTTATCAACTAACCTCTTAAACGCCACCAAACTTGGCGCATCTACAACTGCTGCAGGCAGGGCATTCCACTCCCGAACCACCCTTTGGGTAAAGAACCTACCTCTGATATCCGTCCTATAACTATCACCCCTTAATTTAAAGCTGTGTCCCCTCGTGCTAGCTTTTTCCATCCTAGGAAAAAGGCTATCACTGTCCACCCTATCTAAACCTCTAATCATCTTATATGTTTCGATCAGGTCCCCTCTTAGCCTCCTCCTTTCTAACGAAAACAACCTCAAATCCCTCAGCCTCTCCTCATAAGACCTGCCCTCCATACCAGGCAACATCCTGGTAAACCTCCTCTGTACCCTCTCCAATGCCTCCACATCTTTCTTATAATGTGGGGACCAGAACTGCACACAATACTCCAAGTGCGGCCGCACTAGAGTTTTGTACAGTTGCAACATGACGTTGCGGCTCCGAAATTCAATCCCCCTACCAATAAAAGCTAAGACTCCATATGCCTTCTTAACAACCTTCTCGACTTGACTGCCTACTTTCAGGGATCTATGCACATACACACCAAGATCCTTCTGTTCATCTAGACTACTAAGAATCCTACCATTTGCCCTATACTCTACACATTTATTATTTCTGCCATAGTGCATTACCTCACACTTTTCCACATTAAACTCCATTTGCCACCTCTCGGCCCAGCTCTGCAACTTGTCCAAGTCTCTCTGCAAACTATAACACCCCTCTTCACTATCTACCACTCCACCGACTTTAGTGTCATCTGCAAATTTACTAATCCATCCTTCAATACCCTCATCCAGATCATTTATAAAAATTACAAACAGCAGGGGCCCCAAAACAGACCCCTGAGGTACACCACTTGTCACCGAACTCCACGATGAATATCTCCCATCAACCACCACCCTCTGTCTTCTATCTGCTAGCCAATTCCTAACCCAATTAGCTAAATCACCCTCTATCCCATACATCTGCATTTTCTGCAGAAGTCTTCCATGGGCCACCTTATCAAACGCCTTACTAAAGTCCATATATACCACATCAACCGCCTTACCCCCATCCACCTCCTTAGTCACTTTTTCAAAAAACTCAATGAGGTTAGTAAGGCACGACCTACCCTTCACAAAACCATGCTGACTATCTCCAATCAATTCATTACTCTCTAAATAACTATAAATCCTATCCCTAATTATTCTCTCCAACACTTTGCCCACCACCGAAGTAAGACTCACTGGCCTATAATTCCCTGGAAAGTCTCTCTTCCCCTTCTTGAACAACGGGACCACATTCGCTATCCTCCAGTCCTCCAGAACCACACCCGTAACCAACGAACTCATAGAGTTATAATGTATGGGAGGTTTGTTTGGGACATGAGACATTTCTCAGATTTAAGAATGTGGATAGATGGGAATGAGGTTAATTCCAGAATGTAACCTGTTTGTGTATCCATTATTATAGATAGTGCATCTTTGTTTTGTACTGTGGCCTTTCTTGTGTGTTTTTACAGTTGGAATCATAGAGTCATACAGCAGGGAAAGAGGCCCTTCAGCCCAACTGGTCCATGCTAACCACGATGCCTTTCCAGCTAGTGCCAAGTGCCCACATATAACCCAAATCCCTCTAATCCTTTCCCATCCAGGTGCTTATCCAAATGTTTTTTAAGCATTGCTATCGTACCTGCCTCACCCACAACATTCTTTTATTTGAATGGATCTTTCCCTTTCTCTATATCTTTTCTCACATTACACCAAATTGGAAAAAAAACGTACTCTTAAGAACTGGCGTTATAATTACCCATCTGGGTTTTGGGAAACCTATGCATCTTATATCAGCGAGGCTTTTAACACTGGTCACTGATGTGTACAGCTTTAGGCTTTATCATACAACGAGAGGTTTCTTTAGCACTCTGTCTGGCAGCCTGTCCGGTGTCAGGATTTATGACAGTGTTGCTGTGTTCACCACTGGAAGCTATGAGATCAGTGACACCGTCTGTCCTAGTGGGTGGAATCACATTAATCCCTGCAATGGATGGATACAGAGTGTTGGCTTCTGATAGCCACAACTAAACTCCACACTCAGGTGGACTGGAAGTAATGCTGATCTTAATGAGCAACTCTACTGATAAACTCACTGAGGATGTGATGTTTCACTAGAACAACAACAGACAGAATGGGGGGAATAAAATCTATTATTTAATAGAAGGAGGGGGATAGAATCAGGCGTGTCTACAAAGTTGAAGGTCTGATCTCATATCTTCTATGAATAAAACCTATTAAGTATCTCTTGAGAATTGTACGTCTTCAAAAGTAGAAATGGAATCACCTGGCAATTAGTTTTAATCTTCCCTAATTAAACTGAAAAAAAAAGCTTGAAGCTAATCCTCAAAAGATTAAAGCAAATTATAGAGTCATAGAGATTTACAGCATGGAAACACGTCCTTTGGCCCAACTTGTCCATGCTGTCCAGTTTTTACCATTAAGCTAGTCCCAATTGCCTATGTTTGGCCCATATCCCTCTATATTCATTTTAGCCATGTAACTATCTAAATGCTTTTTAAAAGAAAAAATTGTACCCGTCTCTACTACTACCTCTGGCACTCACCACCCTTTGTGTGAAAAAATTGTCCTTCTGCACTCTTTTGTGTCTCTCCCCTGTCATCTTAAACCTATGCCCTCTAGTTTTAGACTCCCATACCTTTGGGAAAAGATGTTGACTGGCTGATCTATGCCCCTCATTATTTTATAGCCCTCTCTAAGATCACCATCAAGCTTCCTATGCTCCAGTCCCAGTCTATCCAGCCTCTCCTTATAACTCAAATCATCAAGTCCTTGTAGCATCCTAGTAAATCTTTTCTGCACCCTTTCTGGTTTAATAATAGCCTTTCTATAATAGGGTTACCAGAATTGTACCGTATTTCAAGTGTGGCCTTACCAATACCTTGTACAACCTCAGCAAGACGTCTCAAAGACACCTGTATTCAAAGTTCTGACCAATGTACTCAGGAAGTGTCTAAGGACACATCCATCTAATGAGACGCACAAATCACAGAATTCCTCATCAATTTGGCACTTGCCATGAGTTCCCTGTGACACGGCCTTAATCATTTTCATGCACTCAGTAGCAAACAAATTCATCAATTTTAATCAATACCTATCATGAACCCTGCCAACTTTGCAGAGTTTAAAACACGAGCTTTTGGCCATGCAAGTTCATTTTCACAGCAGAGGTTGGGAAACCAAGCTAACAATAACAAAGTATCAACCTTGTAATCCACACTGGTACAAATGGATTCACATTTAAATTAAGGATCCCATCAGTTTCCCACCGTCAAATAAGGCTCATGCAGCGATGTGTGAGAGATGGTATGGTTCTGCGTAGCTCATTGCCTGGAAGATCTTGTTGTTCTGATCAAGGTGCAGGCTCTGGGAGTTGAGGGAAGTGGAAGAGGGAGGTATTACTGTTCTTGTGTTCCTTACTATCTCCACAGGTCCAGTGGGATCAGGAGTAAACGTTTACACAATTAAAAATAATTGCCTTTTGACAGAAGAATTAATCTCACTTGTTAACGGTGCTGTTTGTAACCTATTGCTCCAGCATTGAGCTGTGTCACTCATTCACCAGCCTGAGAGCTGAGTAATTGGCTCAGATTCCCCAGTTGTATTCTCTGTAATCTGTTTCCCCGTCTGAACCCACAGCGCTTGTCATTTTTAAACTTGACATCATTTTCCAGGAACTGCTATCATAGGGCAGAAGACTTCTCTCTGGATGTGGCGAATGGCTTTAGTCTGACTTTCTTCCAGATGATGACGCTCCATCTCTCAAAAATCACTGCATGAGCCTTATTTAATGATTTTATAATTCTTAATCCCGTGCAGCTTCTTCTTAACTTCTCCTCGCGATGGATGAGCTGGATATCTCCATAAGAGTCACTATTCTGGTTCATCTTCATAAGGGATATGGGTGTCATTGACTAGATCAGCATTTATTGTGCATTCCAATCTGCTCTTGAGGAGATAGTGATGAGCTGTCTACTTGACCCATTATATTCCATATGGTGCAGATATGTCTATGTGGGAACCAGGACGGAATTCTCTCAAAAAAAATTCTAGGCGTCGAATTTGCGGGAAAACGGGAGTATTTTTCAGTGGGAGTTCACACCGGGATCTCCCACACTCTGTGCAATGCAGTGTGAATATCATTAGATTTCAGGGGTGGTGCCTATTCTTGTTGAAACCAGCGGGTCTCTCCACATACGCACGGCCCTGAACTGTCATCCTCCCAGTCGCTGGCCAACTCAATTGTTGGCCAACCCATGACTCCCCCACAGTGCTGCCTCCCCCCACCAAGCCCTCCTGATTTTGGCCTCCCCAAACATCACAGGCCTCCCCTCCATCCTGGGCCACCCTGGTCTTCAGCCCTCACCACAGTGCCAATCCCCCTGTCCCACCCATGCAGACTACACACCCCTGCAGGTAAAACACTCCCAACCCCTCCAGAAGCTCCCCCCCCCCCCCCCCCCCACAGCCCGTCCCGATCGTTGGCCTCCCTGCTTCCCCACCGATTCCAATGCAGAGTGGCTATGTGACCCCCTCCACTCCCACCAATTGCCCCTTTGGTCTTGCCTCCCTCAGGCCTCTCCCCTATGCCCCATCCCCACATGCCGTGGCCCCTTGGCACTGCCCGATGCCCGATGGGCAGTACCCCGATTCCCCCTGGCCCTGGACACTTTGCCCGTTGGGCAGTTCCAGTTGACACCGTTCTCTGCCCAGGGGGCATAACCCTCCCATCAACTGACCCCCTTGGGGGACCCCGATTTCCCCTCCTTCGCTCCAGTGGGGTCAGGCCACTAGCTCCCCAAGAATGTGGGTGACTCAAAACCCCGCTGAGATGAAACACCCTGGTGGGGTGAGGGAAGGCTGGTGGGCCTGGAGAATTCAGCCCAGGGCCTGCTAATAATATTTAAATGCCATTCAAACTATCATTTAAATACTAGCCTTGCCTTCTCGCTGATTTCCAACGTGGAGCAGATGTAAATCTGGTGCTGGGAAATACTAGTGGGTCGGGAACGCTCGCAGGAATCCTGCAAATCATTCCCGGCGCAATTTTCCTGGCCCGTTTGGCTATAAAATTAGTGCAGCAGCGGGATAGGAGAATCGCCCCCACTCCCCCCCACCCACCCCCCACCCCATTCCCACCCCCGCCATGTGTTGGAAAGTAGAATTAAAATGAGTGGCTTTTTTTTTTCTCTTTCCTGGCTGGCGCAGACACAATGGGCCGAATGGCCTCTTTCTGCACCGTAACTTCTCTATGGTTCTCCATTTTGTTCAGCTCAATGAGGAGGTGCAGACCTTCATGATGTTTTATTTTACACAGTCCTTTCTATTTCAGGCACTGATGGTCCTGCCAATGTATTCCTCACACTCTGTGTTTCATACACGAACAGACTAAGATCCCCCAGGAGTTAAACGCTGCCTTCATTATTGTCCTCGAGTCCAGGACGAAAAAACTTTGAGAAATGAACTTTAATCAGTATCTGTGTCAAAGGCTGTCACTTCTTTCGATAAAACTGTTTCCATAAACTGCTGCGAAACTAATTATTGCTCAGATGAGGACAGAACCTCATGGCAATTAGAGAATTATCTGTCATGGAAACAGTGGGAGGCTCGCTGGCTCTGCCTGAGTAAGGGGTGAGGAGTGGGAGGCTGAGCACAGCACATGCTGGAATGGATGTTTGTGACGAGCTATGGAGTATAAATCACAGCAGGCCAAGTGACATTTTCAATTTGCTACTTTCCTATTCTTTTTTCCTCTGAAAATCAGATTGGCCGAACTTTCTTTTTGAGTTGAAAGGGTAAAGGTCGGTCACGTTTAGGTTCTTTATTGTTGGGGACCGTGGAGTAATTGCAAAGTATTTGGCATTTTTGTTGGCTGGGCCCATCAGAGAGGACCTTGCGCTTTGAATGTGAAAATGGAACAAAGCAGCCTTGCTTCTTGGCTTAATATTTCTAACTCCTCCACGGGAACATCTCTGGGTTCCGCTCCGGAACCCGCCTCTCCGGGACACAAGAATGGCTTGGCTAAATTTCAACATGCTTTGGGGAAGTGTTCAGAGTAATCACTAAAACACCCCATTCAGGCAACTGACCTGCCGTTACCAAGACTGACCTGCCGTTACCAAGACTGACCTGCCGTTACCAAGCTTAGCATCAGTTGAACGTCTCTCTTGTGATGTCTCCTTCCCCTGCCCGTCTGCATATCTGATTTTGATTTGATTTGTTTATTATTATCACATGTAGTAAAATAGAGTGAAAAGTATTGTTTCTTGCACACTATAGAGACAAAGCATACTGTCCGTAGAGAAGGAGAGAGTGCAGGATGTAGTATGACAGTCATAGCTAGGGTTTAGAGAAAGGTCAGCTTACCATAAGGCAAGTCCATTCAAACAAGCAGCAGGGAAGAAGCTGTCCTTGAGTCGGTTGTTATATGTCCTCAGGTTTTTGTATCATTTTCCCAATGGAAGAAGCTGGAAGAGAGAATATCTGGGATGCATGGAGTCCTTAATTATGCTGGCTGCTTTTCCGAGGCAGTAGGGAGTGTAGATAGAGTCAATGGATGGGAGGTTGGTTTGCCTGGTGGATTGGGCTACACTCACAACCCTTTGTAGTTTCTTGTGGCCTTAGGCTGAGCAGGAGCTGTACAAAGCTACGATACAACCAGAAACTCTCAAAGGAATTACTCTCTAAGGAATCCGCTTGGACTGACTTGCCCACGGTTCAGTCAGTGACCCTGACTTGTTGGTACAGCTCCATGAACTGCTCCCACTCACTGGTTTGCAGTCTCAGTTGGAATGTTGTGCTTTCACGACTGACACTCCCAAACTCTCCCAACGCCTCTCAGTCACAGTAGACCTACTGAAGGAGTGAGTCAGCCAAGGAGAATTATCTGAACCGGGGAGGCATGGTGGCACAGTGGTTAGCACTGCTGCCTCACAGCACCAGGGAGCTGGGTTCGATTTCCGGCTTGGGTCACTGTCTGTGCAGAAGTTGCACATTCTTCCTGTGTCTGGGTGGGTTTCCTCCGGTTTTGTCCCATAGTCTGAATGACATGGTGATTAGTGCTAAATTGCTCCTTAGTGTATCTGATTAGTGGTGACTAGGGGATTTTCACAGTAACTTCACTGCAAATGTTAATGTAAGCCTACTTGTGACAATAATAAATAAACTATAAAACTGAATGATCACTTTACCCTAAATCAGCTCTCTGCAGTCAGTCCATGTGACAGAGAGGAGTTGCTTGGTGATCAATCACTTGAGGTGCCGTTAAGGATCTCACTCTTGACCTCAGCCCCGGTGCTCAATGTGGTCACATCTACAGACCAGTGGGTAGAGCTTCTAATCCTGCTCCACCATGTGATCTGACAGCCCATAAATCATGGTTTCTCTCCGCCAGTTTCTGACGCAGCTCATACAGGAAGGTGCCAGCATCCCTCCACGAGCAACACCCCCCCCCTCCACTGCACACCCAGAGAATTGCAGAGCCCATCGAGCAAGCCTCGTTGTGGCGGACATAGGTTTCCCATGGGAGCGTGAATGACGTCTGAGGGTTCAAGCACCAAGGGCCAGCCACTAGGTCATCCAGGGAGGAGAAGGTTGGCACAGTGGCAGAGTGGTTAGCACTGTATGCTCACAGTGCGAGGGACCTGGGTTCGATTCCCGGCTTGGGTCACTGTGCGGAGTTTGCACGTTCTCTCCATGTCTGTGTGGGTTTCCTCTGGGTGCTCTGGTTTCCTCCCACAGGCCAAAAGACGTGCTGGTTAAGTGCATTGTCTGTGCTAAATTCTCCCTCAGTGTACCCAAACAGGCGCCGCAGTGTGGCGACTAGGGGACTTTACAGTAACTTCATTGCAGTGTTAATGTAAGTTCATGTGAGTCAATAGACTTAGTCAGTGATGAATAAATCAACTTTAAAAGCTTTAAGAGGGTCATCAAATGAGATGGGAGCTCTGGAGTGACCTGGGGTTGTTGGGGAAGGAGTGGGCAGGGTATGTACCAGCCAGGCATGAGTGGAAATTTTGCCTGTTCTTCTGTAGCCAGCCTGCAGTCTGGAATGTGATGTTATCCAGTCAGGTTAGGGATCAGCTGACCCAGAGGCGGGTCTGGGAGAGCAGGGGCCAGTGTCTGAGACTCCGCCATCTCACGGCAGGAGGAAGCAACTCATGCAGTCTGCCTTGCTCAGTATGACCCAGGGGTAAGGGAGGGTGCTTGACGATGCAGACTCTCTCTCTATCTCTCTCTTTCTTCCTCTCTCCCTTTCTCCATTCTCCCTTACAGAGGGAAAGTGAATTTTGGTTTGTAGCCAGGCCAGCCAGTTTCCATGCTATTGTCTGCTGCCAAGGCAGGTGGGCACTAGTGACAGTGCCAGGGCCAATCCATGCCTGACCCAGTGCCATAGGAGCCAGACCCTGACATCAGGGGGTCACTGCAGAGGATCGAGTGCCAGTTGCCCATCAGTCCTTCTCTGGGTTTCGGCTGTACAGGAGGCACTGGTTTTTTAATGAGATGGTGGGTATCATGTGGCACCGAAGACTGTGCTTTCATAGGGAGGCACCTTGGCTGACGGCAGCCTCCTGGGTCTCCTCTCCTCACAGCTTCCAGAATCTTCTCCACCTCCAGGAATCTGGGCCACCTTTTCCCTGCCACACTACAGCCTGAGTGAGAGTACTATTGAAGGAAGGGCTGAAATATTGATCCCACTTGTCGAGGGGTCACATCTAATTCCCAACAAATCAGGAGCCAGGCATTGGGAAATCAGCAGGAAACACATGGGGGAGATCTGGCCCATTACCATATTCTGAATAATCTGTGAAGTTCACTGGTAGTGTCGGCAGAGAATATTCCGGTGTGAACATCAACCAACGCCTCTACTTTCTCAGGAGACTGAGGAAATTTGACATGACAGCTACGACTCTCACCAACGTTTACAGATATACCACAGGGAGCTTCCTTTCTGATTATATCAAAGCTTGGAATGGTTCCTGCTCTGACCAAGACTGCAAGAAACTACAAAGGGTCGAGAATGAAGCTCAGTCCATCAAGTAAACCAGCCTCCAATCCATTGACTCTGTCGACACTTTCCGCTATCTTGGAAAAGCAGCTATAATAATCAATGACCCTACGCACCTCTGACATCCTCTCTTCCACCTTCTTCCATCGGGAAAAAGATACAAAAGTCTGAGGTTACTTACCAACTGACTCAAGGCAATTTCTTCCTTGCTGCCATCAGACTTTTGAATGGACCTACCTCGCACTAAGTCGCTCTTTCTACACCTTAGCTTTGACTGTAACACTACATTCTGCACTGTCTCCATTTCTTCTCTATGAGTGGTATGTTTTGTCTATAGTGCTCAAGAAACAATACTTTTCACTGTATACTAATACATTTCTGACAAATGTGAAGTAATGCATTTTGGAAGATCTAATACAGATAGGAAATATACAGTAAATGTCAGAACCCTTCAGAATATTGATAGGCAAAAGGATCTGGCTGTACAGGTACACACGCAGGTCACTTAAATTGGCAACATAGTTGGAGAAGGTTGTCAAGAAGGCATATAACATGTTTGTCTTTATCAGCCGGAGCACTGAGTTTAAAAACTGGCAAGTCATGTTGCAGCTTTATAGAACCTTAGTTAGGCTGCACTTAGAATATAGTGTTCAATTGTGGTTGCCATGCTACCAGAAGGATGTGGAGGCTTTGGAGAGGGTACAGAAAAGATTTACCAGGATGTTGTCTGGTATGGGGGGACACTAGCTATGAGGAGAGGTTGGAGAAACTTGGTTTGTTCTTATTGGAACAATGGAGGTTCAGGGGCAATCTGATAGAAGTCTGCAAGATTGTGAGAGGCATGGACAGAATGGATAGTCAGAAGCTTTTCCCAGGGTGGAAGAGTCAATTACCAGGGGGCACAGGATTAAGGTGCGAGGGGCAAGGTTTAAAGGAGATGTATGAGACAGATTTTGTACACAAGAGAGTAATGGGTGTCTGGAACTCGTTGCCGGGGGAGATAGTGGAAGCGGATACGGTAGTGACTTTTAAGGGGCATCTTGCCAAATACATGAATAGGATGGGAATAGAGGGATATGATCCCCAGAAGGGTACGGGATTTTAGTTCAGTCAGGCAGCATCGTCAGTGCAGGCTTGGAGGGCCGAGGGGCCCATTCCTGTGCTGTAATTTTCTTTGTTCTTTGCTCTATGTGACAATAATAAATCAAATCAAATCAAAGAACATGTAGTTCTGATTTGGGAGAATGGCAGCTCACATTCAGAAATGATGGGCCTTTTTGATGTGAAATTAGGAAGCACTTTTCCACACAGGTGGCATTGGAAATCTGGAACCTTCTCCCATTAGGCTCTGAGTGTTGTGTCAATTGAAGTTTGCAAGACTGAGATTGTTGGATATTTGTTAGGTAAGGCTATGGGGAGATTATGGACCAAATCCAGGTGAATGGGGCAATACCAAGCTGTCAGAACCTGTCTGAACAGGCCTGAGGGGCTGAGTCTGCTTCTGAACATATGTTCTCATAAATACAGAATAAAGCCTATCATTGGTAGCATGTCATGTTGACCACATTCGCACTGTTACACACAATAAAACAATGCCTTTATTGTAGGCTAATGCGCTCATCAGAAAAACAGCTCAGGGAATGGTAACATAGCGTAACTAGGAAAGTTATTTATTAACTTACCAAACAAAATGAGTTATAAACTGGTCCACAGGATTGTTACAATGCAAAAGGAGGCCATTCTGCCCATCATGTCTGCACTAGCTCTCTGAATGAACTATTCACGTGTGTCTTCTCCCCATATCCTGCATCTTTTCAAATCATCATTTAATTTCTTCCTGAGTGCCTCTATTGAACCTATCTCCACTACACTCTCAGACAGTACATTCCAGATCTCAACACTCACTGTGTGAATCTGTCTCCATCACACTGTCAGACAGTGCATTCCAGATCCTAACCACTCGCTGTGTGAAGATGTTTCTTCTTGTTTCCTTTTAGTGTTTCACTGTGATTTTAATATTTGCATTTCATTGAGAATAGAAACATAGTACAGCTGAAATTAATGAGCAGCTATGAAGTTTCTGGATTTGTTTTTTTCTTTCTAAACAAAGGGTTGAGTTAACTTGACTATGGTTGTCTCCAATGTACACAGATGCAGGGTAGATTTCGGCCCTGGTGCCCGCAGATATCCCCTCACACTCAGCCACCTCGCCCCAGGCAGCTAATGATTCATTGTAAAGATTGATTGAATCCCTACAGTGCAGAAGGAGGCCACTCAGCCCATCGAGTCTGCACTGACTCTCTGACCTTACGTTGGCCCTTTTCCATACCCTATCCCCGTAACTCCACACACTTGCCATGGCTAATCTCCTCAACCTATACATCTTGAGACATTAAGGGGCAATTTACCACGGCAATCCGTCTAACCCACACATCTTTCGGAGCGTGGGAGGAAAACGGAGCATCCAAGTGAAACCTTCCACCTCCTGTATCACTTCATACAGACACAGGGAGAAGGTGCAAATTCCAAGTAGACAGTGACCTGAGGCTGGAATCGAACCCGGGTCGTGGCGCTGTGAGGCAGCAGCACTAACTACCGTACCACTGAGATCTCAACAAAATAGTTATTAATCAGGATATTGTGAACTAGTGTAACCACAATAGTTATTATTTATTGTTCTCAGCTTGTGCAGTATGTTCTTATTTTGTTCTTTGTACATTGTCCATAACATGTTCCTGACGTGCCTATCATGTTCTTGTATGTTCTGACCGATTGTTAGTGTAATTGTGGAATACACAGGATATGCTGGTCTTTTCCTTAGCAGGCAGTTAGCTGGTGATTGGATAATGCTGAATTGCAGTTCCTGCAGTTATTAAAACGATCAAATTAATTAATTTACTTCATGCTGCTAATAAATGTTGTTCTGCTCTGTAATCTTTATTTATTCCAGCCTTATAGCTGTTGCCATAAATCCTAAACTCAACAGAAAATTGGTAGCACAACAGCATAATACAGAGTTCTTACAGTGCAGAACAAGGCCGTTCTGCCCAACAACTCTTACCCTTGCCCTTTCCCTCATCCTATCCCCGTAACCAAACACATTCACCATGGCTGATCTTCCTAACCTACACATCTTGGGACATGAAGAGGCAAGTTAGCATGACCTCACTGAGTTACCTCCACCCCCTGTATCACTCACTCACCCCCTGTATCACTCACTCTCCTCCTGTATCACTCACTCACCGTCTGTATCACTCACTCACCCCCTGTATCACTCACTCACCGTCTGTATCACTCACTCAGCCCCTGTATCACTGTATCACTCACTCTCATCGCCCTGCATCACTCACTCACCCCCTGCGGTATCACTCACTGTATCACTCCACTCACTGCATCACTCACTCTGTATCACTCACTGTATCACTCACTCACCCCCGTATCACTCACTCTCCTCCTGTATCACTCATCACTCACTCACTCTGTATCACTCACTCTGTATCACTCACTCACCATCACTCACTCACCCCCGTATCACTCACTCTCCTCCTGTATCACTCACTCCTCCTGTATCACTCACTCACCCCCTGTATCACTCACTCACCCCCTGTATCACTCACTCACCCCCTGTATCACTCACTCACTATCACTCACTCACCCCCTGTATCACTCACTCACCGTCTGTATCACTCACTCATCACCCCCTGTATCACTCAATCACTCACGTCTGTATCACTCACTCACCCCTGTATCACTCACTCACCGTCTGTATCACTCACTCACCCCCTGTATCACTCACTCACCCCCACTCACTCATTCCCCATATCACTCACTCACTGTATCACTCACCCATCACTCACTCACCCTCTGTATCACTCACTCACCCCTGTATCACTCACTCACCTGTATCACTCACTCACCCCCTGTATCACTCACTCACCCCCTGTATCACTCACTCATTCCCTGTATCATTCACTCACCCCCATATCACTCACTCATTCCCTGTATCACTCACTCACCCCCATATCACTCACTCATTCCCTGTATCACTCACTCACCCCCATATCACTCACTCATTCCCTGTATCACTCACTCACCCCCATATCACTCACTCATTCCCTGTATCACTCACTCACCCCCATATCACTCACTCATTCCCTGTATCACTCACTCACCCCCATATCACTCACTCATTCCCTGTATCACTCACTCACCCCCATATCACTCACTCACCCCATATATCAGTCACTCAACTCACTACTGTACAGGTCTCTAGCCTTCCCCTACTGCTTCCATGTTCAATGTGTTTGCATCAAAGACTGATATCCCTATTCTGCCAACATTTGCTCTGGCTAAACTGGGCATGATCTACAGAAACAATCATCCTGATAATGAAAGCTTTGAAATGCAAGTAATATGGGCGGTGCAGTGATTAGCGCTGCTGCCTCACAGCACCAGGGACCCGGGTTCGATTCCCGGCTTTGAGGAATTTGCACATTCTCATGGATTTCCTCTGGATGCTCTGGTTTCCCACTGTCCAAAAGACGTGCTGGTTAGGTGGATTGGCCATGCTAAATTCTCTCTTAGTATACCCAAACAGGCGCTGGAGTGTGGGAACTAGGGGATTTTCACAGTAACTTCATT
This sequence comes from Sphyrna mokarran, assembly GCA_024679065.1. Taxonomy (NCBI): domain Eukaryota; kingdom Metazoa; phylum Chordata; class Chondrichthyes; order Carcharhiniformes; family Carcharhinidae; genus Sphyrna; species Sphyrna mokarran. The sequence goes on along the minus strand of JAGIQG010000028.1, from coordinate 21,030,688 downwards.
GCAGAGAGTGAGTGTTTGTGAGGGTTGCCCCATTACTCCCAAATTATCTTGAGCTTTTTGAAGTAGATGTTTTTAATTGTGAGATGCTCTGTTGCTCAGGAACTAGAACTCTTTATATTTCAACATCAAAGAACAGCTCAATCTCAGGAGATCAGCCACAGAATCAAACAGTCTTTTGTCTCAGATGGATTACAGCAATACATCGGCCAATCCAGGCAGCAATATGAAACAAACCAAGTGAGAGGAAGCTTAATTCACCGTAAACTGGGGAATGGGAACCTCTCCCTCCAATCTGGTGCATCAGGAGGGTGGATTTTAGATGTTTTCATAGTGAAGCAACAAGGGGGCAGAAAGGATCTATGTTTGAATGGTGGGTGAAGAGAGACTGGTGGGTGAGTAGGTGGGGTGGTGGGTGAGCAGGGGGTTGTGGGTGAGCAGGGGGTGGTGGTGGCAGGGGGTGTGGGGGGGTGGCAGGGGTGGGGTGAGCAGGTGGGTGGGGAATGAGCAGGAGGGTGTTGGTGAGCAGTGGGTGGGGAATGAGCAGGGGGTGTTGGGTGAACAGGTGGGTGGGGAATCAGCAGGGGGTTGTGGGTGAGCAGGGGGTGGTGGGTGAGCAGGGGGTGGTGGGGGGGTGTGAGCAGGTGGGTGGGTGAGCAGGGGTGGGGGTGAGCAGGTGGGTGGGGAATGAGCAGGGGGTGTTGGGTGAGCAGGTGGGTGGGGAATGAGCAGGAGGGTGTTGGGTGAGCAGGTGGGTGGGCAATGAGCAGGTGGGTGGGGAATGAGCAGGGGGTGTTGGGTGAGCAGGTGGGTGGGCAATGAGCAGGGGGGTGTTGGGTGAGCAGGTGGGTGGGAATGAAGGGTGTAGCAGGGGGTGGGGTGAGCAGGGGGGTGGGGAGGGGGTGGGGAATGAGCAGGGGGGTGTTGGGTGAGCAGGTGGGTGGGGAATGAGCAGGGGGGTGTTGGGTGAGCAGGGGGGTGGGCAATGAGCAGGGGGGTGTTGGGTGAGCAGGGGGGTGGGGAATGAGCAGGGGGTGTTGGGTGGCAGGGGGTGTGAGCAGGGGGGTTGGGTGAGCAGGGGGTGGGCAATGAGCAGGAGGGTGTTGGGTGAGCAGGGGGGTGGGCAATGAGCAGGGGGTGTTGGGTGAGCAGGGGGTGGGAATGACAGGGGGGTGTTGGGTGAGCAGGTGGGTGGGGAATGAGCAGGGGGGTGTTGGAGCAGGGGGTGGCAATGAGCAGGGGGTGTTGGGTGAGCAGGGGGTGGGGAATGAGCAGGGGGGTGTTGGTGAGCAGGGGGTGGGTGAAGCAGGGGGGTGGCAGGGGGTGTTGGGTGAGCAGGGGGTGGGGAATGAGCAGGGGGGTTTGGGTGAGCAGGGGGTGAGCAGGGGGGGTGAGCAGGGGGGTGGGGAATGAGCAGGGGGGTGTTGGATGAGCAAGGGGGGTGGGGAGTGAGCAGGGGGGTATTGGGAGCAGGGGAGGAGCAGGGGAGTGTTGGGTGAGCAAGGGGTGGGGAGTGATCAAGGGGGTGGGGAGTGAGCAGGGGGGTGTTGGGTGAGCAGGGGGGGAATGAGCAGGGGGGTGTTGGATGAGCAAGGGGGGTGGGGAGTGAGCAGGGGGTATTGGGGTGAGCAGGGGGGGTGAGCAGGGGAGTGTTGGGTGAGCAAGGGGTGGGGTGATCAAGGGGGTGGGGAGTGAGCAGGGGGTGTTGGGTGAGCAGGGGGGTGTTGGGTGAGCAAGGGGGTGGGGAGTGAGGGGGTGGGGTGAGCAGGGGGTGGGGAATGAGCAGGGGGGTGTTGGTGATCAAGGGGGTGGGGAGTGAGCAAAGGGGTGGGTGAGCAGGGGGTGTTGGGTGAGCAGGGGGTGGGAGTGAGCAGGGGGTTGTTGGGTGAGCAGGGGGGGAATGGGTGATCAAGGGGGGTGGGGGGGTGTGGGTGAGCAGGGGGGTTTTGGGTGAGCAAGGGGGGTGGGGAGTGAGCAGGGGGGTGTTGGGTGAGCAGGGGGTTTTGGGTGAGCAGGGGGGTGGGGTGAGCAGGGGGTGTTGGGTGAGCAGGGGGTGTTGGGTGAGCAGGGGGTGAGCAGGGGGTGGGGTGAGCAGGGGTGGGTGAGCAGAGAGGTGGGTGAGCAGGGGGTGTTGGGTGAGCAGGGGTAATGGGTGAGCAGAGACTGGTGGGTGAGCAGTGGGGGGTGAGAGTGAGCAGGGGGGGATGGGTGAGCGGAGGTGAAAGATGAACAGAGGGGTGTCGGGTGAGCAGGGAGAGAGTGAGGGCAGGGTGCAGGCAGCAGTTCCTTCCAGAAGGAACTGGGGGCCAGCAAGGAAAAAACAAAAAGAAATCAATCTTTGAAGTGATGAAAACATTGGAAAGCGTCCCAGCCTCAGTAAGGGTAAGGCGAGGGTGAAGATGTGTGTAGGATCCGAAGCCTATTTCTTGGTTGAACATGACATTGATGTGGCTTATCGGGCTGTTTTTCTGGGAGGGAGGGTAAAGGTGGCACTAAAAGGTGTCAAGTTGAAGAACATATTGGTGAGACGTCACTAATTGCAGAATGATTACTGCGGCATCCTCCTCTCTGCCGGGTAGCTGGCTGTGATTCAAGGATTTATCACCATTTAGACAAAAATTAAGATGATTAAAAAGTTTGCCATTTCCCTTTATGTATCCTCTTCACAGAAATGAAGCTTTCCTTTTCCCAGATATCAGTTTAAAGGAACTAGTGGGTGATCATCACTCATTGCAGACAAAACTCGACATATTAAAGTCATTAATTCCATTTCTTGTCTTTGGAGAGCAATTACCATCCAGGGGAGAATGTCGAAGCTAAATAAACACTGCAGTGTCGATTCAGTGATTATTAGCAGGAATAAAAAGGTAATGTTAGGGTATCAGAAGTTTTGTTGGCAGAGGAAGTTGAGGGTAATTGAAAGAAGTGTTGAAATTTTGAAATTGTTTGCAAAGCGAAGGAGTTGGAGATTATTTGATGAATTAAGAAGTGACTAGGGTCTCATGATGAGTACAAGGAGCTGAAATGAGGAGATATGAGGATCTTTTCACACATGTTAGAATGTGGAATCTATTGCTATAGTTATCCGAGTGACTAGCAAACTAAAAGATTTATCGACTGAGGTGAACTATGTCCACTAAGAGCTTTACAGTACAAACACATTCCCGACAATGTTCTGACTCCAACTGAAACCTCCCAACCCCGGGAATGTATGCCCTCACTCCCAATTAGCCTTGGATCTTCCTCTCGTGCTCCATTGGTTCCGACCTGGTCATGTAACCCACGAAGGGATCATCTCTTAAAGGGGCCACGCTACCACAGTTACTAAGTGTCCATTGAAACTGAATCAATTACATTGTTTAAAAGTCAACTGAAGGTCTGCCAAAAATAACAAAGGGGAAATTTATCTCCGGTTAGTGGCCTCGATTCCCTCCCTGCTTTCTTTGTGTGATCGCAGGTTCAGCCAAGTAGCGATACGAGGTCTGCCAGGTGGAATAGCCATGTACATGTAATGGGGAGCAGTGTACTGACCTATAGCAAGACCCATCAGGTTGGCATCTTGCAGTAGGAGCTCCCCGATTGAGATTATAACTGCTGTAATTGCCCAATCAGGCTGCTTCTCTTGGATAGAACGTGGGCCTATCAGGTTCACTGACACTCTGGATTCTGTCTGTCTGGGAGTGGAAGTGAGTTTGTAAGTAAAGGAATCTGGTGAAGGGTCATCGGCCTCTTAGGAATTTGCTTCAATCTTGCAGGCCTTCAAAACACATAACAGCGAAAAGTCTCCATCTGAGGAATGAGGACTTGCACTGTTTAAATGGTAAACAACAGGAAAGCTGGGAGTGTCCCTGCTCTGCTGGTGAATTGTAAGTTTTTTGGACTTTATTTAGTTAATTTACACATCACTCTCCATTCACTCATCACCACCCCACCCCCCATTCACCCATCACCCCCCATTCATCCATCATCCTCTGCTCACCCATCAAGGCCTCATTCACCCTCCCATTGACATCGCTGGCTAAACCAGCATTGACTATCCACCCCTAGCTGCTATTGAGAAGGTGGTGGTGAACTACCTTCTTGAACTGTTGCAGTCCACATGATATAGGTGCATCCACAGCACTCTCAGGGAGGGAGTTACAGGATTTTGACCCATTGACAATGAAGGAATGGTGATATATTTCCAAGTCAGGATGATGGATGATGTAGATGGGAATTCCAAGTGATGCTGTTTCCATTGTGCCTGCTGCCCTTGTCCTTTTAGATGGTAGTGGTTAAGGGTTTAGAAGGTGTGACATAGAAACATTGAAGGTAGGAGCAGGAGGAGGCCATTTGGTCCTTCGAGCCTGTCCACCATTCATCATGATCATGGCTGATCATTCAACTCAATGGCCTGATCCTGCTTTCCCCCCATAACCTTTGATTCCCATTTGTCCCAAGTGCTATATCCAGCCACCTCTTGAATACATTCAATGTTTTGGCATTAACTACTTCCTGTAGTAATGAATTCCACAGGCTCACCGCTGTTTGGATGAAGAAATATCTCCTCATCTCCATCCTAAAAGGTCTACCCTGAATCGTCAGACTGTGACCCCTGATTCTGGACACCCCCACCATCGGGAACATCCTCCACCATCGGGGACATCCTCCACCATCGGGAACATCCTCCACCATCGGGGACATCCTCCACCATCGGGAACATCCTCCACCATTGGGAAGATCCTCCACCTTCGGGAACATCCTCCTTGCATCTACCCTGTCTAGTCCTGTTCTATGAAATTTCCCCTCATTGGTCTCAACTCCAGCGAAAACAATCCCAACCAAGTCAATCTCTCCTCATACATCAGTCCCACTATCGCCAGAATCAGCCTCGTAAACCTTCACTGCATTTCCTCGAGAGCAAGAAAAGGAGACCAAAATTGCACACATTATTCTAGGTGTGCCCTCACCAAGGCTCTGCACAATTGCAACAATACATTCCAGCTCCTGTACTTTTTAAGGCAAGGATAGATGAATTTTTGAATAGTAAAGGAATTAAGGGTTATAATAAGTGGGTGGGTAAGTGATGCTGAGTCCACAAAAAGATCAACTGTGATCTTATTGAAAGGCAGAGCAGGCTTGAGGGGCCAGATGGCCTACATCTGCTCTTAATTTTTATGTTCTTCTTATGTTTTTATATAATCAAAACCTCTTGTAATAAAGGCCAACATGCCATTTGCATTCTTTACTTACTGCTGCACCTGCATGCTTAACTTCAGTGGTTCACGAGGACACCCAGGTCCCACTGAACACTCCCCTCTCCCAGTTTACAGCCAGTCAGGTAATAATTTGCCTTCCTGTATTTTGCTCCCAGAGTGAATAACCTCACACTTATCCAAATTATACTGCATCTGTCATTGATTTGCCCACTCACCCAACCTGTCCAGATCATTCTGAAGGATCTCTACATTCTTGTCACAGTCCCCCTCTCACCCAACTTGGTATTACCTGCAAACTTCGTGGTTACATTTTGTTCCCTCATCCAAGTCATTAACATATATTGTGATTAGCTGGGGTCTCAGCACCGATCCCTACGGCACCCCACAAGTCACTGCCTGCCAATTTGAAAAGCACCCATTAATTCCCACACTTTGTTTCCTTTCTGCCAACCAGTTTTCCATCCATCTCAATACGCTTCCCCCAATCCCATGCGCTTTAATCTTGCATGATAATCTCTTGTGAGGGACTTTGTCAAACACTTTCTGAAAATCCAAAGTTCTGGCTTCCCCTTGTCAATTCTACTAGTTACACCTTCAAAGAATTCCAACTGATTTGCCAAGCATGATTTCTGCTTCATAAATCCATGCTGACTCTGTCTGATCCCGTCATTGCTTTCTAAATGCTCTGCTATGATAATGGATTTGAGAACTTTCTCCCCTACCAGTGTTAAGCTTACTGGTCTATAATTCCCTGCTTTCTCTCTACCTCCTTTTTTGAAAATTGGAGTGATATTCGCTACCCTCCAATCCACAGGGACTGTTCCAGGTATAGAATCCTAAAAGGTGACCACCAATGCATCCACTATTTCAAGAGTCACTTCTTTAAGTACTCTGGGATGTCGATTATCTGGCCCTGGGGATTTATTCATCTTCAACCCCATCAATTTTCCCAGCACCATTTTTCCATTAATACCGATCTCCCATAGTTCTTCCCTCTCACTAAATCTTGCAGTCTCCAACATTTCTGATATTTGATTTGTGTTCTCTTTTGTGAAGACAGAACCAAAGTATGTATTCAGTTGCTCAGCCATTTCTTTGCCTCCGATTATACATTACTCTGTTTCTGTCTGTAGGGAATCTGCATTTATCTTCATCAACCTCTTTCTCTTCACATATCTATAGAAACACTTAGTGTTAGCCTTTATGTTCCCTGAAAGCTTACTTTCGTGCTGTATTTTCCTCTTCTTAATCAATCCTTCTTTGCTGAATTCTAAACTGTTCCCAGTCCTCAGACCCTATTACTTTTCTTGGCCAATCTGTATGTTTCTTTCTTGGATCAGATACTCTCTCTATTTTCCTTTGTAAGCCATGGATTTGCCCTCTTACCCATTTTCCTTTGTGTCAGACAAGAATAAACAAATAGTTGCTTGAGTTTCCTCTTGTATTCCTTGAATGCTTGCCATTGTCAATCCACTCTTATCCCATTAAGTCCTCAATCTATCAAGGCCAATTCATGCCTCATAGTTTCCTTCATTAAGATTCAGCATCCTAGTCTCCAAAATTAACTACTTCACTCTTCATCTTGATAAAAAGTTCTATCACATTATAGTCCCTCATCCCCAAGGGGTCTTGTACAGCTAGATTGGCAATGATTCCCTTCTCATTACACAGTACCTGGTCTGAGATGGCCTGCTCTCTTGTGATTCCTCCTCATATTGGCGAAGAAAACCATCCCATATACACTCCAGGAATTTCTCCTCAATGACATTGTGGCTAATTTGATTTACCCAATCTATATGCAGATTAAAATCACCCAAGATCACCAATATTCCCTTATCACATGCATCTCTAATTTCATGTTTAATGCCATTCCCAGCATCACCGTTGCAGTTTCGGGGTCTATATATACATATGACACCCACTAAAGCTTTTTGCCCCTTGGTATTTCTCAACTCTACCCATACAAACTCCACTAAGTAGCCTTGGCGAGTGCACCCTGTGGATGGCACGCACCGCTACCCCTGTTCGTCAGTAATGGAGGGATTGAATGTCTGTGCTATTGAAGCAAGTGGCTTTGTCCTGGATGGTGTTCAGCTTCTTGAATGTTGTTGGAGCTGCACCCATCCAGGCAAGAGGAGAGTATTCCACCCTACTCTTGACTTGTGTCTTGGTGGACAAGCTTTGGGGGTGAGTTACTCTTCACAGGATTCCTAGACTTTACCCTGCTTTTGTAGCCACGATACTTTACTTGAAACTTGAACCCATTTTCATTTCATCCCCATTGATGTACACAAGGTCATGTTTGCCACTACATTTCATGAATGACACTGTCCTTCATTTTACTAATATTGAGGAAGAGATTATTGTCATCAAACCAGTTCACCAGATCCCCTACCTCGTCCGTTAACTCTGTCTCTTCATTGTTTGAGATTCGACCCACTACGGGTGGCATCATCAGCAAACTTGAAAATCAAATTGGAAGGACAAGAAGGAGTTAAGTTTCTTAAGCAGGAATTGCATGCAGAAAGAATATTTTTTATTATAAACCCAGATATTAAAGTAATATGAAGAAGGAGAGAAATAAATGTGCAGGAGTTATGTGGTTTGGGACACCATTATTTTCCTAAATCCGAGGCTGCTGTTTATGGACTCGTTTCCATCAACGTTATAAACTAAAATCTGTCCCTTATGATGTGTGTAGCCTGGAACTAACCTTCCAGTTACTGGAGAATATTTTGGATGGTAGCCACATTTTCTTATAACTTCAGAGAGCGGAAAGTACCACGGTGGTGGATTCTGCACATAAGCAAACAAGTGTCCAGATTTATTCACAGATAAAATGAGAAATGGAGGGAGAAACACTCTGCACAATACAGTAAGTAAACTTGCATTGCCTCCCAACAGTGCTGATTGATTAAAGAACGGTCTCTGCAGTCCTTAGACCTTCCCCGCATCCAGCTCGGAAAACCACCAGCTTTATCCTGCTGATTATGTTTCTGTGGGATAAGCTGAATGCAGTTGTTGAATACTGCAGCTGGTCTCTGAAGTTAAACTGGCTGCCTCCTGGATAAGTATGAGGACTCGGGTGGAACTATCCACATATTTGCAGCTCATGCGGAAAAAAAATATACAGCTGAGGAATTTAGACCAAATAACAGGGTGGCATGGCAGCACAATGGTTAGCACCACTGTCTTACAGTGCCAGGGTCCCAGGTTCAATTCTAACTTCGGGTCACTGTATGTGTGGAGTTTGCATGTTCTCCCCATGCCTGCGTGGGTTTCCTCCCACATTCTCACGATGTGCAATTGAAGTGGATTGGCCATGCTAAATTGCCCTTCGATGTCCCAAGATGTGTAGGTTAGAAGGATTAACAGGGTAAAAGTGTGGTGTTACAGGGATAAGGCATGGTCGGACCTCCATAAGATGCTCTTTTGGAGAGTCAGTGCAGACTTGATGGGCCAAATCACCTGCTTCTGCACATTAGTGTTCAATTCTAGCCTCAGGTCTGTGTGGAGTTTGCACCTTCTCCCCATGTCTGTGTGGCTTTCCTCCCATAGTCCAAAGATGTGTGGATGTGGTGGATTTGCCATACTAAGCTGACCCTAGTGTCAGAGAGATTAGCAGGGTGAATACATGGAGTGGCAGGGATAGGGTCTGGGTGGGATTGTTATCGGTGTAGACTCGATGGGTTGAAAAGTCTGCTTCTGCACCAGAGGGGTTCTAATAGATTTAGGTGCATTGGGATAGTGAGCACACAGGTGGCAAATGTGAGAGGGTGTCCTAGCTTTTGGGTGTGAGGGAACCAAAGACACATGCGTACAATGTAGGGACGGGCACCAAATGATCAGAATCAGAGTTAATAAGTTAATGAAAAATGCGCAAGCGATGAGACAGGGCCTTAAGAGTAACCGGTGTATGTGACTACACTGTAATTGGGTGGACTTGGTTGATCTTTTCTCTCCATTTGTTCCGGCACAGATAGTGCTGGCTGAATGGCCTCATTCTGTACTGTAATCAATCCATGGTTCCATGTTTGTGTGTGTGGCATGTACAAAACGGCTATAAATATTTTGCCACTCTATCCGCATAGAGTTTCAGTGTTACAATGTAAATCTGTTAGGTGCCTTTATATACTGAGATCACGACCAGAAGACGTAAGAGCAGAAGTAGGCCATTCAGCCCTTCGAATCTGCTCGGCCATTCAATTAGATTAGAATTGATCTGATCTGGTAATCCTCATGCTCACTTCCCTGCCTTATCTTCATAACCTCTAATTCCCTTACTTACAGGAGGAGGCAGTGGTGTAATAGTATTGTCATTGGACTAATAACATAGGGCAATGATCTGGGGACCCAGGTTCGAATCCCACCATGGTAGATGGTGAAAATTGAATTCAATATAAACCTGGAATTAAGAATCTACTGATGACCATGAAACCATTGTTGAGAAAAAACTATCTGGTTCATTAATGCCCTTTAGGGAAGGAAATCTGCTGTCCTTACCTGGTCTGGCCTACAAATGAGTTCAGAGCTACAGCAATGTGGTTAAGTCTTAAATGCTCTCAGGGATGGGCAATAATCGCTGGCCCAGTCTGTGATACCAATATCCTATGATTAAAAAAATTAAGATGTGTCTGCCTCAGCCTTGAATGACCCAGCCTCTACAGCCCTCTGTGGTAAAGAATTTAACAGACTCATTATCATCCAAGTGAAGAAATTCCTCCTTATCTCTGTCCCTTAGCCTGAAATTTTGCCTTCTGGTCCTTGACTCTCCCACAAGGGAAACAGCTTCTCAGCAACTATCCCACCATTCCTTTTGGCAAACAAATTAAATTAAATTAAATAAGCTGAGAAACAAAGCCAGAAGGGCAAACCCTTAAAGGGGAACTGCCCGAAACAAAAACAAAACAGAAATGAAACTTAAAACGCCACCCAAAAGGTGATTAAAAGAATCAGTAACACACTCCCGTCCCAGTGGTGTCCAATGGGTGTAGAACAGACCTGTCAAGCCCCTTGAGAACTCTCTCTGTCTCAATAAGGTCGTCTCTGACTCTTGCAATTCCTATTGGGAGGCATGGCCTAGTGACATTATCAAAAGACTATTAATCCACACACTCACCTAAAGTTCCAGGGACCTAGATTCGAATCCCGCTATGGTTGATGGTGGAATTTGAATTCAATAAAAGAAGTATGGAATTAAGAATCTATTCATGACCATGAAACTATTGTCAGAAAAACCCATTTGGCTCATTAATATCCTTTAGGGAAGGAAATCTGCCGTCCTTATCTGGTCTGGCTTACATATGACTCCAGAGCCACAGCAATGTGGTTGACTTTCAACTGCCCTTGGCAACTGGGGATGGGCAATAAATGCTGGCTAGCCAGTGATGCCCCTATCCCACAAATGAATAAAACACATAATATCCTCACAGGATTGCAATTGGAGCTCTTGGTTTAATAGGCAGGAAGACATGTGAAAATCAAGAACACTTTTTAAAATTGTGGTGACCAACCTTCACAGGTTTAATACATTGAGGTATGGCTCACCACTAACTATGACCGAAGCTCCATAAACTGGTAAATTTAGTGCTGCTTCTGGAACTGTGACAGACCAATATTGGGAATACATTCATGCCACACGAGTGTTGGGCAATGGCCATCTCCAACAAGAGAGGATCTGACAATCTCACCTTGACATTGAGTGGCATTAACATTGCTGAAAAACCCCACTATTAAATCCTGGGTGGTAACAATGACTAGATACTAACTGGACCAATTACTTAAATACTGTGGCTGTAAGGGCAAACCAAAGTCTGGGAATACTGTGGCAAGTACCTCATCTCCTGACTCCCCCAAACCTGCCCACCATCTACAGGGCACAAATCAGGGGTCTGATGGAATTATCCCCACTGGCCTGGATGGGTTCAGCTCCACCGCACTCAAGAAACTTGACACCATCCAGGACAAAGCAGATCGGCTTGATTGGGCAAATCCTTCAATAGCACTTTCCACCTGCAATTTTACCATCTGGAAGGATAGGGACACAGCAGTGATCCTCAACCACAGCAGTGGTTAGCACTGCTGCTTCACAGCACCAATGATCTGGGTTCACTACTGGCCTTGGGTCCCTATCTGTGTAGATTTTGCACATTCTCCCCATCTCTGCGTTGGTTTCCTTCAGATCTCTGGTTTCCACCTACAGCCCAAAGATGTGCAGGTTAGGTTGATTGGCCATTATTAATTGACCCTAGTGTCAGAGGGGTTAGCAGGGTAAAAATGTGGGGTTATGGGAATAGGGCCTGGGTGGGACTGTGGTCGGTGCATACTCAATGGGCTGAATGGCCTCCTTCTGCATTGTAGAGATTCTATGTTCCGATTCAATGACATGGGAACACCACCTACAAGTTCTTCTCCGAGCCTCACCCCATCCTGACTTGATCCTTCACTGGCACTGGGTTAAGATCCTGGAACTCTCTCCCAAACGGCAGTGTGGCTATACCTGCATCAGATGGACTGCAGTGGTTCAAGAAGGTGGCTTACCACCAGCTTCTCTCAGGCAACTGGCGATAGGAAAGAGATGCCAGTATTGCCACGAAATAATCCAGCAAAACTGCTGGCTCAGTGGCAATTTTCTGTTGAGTTACTGTTGGTTTATGCTATGTTTAAGTCTAGTTGTTGCAGGCACCATGAGATACAAATAGTGAGTAATGACATTAAAGCAACATGATGCTTTACATATTAGATTATTCCTATGAAACTTTGAACAGTCCCTTTGTGCATTGAGCCCTGAAGACCAGAAGATTGAAAGCAGTGAAGAAGTAAATGAATAATAAAGATGTAATGAAACTGAATTCCACTTGGGGGAGACGATGGCATCGTGGTAATGTCACTGGACTATTAACCCAGAGGCCCAGGCTAGTGTTCTGGGGACATAGGTTCAAATAAATCTGGAATAGGAAGCTAGTCTCAGTCATGGTGACTGTGAAACTATTATCGATTGTCATAAAAACCCATCTGGTTCACTAATATCCTATAGGGAAGGAAATCTGCTGTCCTAACCCAGTCTGGCCCACGTGTGTCTCCAGACCCACTGCAATGTACAAGATTTTGAAGGGGATTGATAGAATAAACAGGGTTAAGCTTTTTCCTAGGATGGACTCAAATAGCACGAGGGGTCACGGGCTTAGGGTGAGAGGGGTAAGGTATAATTTGGATGCTAGAGGGAGTTTTTTTCACACAGAGGGTGGTGGGGGTATGGAATGCGCTGCCAAGTAAAGTGGTGGAGGCAGGCACTCTGGAGTTATTTAAGAAATACTTAGATGGGCACATGAACAGAATGGGAATGGAGGGGTATAGAAAACTGATTTAAAATAGGGATCATGAGCCTTGGGAGTCCCTGGGAAGTGTGTAAATAGATGATGATATTGATGTACTTGTTTTTATCCTACAGGTGCTTTGGTCCACCTTGTTGTCTAACGAGGGGCATACATGCGATGGGTCGTGAGAGGGCTGCTCTTGGATTTTTTTCGAGAGTATCCTAGTGCTTCACGTCGTTAGTGTACGCTTGACCTGGACCATTTGATGGGCAACACGACAGCTCAGTGACTATCGCTGTGCTGTGCAGATACATGGATTTGGGCCTGTGTCTGTGGGAGTTTGCGCATTCTCCCCGTGCTTGCGTGGGTTTTCTCCGGGTGCTCCGGTTTCCTCCCACATCCCAAAGATGTGCTCTTAGGCTAATTGGCAAAACAAATTCTCCCTAAATTGTCTCAAATTTGGTTTTTAATCCACAGATCTATAAACATGGACAGGGATCGCGGGTAGAGATGGGAACATCGGGGTGGCGGCACGGGCTTGTTGGGCCGAAGGACCTGTTTCCCATGCTGTTTTGTTCTTTGTTCTTCTTTGTTCAATGTGGTTGACTCTCAACTGCCCCTTGAAATGGATGGGCAACAAATATGGGCAACACAGTGGCACAGTGGTTAGCACCGCTGCCTCACAGCTCCAGGGACTCGGGTTCAATTCCTGGCTTGGGTCACCACCTGTGCTGAGTCTGCATGTTCTCCCCGTGTCTGCGTGGGTTTCCTGCAATAGTCTGAATACGTGCCAGTTATGTGCATTGGCCATGCTAAATTCTCCTTCAGTGTACCCGAACAGGCGCTGGAGTGTGGCGATGAGGGAATTTTCACAGTAACTTCATTGCAGTGTTAATGTAAGCCTACTTGTGACGCTAATAAATAAACTTAACTTAAATACTGGGTTGCTGACATTCTGTGAAAGAACAAAGAAAAGGTGACTATCTGTGTTCACTGGCATATTTTAACACGGATTCCTCACGGATGCTCACAAGAGAATCCCAAGAATTAGTTGGTGATATATCAGTTTCAGTAAATCAGGAGAACCAGATCATTTGTATATCGAAAGGAAATTTGTTCGATTCCACAGCAGAGGATTCCTGCTGCAGTTACTGTGGCAACAGATTGTTGTTAGCCCTTTGGCAATAATACAACAGTGTTATATGGCCTTTAAAAGTATGGGGTCTCATACATATGTCTCTCACACCATTGAGCCTTGGCAGTCATTCAATGCTGCAGTTATCGTGATACATTAGCAGTTGAGCAACTCTGCTTCTTATCCGGGGGACTTTTACTCTTGATTTAGATGGTTTTGAAACTTTGGAATTCCCTGGGTGGAATTTTTCTCAGATAAAATCTCGGTATCAAAGGGTAATCATTCCCAACATCTCCCTTGCTAGATTATAAAAAGATTATAAAAAGATTATATAAACAACATCTGTCGTCTCAAAATGATTTCACAGAATCATCTCCAGAAATACCAATTTCTTCAGTCCCTAGTATCATGAATACTACTACGGATGACTTAGCTGAATCTAGGTTGCCTGATGATTGTGCTATACTGTGTGGGAATGATGCAGAATTAGTTCCAACGAAGAAGTGTCTCCAGAGGTTCCAAATCATTCTTCTAGGGTCAAGGACAGCCAAATTCCAGAATATTGTGTACAACCAAAGTGCAATAGCCATTCTTCTCTTGATTTTCTTATTGACCATTTATGATGATTAATGGTGCAGAGAACTGTGTCTCGAAAATTGTTGAACCCATATATAATATCATTTAATTTGTGGGATGCGGGGGAATGGATATTATATATTTAATTGGTTGCATGCTTGCTTTAAGAGCTAACCATGTGATTTAATGATGATGTTGTTGGGGTGCTGCACAGACCCCTATTTTATTTCCATTTTCTACTCTTTACAGGCAACATTACAATAAAGTTTTGTTGTTACTTTGAATCTACATGTGAAAAGCACATCTTGCTTTTTGTTTAAAACCCACAATCCCTAACATAGTTGGGGGCTAGAAAGGGACAAGTCTGATTGTGGAAATTACAACCCTACTTTCCACTGCAGGGAAAGTCATCGTGGTCATCTTTCTCAAGCTGTGATCTTCACCAAAGAAACCACCACGGACCCAATGCAAGTGCAAACTGAGGTCAAACATGACTGCATCATCACACCAACACTCTTCTCTATCTTCCTCACAACAACTCTCCACCCCCTCACCTTGAATCTCTATCTGGAATGGAGCTAACCTATCAGAAAAATGGAAAACTATTTGATCTCCGATGCCACCCCTGCCCAAGGCCAGAACCAAGATCACCCCAACTTCTGTCATTGGGCTGCAGGACACAGAGAACGCCTGTATGTGTCCACACATTCAGCAATGCATTCAACGAAGTACACGAGAGAATGAGCTTCAGACTAAACATCTGCAAAACAAAAGTTCTTTATCGGACTGCTTCTGCCACAAAATTGCCCATCAAGATGCATGGTGAGCCCCTGGACAATGTGGATCATTTCCCACAGCTCAGGAGCCTCCTCTCGGCACAGTTAAATATCGATGATTAAATCCCACATCGACTTCAACATGCCAATACAGCAGAGTGTCCGGCAAGCAAGATCTCAAATCCAGCACCGAGCTCATGGTCTAAGAGCGGCCATGGTCCCCATTCCCTGTATGCGTCAGAAACATGGACAATATAAAACAGATACTTCAATCCCTGGAGAGATATCATTAATGTTGCCTCCGCAAAATCCTGTAATTCCACTGGCAGAATAGGTGTATCAATGTGAAATTATCCCCAGCAGTGAGGCACTGGTCACATTCAATCAGCTGCGATGGCTGGGTCACATTGTCTGCATACCCGACAACAAGCCTCCCGAAACAAGCACTCTACTCCGAGCTCTGCAATATCAAATGATTACTAAGAGGGCAGAGGAAATGCTACAAGGACACTCTGAAAGGATGAGCAAAAAATGCTGGCTTTGCCAGTCACACCCACATCACATGAAATAATTTTAATAAAGATTTCTTATTTTCCTGAGTCACATTATCCATTTCATGTCTGCTGTTTTTAAGTTACTGAGTATGAGATCTGTTCTTCACAGTAAATTTCCAATTGTTAGCTGCTTCCTAAGTGACAAGTCGCACTTATAACACATATCCCAATATTTTGCTATGCATAACATCCAAACAAAGCCGTATTCTTGGGCTTTTGCACAATGTTATTGATGGTTGGGAATGGGAGGGGTGTTCAGTCTGAATCCCTGCACAGTCCCAGTATTGCTGGTTAATGGGAAGCCTATCAGAGTCATTCATCTTGTTGTCCAGTATAGGCAAGGAAACAAATATCTCAAAGAGAAGCTATTCTTGTCTGTGCTTTGTTAATTTCTTAGAAACATAGAAATGTAGAAACATAGAAAATAGAAGCAGGAGTAGGCCATTTGGCCCTTCAAGCCAGCTCCACCATTCATTTTAATCATAGCTGATCATCAAATTCAATCCCTTGTTCAGTGGCCAAAGATTTGTCAGTTAGATGGATTGGCCGTACTAAAAAATTATCCCTCAGCATCAGGGGGATTATCAAGGTAAATGCATGGGGTTACAAGTATAAGACCAGGGTGGAATTGTGGTCGTCACAGACTTGATGGGCCAAATGGCCTCCTTCTGGACTGTAGAGATTCTATGATTCTATAATCCTGATCCTGCATTTCCCCCCATATCTCTCGATCCCTTCAGCCCCAAGAGTTATATTTAATTTCATCTTGCAATCATAGAATGTTTAAGCCTCAATTAATCCCTGTGATAGTGAATTCCACAGATTCACCACTTTCTGGGTGAAGAAACATCTCTTCACCTCAATCCTCTTATCCTCAAACCATGACCCCTAGTTCTGGGACTCCCCCAGGAATATCCTTTCTGAATCTACCGTCTAACCCTGTTAGAATTTTAAAAGCTTCAGTGAGATCCCTTCTCAATCTTCTAAACTTCAGTGAATATAATCCTGATTGATTTACACTCTCCTCATATGACAGACCTGCCATCCCAGAAATCAGCCTGGTAACCCTTCGCTGTACGCCCTCTATCGCAAGGACATCCTTCCTCAGATAAGGATACCAAAACTGCACACAGTAGTCCATTGGACTATATATTGATACTGAAGGTCATTTGATGAGTTGTGACCAGATGAACTTATATCACTAATGGATGAAATAATTCATTGTTTCCCTTTTGGGATGATTCTAATTTACCAAAGGAAAAATAATTCCAGTTGATGGTGTAATTTTAATTAGTTCCTCCCATTCTATTTTGCACAGTAATTAACATTTCATTTCATTCAAGAGCTCTGGAGGAACATTACTCTCCAACACAGTATTATAGACGGAAAACCTAGATTAAACGTCCCCATCTGATCCAACCTAACAGCAGATTTTATCTGTTAATTTACCTAATTGAACGTCTTCTTGGGAGCTTTTCATTCCCCAAAATGACCTGCTTTATTGTGTTTGAGTACAAAGCATCACTTCAGATGGAGGCAAAATAAAGAATCCCTACAATGCAGAAGGAGGCCATTCAGTCCATTGTGACAACAATCCACCCAGACCCTATCCTCGTAACCCCATTTATTTATCCTGTTAATCCCCCTGACTCTAAGGGAGAATTTATCATGGCCAGTCAATATCTACTTTTGCTCCTAATTCCTATGTTCCTATGACCAACCCGTTGGCTCCCGTGTCTAATTTGAGATTGTTGAGGTGACCATTTACGGAGATGCTTTTTATTATTCATTCTTGAGACATGGGCATCACTGGCTGGCCAGCATTTATTGTCCATCTTTAGTTGCCCTTGAGAAGGTGGTGATAAGCTGCCTTCTTGAATCTCTGCAATCCCCGTGTTGTGGGTTGACCCACAATATCATGAGGGAGGGAAGTCCACAATTTTGACCCAGCGACTGTGAAGGAACGGCGATATATTTCCAAGTCAGAATGGTGAGTGGCTTGGAGGTGGTGGTGTTCTTATATATCTGCTGCTTTGTCCTTCTAGGTGAAAGCTTGGGTTTGGAAGGTACTGTCTAAGAATCTTTGGTGATTTGCCGCAGTGCATCTTGTAGATGGTATGCACTTCTGCTACTGAGTATCGTTGGTGAATGGGGGGGCAAATCAAGGGGGCTGCTTTGTCTTGAATGACGTCACGCTTCTTGAGTATTGTTGAAGTTGCACCTACCCAGGCAAGTGGGAAGAATTCCACTTTGAGTCTCCATGTGAAAACCACACATAAAAAAGGTGAGCTGGTTTTGGAGAGTCAGGAAGTGAGTTATTCACCGCAGCATTCCTAGCCTCTGACCTGCTATGATAGCCACTGTGTTTGTGTGTGAGTCCAGTTGTGTTCCAAGTCAATGAAAACCCCAAGGACCCCTACTATTCCAAAACAAGAATCCAGCCTCCTCGATCTGACCCAAGAAGAATTTTTTTCCTGGTTTGGCACCTCAATCTCATGGACTGTTCAGGAATCCACTGCACATCTTGAGGTCCTGGAGTTGCCCAGCTTTCCAAAGTGTCCCATGTGGCTCAGGATGAAGCACTGCGCAGGGATTGCTGGACATTGCTCTTGCCCATGAGGTCTCCAGAACATTGACGTGGTCTCCCACCATCTTGTAGTCTGTTTGGGTACTATCTTCCTCAGCTTGGAGTCTCTTTCGTTGCTTTATAAACTGGGCAGTTGGAGTTTTTTTTTATTCATCCATGGGACATTTATTGCCCATCCCTAGCTGCAGTTGATAATCAACCACTTTGTTGTGGCCCTGGAGTCACATGTAAGAGTAACCTGAAGCATCAGGTTAAACTGGATCCCAATCTCTTTAATAGTTATGGAGATCAGACCAGGTAATAAAGGCGGATGAATGGAGATGTTGCATCTGCTTTCCTTGGAGAAAAGAAAGCTGGGAGGGAACTTGATAGAGGTGCTCAAGACCCGGGGGGGTTTGAGCTGAGTAACTAGTGAGAAACTGTTCCCTCTCAAGTGAGCATCAAGAACTAGAGGACACAGACTCAAAATAATGGCAAAATGGAATAAAAATTAGAAAAAAATAAATCGCCCAGAGGGTGGTTGGACATTGGAATGAACTTCCTTTGGGAATTGGATTTCTATCTGAAAAGAAATATTTTACAAGGTTAGAGTGTATTGTGTTTAGGTAGAAAGCTCTTTCAGCAAGCCTATACAAACTCGATGGGCCAAATGGCCTCCTGCTGCACTATAAAGATTCCATGGTATGTTCTTATGCAACAACTGCCAGGGCACCATAGATAAGAGCTGGCCTTGAACCCACACACCTCTAACCCAGAGGAGAGTGTGCTGCCTGAGGGCCAGAGCTGACAGTGCAAAGCACAGCCCCCAGTGCTGGGGTGAATCCTGGGGATGTTACACAGGTTGGAGTGGAGGAATTGCACTGCTGAAGGAAGTTCAGGAAATCAGGAGGAGCAAAGCCACGAAAGAATTTAAACATGTCATAGAAATCATACAGTGCAGAAGGAGGCCATTCAACCCATCGAATCTGCACCAACTACAATCCCACCCAGGCCCTACCTCCATAACCCTATATATTAACTTGCTAATCTCTCTAACCTACGCATCTCACAACTCTAAGGGGCAATCTTTTTTTAAGCATGGCCAATCAACCTAACCCGCACATCTTTGGACTGTGGGAGGAAACTGGAGCACCTGGAGGAAACCCACGCAGACACGAGGAGAATATGCAAACTCCACATAGACAGTGACCCGAGCCAGGAATCGAATGCAGGTCCCTGGAGCTGTGAAGCAGCAGGGCTAACCAGTGTGCTACTGTACCGCCCCACGTAGATGGGAAAGTTAATTTGAGACATTAAGGGATTGGGAGACAACATGTTCAGTGAGCAGCGGAGTGACTGTACAGAATAGGATATGGGGACTAGTTTTGGAGCAACTGATGTTTATGAAGGATTGAGAATTGACATTTGGCCAAGAAAACATCAGAATATTGAGGGCTGGAAATGGTAAAGACATGGATGAGGCTTTTGGCAGCCGTTAGGCTGGTATGGGGGGGCTGTACAACGTATCCTAACACGCACTCATTGACATACATTGGCTCCTGGAATACTGAAACATGTTAGAACTCTGTAACCTGTTTTTGTAACTTCCTCCAGCCCTGTAACTGTTGGGAAACTCTGTGATGCACCAAGTCTTGTGCAGCTGTCTTTTCTTACACTGCGCATTCAGCTGTCTACGCCCTAAGCTCTGGAATGCCTTCCTCTAATCTCTCCCCCTCTTCTGTTAAGGCTCCCCTTAAAACATACCTCTTTGCCTAAGCTTTTGCTCACCAGTTTTAACATCCCTTCCGTGAGCTCCTTGTCAATTTTTGCCTCATTATGTACTCGTAGTGAAATATCTTGGAATGATTCTGTGGCAGCACGGTGGCACAGTGGTTAGCACAGTTGCCTCACAGCACGAAGGACCCGGGTTAATTCCAGCCTTGAGTCAGTGTCTGTGTGGAGTTTGCACATTCTCCCCGTGTCTGCGTGAGTTTCCTCCAGGTGCTGCAGTTTCCTCCCACATTCCAAAGATGTAACTCACTTGATAAAGGAGCGGTGCTCTGAAAGCTTGTGCTAGCAAATAAACCTGTTAGCTTTAACTTGGCGTTGTGAAACTACTTACTGTGCCCCAGTCTAACACCAGCATTTGCACATCACTCCAAAGATGTGCAAGTTAGCTTGGTTGGCCATGCTAAATTGTCCCTTAGTGCCAGGAGATTTGGCAAGTTAATGCATGGAGTTACAGGGATAGGGCCTAGGTGGGATGTTTAGTGCATTCTCGAGGAGCTGAATAGCCTCCTTCTGCTCTGCAGGGATTCTATAATTCTACAGATACTTTACAAATGGAGTTCTTAGTTGCTGAGATATTTATCGCGCAGTAACGTCTAGGATGTTGCCTGTGTTTTTTATGGTGTAGTAACGTGTGTGATACTGTTTACTGCAATCTCCCGTTGGTATAGTTACAATTAGTGTCTTATTTGGGTTTACAGAGTCGTACGCAGAGTGAGTCCCAGCTCACCGCACCGGTGATAGCATCTCTGAGAACAAAACTCATCTGAAGAATTTTGAATATGAAGTAAGTGAAAACATTATCATGCTTTGAAGATGAAAAGCAAGAAGTAGCTCGCCTGTTAATGAGGCTGATTTGCAAATCTTCCATGTGTGCTCCTGTCACAGTGCTGCAAATTGACAACGGCGATGGATATTATTCAACTTGCCCGAGATTCGGCCACCTGCTGCTTTTTGTTCTTGTTGCTTTCAATTTGATTTTAATGGATGCATCCGAATGTCTTTCATGAATCGTAATTATGGAAACTGCCACTGCAAACAGTGGAAAAGTATCAAACTTTAATTATCAGATACACGGCAGAGCCCAGGCCCATAGGAAGCGCTCCTGGGACCCTGAGAATCTGGCATTTCTATCAAGACCCTGAGAATCTGGCATTTCTATCAAGACCCTGAGAATCTGGCATTTCTACCAAAACTCAGTCACCCTGAGTCACTGTTGAACTCCCAACAAACTCTCCATTAATGATTGGAAAGGGGATGTGGGGGCGGTGGGGGGGGGGGTTCACATGAGGTCATTGCGGGAGCGACTGCAAGCACTGCTGCTACTCAGTTCTTAATCCTTTTTTTATCCTGATGCACAATGATATGTGGTCGGTCCAGACTTGAGGGGCCAAATGGCCTCCTCCTGAACTGTAGTGATTCTATGATTCTATGAACCCATAATTATCCGATCCTGATGCTCATAATCTGTGCTGGAAGGTTTCGGCTAAATATTGGCGACAGGGAGCTGAGTTAAGTCAAGAAAATCCTTCTTTGATTGAGGTGGTTGGAGATTTCTGAGATTTGATTTGATTTTATTATTGTCCTATGTATGGGGAGATTGTGAAAAGTATTGTTTCTTGCACGCTATACAGACAAAACATACTGTCTATAGAGTGCATAGGGGTGAGGGAAAGGAGAATATAGTGTTACAGCCACAGCTAGGGTGCAAAGAAGGGGTGCAACTTAATATGAAGTAGGTCTGTTCAAAAGTCTGATGGCAGCAGGGAAGAAGCTGCTCTTGTATCAGTTATTACATGTCCTCGGGCGTTTGTATCTTTTTCCCAATGGAAGAAGGTAGACAAGAGAGTATCCGGGCTGAATGGGATCCTTGATTTTGCTGGCTGCTTTTCCGAGGCAGCGGGAAGTGTAGATAATGGATGGGAGGCTGGTTTACATGACGGACTGGACTATGTTCACAACTCTTTGTAGTTTCTTTGATTCGATTTGATTTATTATTGTCACTTGTATTAGATACAGTGAGAAGTACTGTTTCTTGTGTGCTATACAAGCCAATCATAGAGAAGGAAACCAGAGAGTGGAGAATGTAGTTGTGGTTTTGGTCAGAGTAGGTGCCATACCAAGCTGTGATACATCCGGTAAGGATACTGTGTATGATGCAGCCCAGTGGATGTTTGGAGTGGTGGTTTCACTGGCGAGTCACCCACGTTTTGGCAGTGCTGCGGCTATTGAGATGATGGCTGCTAATATGAGTGACAGCCTTGGCTCCTGGCACAGATTATTGGTGCCCACATTAATGAACTGAACTATATCCTTGGGAGAATGAATGGAGCAGAGAAGAGAATGATATTCAATGCCTGACTGAGGGACCAGCACTAGGGTGTGGGGTGCTGGCTGAAAGGTATCACCCTTCCTCTATCACTGACCTGTACCTGGGCTCCATGGACAATTCTATGTCTCAGGTCCCTCTCCCTAGTGGTGCTGTCTAGCAAGACCTGCTGGCTCCTGGTTGGCTGGAAGCTCTCAGCAGGGTCCTTGATCCCAGGAAGAACCATTGCTGTCCAGTTAAGTGCCAGAGAGTCACTTAATTTTGCTGCCCTTCCCGAAAACAGACAACATGGGGCACTCACAAACCAATCTCTAGCCACCAGACCTAATCCTTATTGCCTTGATTAAGTACTCCTCCAAGTATCTCAGCCTAGATACAAGTACATTGTGTCTGGTTCTTATATTGGTGATACCAACATGCTTAATTCCATGAGATAAAGTTGTCACATCTAGGCTTCACCTTCAATTCAGATATAAAACCTTTCTCTTCCATTCGAGATACTTAAAGGATATAGAATTGATTCCTTCCAATGGATCCATTAATGTTATTCCTTCAATTGCCGTTATATTTATCCCCAATTATTTCTTTAAGGGTGAAATTGCATCTGTCTTGGCTATTTCCATGCTATAAGAATCCTCTACAGTAAGAAATTTCCCAGAAACTGTCTGCTCACCCTCTTAATCAGCGTGTTAAATCGATAAACTTCATCATCAACTCCCCAACCAGGACCAATAGATTTTCAACCTATAGCAATGTTTCACCAATTTGTAAAATCTGACTTAATCTTCCTTTACCTTTCTTCCCCCCTCCCTCTTTCCCCTGATTTTATCCCTTCTTTCTTCGCCTTTAATTCCCTTTTTCACAATTTTACCTCTCTCTCACCCCTCCCCCCACATCTTCATCTATCACAGTTTACCCTCTGATTTCAGCTTCTCTGCATTCGGCCATTCATATCTTCTATTCTCTCTATGGTTTGCCATTAGCAGTCTTTCCTCTTGTTTTTGTGGCTATGACTCATCTTCCAATCCCTTCCCCTTCAGTATAAAAATCTCCCACTTTCTACGCCTTTTAGCTTTGACAAAGGATCATCTGGACTTGAAACATCAGCTCTTTTCTCTCCTTACAGATGCTGCCGGACCTGCTGAGATTTTCCAGCATTTTGTCTTTTGGTTTAAAATTCCGGCATCTGTAGGAATTTGCTTTTATCCAGTGATCCAATCTTCTGTTGGTCACCATTTCTCCAGTAGAAATCTCCTCAGACCTAGAGTTTCTCAATGAACCTTGTGTACTCAAATGAACCATCTGTGTACACTCTACATGACTTTAAGTCCTTATTGCATTGTGCTAACCTGGGAAACAATGGCTTGTGATTGTGATGTTCCAAGCTTATCCGGGATTTGTGCCTGGATCCTATTCGCACACTTTTGGTCTGAAACACCCAAAGCGAGCATCACACCCCTACACTACGAGCTGGCTAAGTTAAAGGTGAAGAGACATCAGTTATCCAACTGGCCATTGAAAATTGCCTAACTAATTCTAGAACTGTGTTTCCATGGTGATTGTCCCTTTAAGGATTAATCTGTAGAATGACAGTCACATGACCCAGAGAACTAATTGGGCAACAGGGATGGGGGGGTGGTGGGGGGATGTCATTTTGATGAACTTGGGTTTTCTATTCCAGAACCTTCTCAGGAGCTGATTGCAGCCCAAGGCTCCAAGCTTCTGTATAGTCTTTACCTGTAAATGTTTGCAGGTCATACTGCAGCTGTACAGTTAGTTAGGCCTCATTTAGAAGATAGTGTACAATTCTGGTCACCATCAGAAGGACTTTGGAGAGGGTACAGAAGAGGTTTAGCAGGATGTTGCCTGATCCAGAGGGTATTAGCTATGAGGAGAGGTTGGATAAACTCAGTTTGTTCTCACTGGAGCGACGGAGGATGAGGGGTGACCTGATGGGAGGTTTATAAGATTGTGAGTAACATGAACAGAGTGGACAGACAGATGTTCTTTCCTAAAGTAGAAGAGTCAAGTACTTCCAAGTACAGAACATCGGTTTAAGGTGTGTTGGGAAAAGTTTAAAGGAGATGCGTGAGGCAAGTTTTTACACAGAGGATGATGAATGTCTGGAATGCGCTGCCTGGGGAGGCGGTGGGAGCAGGTATGATACTGGCATTGAAGGGGAAACTTCAATGAATAGGATGGGAATGGAAGAATTTGGATTCCATAAGTGCAGACGGTTTTAGTTTAGGCAGGCATCATGATCAGCGCAGGCTTGGAGGGCTGAAGGACCTGTTCCTGTTCTGTAATATTTTTTGTTCTTTATTCTTTGTTATTTTCCTCGACTGGTGAACAAGAATTCATTCAGTCTCCAAGTCTGCTTTATAACACTCCTGTGAGTTGCCCTGGGCCATTTTTATTTATGATAAAGGTACTATACAAACAGAAAGAGTTATTGTTGCTGTACAGAATCGCACCGTATAATCTACCTCTCATCCATTTCACTGCTTCATACCAATTTACGATTACTTAATTGCTGTAGGCTATTCCATAATTTATAAAACCCAAAATGTGACCGGCTTTTCTTGATGCCTTTATCAACATGCGCTCAGGCACGGCCTATTGCTCCCAGCTCTGTAAATCCAACTTTGTGTCCACCTGCAGGTTGGATTTCCAGTTGGTGGGGTGGGGTGGGGTGGGATGGGAGCAGGGGCAGGGTGGGCGCAGGAGGTGGGGTGGGGTTGGGGGCAGGGACAGGGACAGGGGGTGGGGTAGGGGTGGGGTGGGGGTGGGGGTGGGGGTAGACTGAAATTGGACTTAAACTGGGTGCCTCCAGGGTATCCTGTTATGGGTCGGCTGACCTGGGTACATATAAAAAGTGGATGGTTCGAGGGCTAATTGATGAATGCAGCACATCTGGAGCCTTACAGGAGACACTGAGATCGTCCGCTCCTACCTAAGACTTAACTGTCTGGGACCTGGTAGATGAGATGTCCATGAAATCCCTACAGTGCAGAAGGAGGCCATTCAAATCTGCACCGCCAGCAATCCCATTCAGATCCTATCTCCACAACCTCACATATTTACCCTGCTAACCCACTTGACACTAAGGGTCAATGTAGTGTGGCCAGTCAACCTAACCTGCATATCTTTGGACTGTGGGAAGAAGCTGGAGCACCCGGACGAAACCCACACAGACACGGGTAGAAGGTACAGACTCCGCACAGACAATGACCCGAGCTGGGAATTGAACCCGAGTCCCTTGCACTGTGAGGCAGCAGTGATAACCACTGTGCCACCATGCTGCCCCACATGAGGGTAATAGAAATTAATGTGTTTGCAGAACAAAAGGGCAGCAAATGCTTAGAGAGAGAGGAGGCCCAGCTCCCACCTGAAGCCTGTGAACTCCATGCAGCAGATGGTCCTGAAGATCTCCAGGATGCCAAAGCTGCTGGAAGTTGGTGAATCTCCAGCAGCGGGTGATAAGCAGGTGACCAGATTGCCTTGGTACATGGTAGTAACGGTGGAAGTCGTAGAATCAGAGAATCAGTACAGTGCAGGAGGAGGCCATTCAGCCCATTGAGCTTGCACTGACAACAATCCCACTCAGGCCTATTCCCATAATACCACAAATTTACTGTACTAATACCCCTGACATTAAGGGGCAATTTAGTATGGCCAACCCACCTAACCTGCACATCTTTGGACTGTGGGAGGAAACCGGAAGAAACCCATGCGAACAAGGGAAAACGTGCAAACTCAACATGCTCAGTCACCCGAAGCCGGAATTGAACCCGAGTCCCTGGTACTGTGAGGCAGCAGAGCTAACACTGTGCCACCATACTGCCATGCTGTCATTCCACTGAACACAATGCAATGTGGGCATGAGAGGGAGTGCATTGAGGGGTTGAGTCATGAGAGTAGCACGAGCATGATGAAGACAGTGGTGTATATCTGAGCGTGCTTTCAATACGAGAAGGGATAAACCTAAATTCTTAATTTTGTA
The DNA here is from genome assembly GCA_024679065.1 of Sphyrna mokarran. Taxonomy (NCBI): domain Eukaryota; kingdom Metazoa; phylum Chordata; class Chondrichthyes; order Carcharhiniformes; family Carcharhinidae; genus Sphyrna; species Sphyrna mokarran. The sequence goes on along the minus strand of JAGIQG010000028.1, from coordinate 21,004,450 downwards.
TCTCATAACTGCCAGCTCTGCTAGCTCTCCCCCCGAGGTTCATATCATCTCTCAGGCATCAGGAGGAGGAAGATATTGCCAAGGAGGCAGCATCACATCTTACTAGCCCACACTGTACCAATTCAGATACCAGCAGTTCAAATGGATCTAGTGCACATTTAGAATTAGTGGCACAGAGTGAAAGGCAATGCACGAGAGTGCTGGAGGAAGGGTCGCAGACAGACATTCCCCTGTGGAGAAGGGGGAAAAAGTCACAATGATACACAGTGGATAGGATGATGGAGTCTCAGGAGTCAGCTTTGGGGCACAGAATTTGACAGATCAGAGGTAGATGTGCAGACGTCTGGTGGAACTCCCCAAGGCAGTGGGAGCTGTTGGACTCCACATAGAGGAATCCATGAGTTGCACATTGTCCTGGTGTCTCAACTGCATGAGATCTGACCAGGAGAGATTGGCACTCATTCAGTAACTTTCTTTTCAGCTTCACATGACTGTGTGTGTGCGTGTACAGTAGAAGGTTCACATGTGAGTAATATTGATGGTGGCATCTCAATTTCGTTTCACTAAGAGCAATGTGTAGTCTGATTGGTGAGGCAGATGAGAACCTCTTCCTTCCTGTTGGTTCACCTGAGAGTCCAGAGGTCAAGCACTTGTGACATTAGTGTATCTTTTAAAAGGTTTTTTTCTTAAATCATGATCTCTGCAGCTCTCACAGTCAATGTTTTGCAGTTCACAGCCTTAGCTGATGTCATTCTGTTGCCAGGCTGACTACAATGAGTCCTCTTATTAGAGTCATCGAGGTTTACAGCATGGAAATAGGCCCTTTGGCCGAACTTGTCCATGCTGCCCTTTTTATTTAACACTAAGCTAGTCCCAATTGCCTGTGTTTGGCTATATCCCTCTATACTCATCCTACCCATGTAACTGTCTGAATGCTTTTTAAAAAACAAAATTGTACCCACCTCTACCATTACCTCTGGCAGCTTGATCCAGACACTCACCACCCTCTGTGTAAAAACAAAAGTTCCTCTGGATCCATTTGTATCTCTCCCCTCTCAATTTAAACTTATGCCCTCTAATTTTGGACTCCCCTACCTTTGGGGAAAGATGTTGACTATCTTGCTGATCTATGACCCTCATTACTTTATAGATCTCAATAAGATCAGCCCTAAGTCTCCTACACTCCAAAAAAAAAACGTCCAGTCTACCCAGCCTCCCCTTATAACTCAAGCCATCAAGACCCGGTAGCAGCCTAGTAAATTTTTTCTGTACACCTTCTAGTTTAATAATATCCTTCCTTTAATAGAATGACAAGAAACTGTGCACTCTATTCCAAGTATGGCCTTACTAATGTCTTATAGAACTTCAACAAGACATTCCAACTCCTGAATTCAATGCTCACCAATTTAACCATGCATGCTGAATGCCTTCTTCACCATCCTGTCCACCTGTGACTCCACTTGCTACTTCAGTAGTTTAAATGTTTTTTTTCCATTTATTCTAAGATTAGTTTTATGATCCTGCATTATCAGGAGGATGGTCATGTGTTTTTGGACAAGTTTTTTTCCCAGTGAGTTTAAGATTTCATTTTCTGTTCTGAGCTGCTGTTGGGTTTTAAGAGGGATAGCAAGCTGAACAGTAGCTTCTCTCTCCCATTTTATTTGGAAATTCTGTTGCTTTTCTAAAGGGTGTTGTTGGGAGCTGGACTGAAGTCTCTCTGGTGTTTTGGAAAACTCTCTTGTCTTCAAACTATTCTGAGTCCCAAGATCATTTGACTGCGGAATTCAGCAAATTACCTCAATCCCAGTATCACGTGAGCATTAGTCTATGCTGTGTTGAACCTTTTTAAAGAGTTGTTTATGGAGGTTGATTTTGTTGGAATAGCTTATTTATATATATATATATAATATTCCAACTATAATCTTAATGAATATATACATATATACTCATTAAGGGTTATACATTATCATGGTTCCATTTCTTGTTTGTAATTGTTAGAAGTTATTGCTAATTTTCTTTCTATGCATGTTAATATATTCAAAAATATTTGACAAAAGCTCCCTCGTGGGTCATTTGAATCATAATTGAAGTGAAACCTATCATGCTTACCCTAGCCACATTCAAGATGCAAAACGTTTGATCCAGACGTGCTCCATTAAACACTTCAGAGTTTCTGACCTGAACCATAACACATTAAGATGCTCCTTGTATCCATCTAAGCATGACTTGATTTAGCACACTCTGTGACCAGCTAGTCAGTGGATATATCTGAAACGCTGGATGCTATACATTCATTCACACTACTATGATGCACTTTGCTCTTAGGTTGGGCAGAGCACTTCAGTGTCCTTTATTGTGGCTAAGGCAGTATAATTGATATCATGTTGGTTTCAATCTGAATTAATGCAGTATTTTCTAGTTTTAATGGTCCCTTGGGATTAATGAGTAGATTTGGGGGTGATTGACAGGTCAGGTAATATGCTTATTTTTAACAGAGCATTTTAGTTTTACTTTCTTTTTCCGAAGCAGCTTGAAGCTGAGAGAAGCAACAGTGGTTCGTCCCTTTCTCTGGAGCTGGGGTTTTGTTTTTTAAGTGTTGCTGTGTTGGAAAACTGCCAGAGGCTGGATTTACCTCTTTGGAGTTTGGTTGCTTCTCTGCAAATCGCTGATCTGGATTTCTGTCCGTCGCTGTTACAAAGCTGAAAATCCAGCATCACAGGAGCATACTTGTTTTTGTGCCAAGTTTGAAGAAGGGTGTATGTCTGTGCCGTGAAGTTTAAATTGGAACAACAGAGATAGCTAGCTGCTAGGAGTTACATTGTGTCAAGTTTAAATCTTGCAGTTGGTAAAAGTTATGCTCATTCTTTTTATTACATTTTAACTGTCATTCTTAAATAATCTTTGTTTAATAAAAGCTTCCTAGTAAGTCACTTGATTCATACCTGGAGTGAAATATCTTATACTCACCCATGCCAAAATCAAATGTAAAACTTAGGGTCTAGGTTAATTTCACAAAACACTTTGGAGTCTTTAGCCTGGATCTTAACACTAGGAACCATCCCTGGGTCTGCAATGGTTGGATGAAATAAATTGTGGAGTTGCAAGTTCCTCAGTAAGGAGTCAGGGCAGGTGCCTAGGAACTACAAAGGGTCATGAACGAAGTCCAGTCCATCATGAAAACTAACCTCCCATCCACTCACTCTGTCTACACTTCCCGCTGCCTTGGAAAAGCAGCCAGCATAATCAAGGACCCCACATACCCCAGACATTCTCTCTTCCACTTTCTTCTGTCAGGAAATAGATACAAAAGAGTCATGTGTCAACCAACTCAAGAACAGCTTCTTCCCTGCTGCCATCAGAAATGGACTTATCTTATATTAAGCTGATCTTTCTCCACACCCGAGCTCTGACCATAACACTACATTCTGCACTCTCTCCTTTCCTTGTCCCCTATCTATGAACAGTATGCTTTGCCTGTAAAGCACACAAGGCACAATACTTTTCACTTTATTCCGGTTTATGTGACAATCATAAATCAGATCAAATCACTTAAGAAAACACCTCACTGTGATTGCAAACCACGAGCAAGTATTTTTATGGAGTGAAATAACCCTTGGTTGGGGAAGATGTCTGCAGACTGAGTTGGGAGCTTTAATGCAACGCGGAGCGCAGTCAATGGTGCCTTACACCTGGGGGAAACGTGCAATTTGGCAAACTGAATCACTGGCTCTCTGAGTCTGAGACTCAAAATCCACGGGGAAAGGAATGTATACATGAACAAACAAGATATTAGTCACTCTTGGAATTCATGGTGTGCTGTTGACTGGGAGAGGCGAAGGCCCAGTCTATTATCACTAGACTATGAATCCAGACACTCAGCTAATGTTTTGGGGGCCCGTATTCGAATCCCGCCACAACAGATGGTAAAATTTGATTCAATGAAAACAAAACATCTGGAATTAAGAATCTACTGATGACCATGAAACTATTGTTGACTATCAGAAAAACCATTTGACCCATTGAAATTGCAGTGACCACAATCCCACCTAGGACCTATCCCCATGATCCCATACATTTACCCTGGCTAGTCCACCTGACACTAAGGGGCAATTTAGCATGGTCAATCTACCTAACCTGCCCATCTTTGGACTGTGGGAGGAAACTGGAGCACCCGGACGAAACCCACGCAGACGCGGGGAGAATGTGCAAACTCCACACGGACAGTGACCCAAGCCAAGAATCAAACCTGGGTCCCTGGCATTGTGAGGCAGCAGTGCTAACCACTGTGCCACATTCTGCCCCAATGTTCACGAATGTCCTTTAGGGAAGGAAATCTGCTGGCCTTACCTGGCCTGGCCTACTTGTGATTCGACAGAATGTGGTTAACTCTCAACTGCCCTTGGGCAGGCAGGGATGGGCAATAAATGCTGGCCAGCCAGTGACACTTAGTGTCCCATGAATGAATTTTAAAAAAAGCTCTTGTTACTTAAGAATTGGTGAGCTACCTAAAATGGAACATGCTATATTTGATGGCAGGATATGGATTCCAAATCTTTCTGGGATTATCCAGGATGGAGAGCATCATCACGGTGGTGCAAATATAAGTGCTGGACTTTCAATGAATAGGGTGTAAATGGCATGGAATTAGTACTTTTCTTTTGCCCGCGATCCTGATTGGGACACTAGGCAGGAAGCAGGCACTGCAACTTGGCTACCGGCTGGATCTGTTGGGTTTTCACTCAGCTGGCAGGTAACTATGATACAAGAAGAGCGAGTGCTTCTTATAATATTTCAATCCTCTGGCACAATCCTTTGACTTAAGCAGACACACTGACTCCCCCCATCCTCACCGGAAAACACAATTTGCAGGGGGAGTTTAAAGTTTGCAGTCAGCCTGAACTTCTTTTTCTTGAAGACATTCCATCTCTCTATCATCGATAGGACGTGCCAGCAACTGCAACAAAATGAAATCTCCAGCTAACCATTCTTTTCTGATTTACAAATGAAGAGGCCAGTGTGAAAAGTAAATGAGAATACACCGGAGTGTTACACAATCAAGAATATCATTTTCGTTTCTGTACCAGTGTAACAGTCGCCTGTCCAATTGCCATGGTGATATCGAGTTAACGTTCAGGATGGCCAAACACTGAATTTGCCATCGATCTTCATGGAAACAGAATAAATTTATCGAGCCGACATGTCTAACCAGAGGCTGCAGCAGAAGAATGTATGGCTGAGGGGGTGGCGCAATGGGTTAGTGCTGCTGCTTCGCAGCACCAGGGACCTGGGTTCGATTCCGGGCCTTGAGACACTGTCTGTGTGGAGTTTGCACATTCTCCCCATATCTGCATGGTATTCCTCTTTGTCCTCTGATTTACTCCCACAGTCCAAAGATGTACAGGTTAGGTGGATTGGCCACGCTAAATTGTCCCTTTATGTCCCAAGATGTGTAGGTTAAATGGACTAGCCACAGTAAATGTGTGGGGTTACGGGGATAGGGTGGGGGAGAGGGCCTGGGTGAGATATTCTGTCAGAGAGTGGGTGTAGACTCAATGGGCTGAACGGCCTCTTCTGCATTGTTAGGATTCTATGGGATTTTCGGCTCCTGTTCACATTGCGTAGGTTAGTCAAAGGGAGCAGAAAGTATCTCGAGAAGACCAATATCGTGTTTCAGGATGGTGTGAAAGCAGGAAGTGATTATTCCCCTCTCCCCCGGTTAGTGACAAGCTGTATTTCCCAATGTTCAACATCAAGAACCTCATTAACATAAATCGGCCCATTCGCCAGAATTGTCTTTCCCAGCCCCACATCAAACAATCCATCCACGGCACCGCGATGGCAGAGGGCGTGAGGTACAGCTGGTCTCCCCAGGAGTACACATGGCAAGTCGTACTCCCAGGGGAGGTCAGGTGAGTGCAGCACTCAGAGGGGAGAGGGTACTGCCCAGGTAATGCCAGGATAGTTCCCAGAGAGTGCCAGTTGATGCCAGGATAGAGCCAGATAAAGGGACTACCCAGGTGGCAGGGCAGTGCCAAAGGTAAAGTTAGTTCCCAGGCAATACCACATTAATGCCAGGATAGTGTCCAGATGGTGCAAACCTGATGTCAAAATAGTGATGGGATGCCAGGATAGTGTCCAAGTAGTTCCAGATTCATGCCAGGATAGTGCCCCGATAGTTTTAGATTGATGCCGGGATAGTGTCCAGGTAATGCCAACTTGATCCCAGAAGCTGCCAGGGGAGTACCGGGGGTTGCACGTGGCTTGCTGTGTGCTGAGCTGGCCTTTAAAAATGGCACACAGGATCAGTGGGTACCTGATCCTAATGGTGGGGTTGGGTGAATCAGAGGTCGGCCCACTAGTGATACAATGTGGAACCCATGGCTATAAGTTTATTTTCTAAGTCCTGCACTAGGAGATGGGAAAGTCACCCATCAACATCAGGGTCTTCAACACTGCCTTCCCCGCCCACCATTGGCCTTCGCCAATTTCGGAGAAACTCCCAACCCGTGGATTGAAATTAATGCCACGGATCCTCATTATCCAGCAGCTGTTACTGTCCAATACGGATTCTCACTGGGAATCAACGTCGATGAATTTGTCCCAGCAAACCCGCTTTTGATTCGTTTGAACATCCTCGCTCTGGTCAAGAGGGAAGGCACCCATCTGATAGAAAAGGAGGGTAATAGACTGCCAAAGAACCAATGATGTGTACCCATATCCAACGCAGTTTGATCAATGTTTTGTGAAGGATGCTTTATCATTTTGCTCACAAACCCCCCTTTCCCTTATTTATTTAGCGATCTCTGATTGGATATGTTGTAGTTTTACATCCATCCAATGATCAAACACTTTGGTGTGATACCTATGCTGAAAAACTGTCACAGATTATCTGTTCGAAAAGGGAGGCCTAGTGGTATTAATACTGCATTATTAATCCAGAAACTCAGCTAATATTCTGGGAACCTGACTTCGAATCCCACAACAGCGGATGGTGGAATTTGAATTCAATAAAAAAAATCTGGAATTAAGAATCTACTGATGACCATGAAACCATTGTTGATTGTTGGAAAAACCCATCTGGTTCACTAATGTCTCTTAGGGAAGGAAATCTGCCATCCTTACCTGGCCTGGCCTACATGTGACTGCAGAGCCACAGAATGTGGTTGACTCTCAACTGTCCTTGAGCAACTAGAGATGGGCAATGAATGCTGGCCAGCCCATGAATGAATGAAAAAAAAAGATGAACCAGTGTAGTTTTCTAACGATCTTAGAAAGGATTTCTGTAATGGTGCTTCTGCTCAATGATGGGATGCCATCTGCCTGCATTTGCCAGGGGAAGGAACACAATGATCTTGAACCTCTATTTTTGCATCAGATGCAAGCATCAACCCCAACCCAACAGCACACCACTGTTTCCCAGTGTCAAGAAACTGTAGCCTTCACTTCTATTCAATGACGGAATCTAACCTGAGATGGTATCAAGAGAATTCAGCCACCTTCTATTTTTTGTATTCATTCATGGGATGTGGCTGTCATTGGCTAACCAGCAATTATTTCCCATCTCTAATTGTCCATGAGAAGGTGGTGGTGAGCTGCTTTCTTGAAGTGCTGCAGTCCCTGAGGTGTTTATTTGTGATGAATTAACAATGTCCAGGAAAGTGAGAGGGTTTCTCACCCTTTTTTTGATGAGTTCAGAATTTAATGAACTTAATGCATGAAAAAAATGGGTTGAGCCATTCCTTCCCTTTTGGGTAAGGGATAGCGCTTGAATCGCAGGGGACACCATTGCGCATGTGCTGACCTCTGTGGCTACACATGCGCAATGGCAACCAGCAGAGGCCTGGCTGAAGATATTGCCTCCACTGCAGCCCGCCCCTCCACTGATTACCTGCAGAGTGGCAGTGGGACTCCTCCCACTCCACCAATCACAAATGCAGAGTGCGCAGCAAACCCCCCCTCCCCCCACCATGGACTGGCCCCCAGTAGATCCTGTCCCCTCAGGCTCTGCTTCCTTGGCACTGCCCAGTACAGTAAATACATTGTTTTTGCAATTCTATATTGTCAGTATTGATCGATGCCAGTGTTATATTGTAGTGATGAGGGTTTTGTGATGCTTCTGCTAATACTTCTGTGCCCATTCGGAAGTCCATTCACTATCCTGTCACTGGTGTTGGAGCTTTATTAGAATAACTAGATTGGAGTGTGCCCAGGGCTGTAGGAGTGGATGGGGAGGAATTTGTACAGTGTGTTTTGGAAGGGTCCTTGAAGCAGTATGTGGATGGCCCGACTAGAGAGGGGGCTATACTGGATTTGGTTCTGGGGAATGAGCCAGGCCAGGTGGTCGACGTCGAGGTAGGAGAGCAGGTGTCAAATAGTGATCACAACTCTGTCTGCTTTAGGATATTAATGGAAAAGGATGAGACTGGCCCAAAAGGGAGGGTATTTAACTGGGGGAGGGCTAGATACGGCCAGATTAGGCAAGATCTTAAAGATACGGATTGGGATAAGCTTTTTGAGGGCAGGTCGACGAGGTACATGTGGGAGTCTTTCAAGGGAAAACTAAACTCTCTGCAGGAAAGATATGTGCCGGCAAGGAGGAAGGATGGGAAAGGTAGGATTAGAGAACCTTGGCTTACCAGGGAGATTGAGGACTTGATCAAGAAAAAGAGAGAGGCTTACATTAGATCTAGGCAACTAGGGACTGAGATAGCGCTGGAAGCTTATAGAGAGTGTAGACGGGATCTAAAAAGGGGTATTAGAAAGGCAAAAAGGGGCCATGAGGTGGCTCTGGCAGGTAGGATTAAAGAAAATCCAAAGGCATTTTACACCTATGTAAGGAGCAAAAGGATGGTTAGAGGCAAGATTGGACCTCTTAGGGACAGTGGAGGGGATCTATGCTTAGAGCCTGAGGGAATGGGGGAGATCCTGAATGAATACTTTGCGTCGGTATTCACGCAGGAGACTGGACAGATGTCTGTGCCTGATGTTGACAAAGTTGAGGATTGGTTGAGGGAAATAAGGATTACGAGGAAAGAGGTGTTGGGGCTGTTAGGCAGCTTAAAGACACATAAAGCTCCGGGGCCTGATGGCATTTACCCCAGGCTGCTAAGGGAGTTGAGGGAAGACTTGGCTGGGCCTCTGACGCAAATCTTTGTCTCTTCCTTGGACACAGGTGAGGTCCCAGAGGACTGGAGGATAGCAAACGTAGTACCATTGTTTAAAAAAGGTCAGAGGGATCACCCAGGGAACTATAGGCCGGTGAGCTTGACTTCAGTTATAGGTAAGCTAATGGAGAGCATCCTTAGGGACAGGATGTATGAGCATCTGGAGCGCTGCGATCTGATCAGGGATACGCAGCATGGCTTCGTCAAGGGGAAGTCTTGTCTTACGAATCTGGTGGAATTTTTTGAAGAAGTGACAAAAACAGTTGATGAAGGACAGGCTGTTGATGTCGTCTACATGGATTTCAGTAAGGCGTTTGACAAGGTTCCTCATGGTAGACTGATAGAGAAGGTGAAGGCGCATGGGATACAGGGTCGGGTATGTAGATGGGTCGAAAACTGGCTCGGAAGGAGGAGACAGAGGGTAGTAGTGGAAGGCTCTTTTTCCAGCTGGAAGCCTGTCACTAGTGGAGTGCCACAAGGCTCAGTACTAGGTCCTCTTCTATTTGTGGTCTACATAAACGACTTGGAAGTAGGGGTAGGTGGTGAGATCAGCAAATTTGCTGATGACACCAAGATGCTTGGATTGGCGGGTACAGAAGAGCAGTGTCAGGCAATACAACAGGACATAGACAGGTTGGTAGATTGGGCAGATAGATGGCAAATGGAATTTAATCCGGAAAAATGCGAGGTGATGCATTTTGGCCGGAAAAATGTAGAAGAGAATTATAGGATAAAAGGTAAAACTATAAGGAGCATAGAGACGCAGAGAGACTTGGGGGTGCAGGTTCACAAGTCTCTGAAGGTGTCCTCACAGGTGGAGAAGGTGACAAAGAAGGCGTATAGTATGTTAGCTTTCATAGAAAAGGGTATAGAATATAAGAGTAGGAGTTTGATGTTGCAGTTGTATACAACTTTGGTTAGGCCTCACTTGGAATACTGCGCCCAGTTCTGGTCTCCGTACTATCGGAAGGATGTGGAGTCCTTGGAGAGAGTGCAGAGGAGGTTTACCAGGATGCTGCCTGGTATGGAAGGACTGTCTTATGAGGAACGATTAGATAGACTGGGGTTGTTTTCCCTTGAAAGACGTCGGCTTAGAGGGGATCTCATAGAGGTGTATAAGATTATAAGGGGTATAGATAGAGTAAATGGAGGTAAACTTTTTCCACCTTTAGAAATGGATAGGACGAGAGGTCATGGCCATAGGGTGAGGGGGGCTATGTATAGGACGAATATTAGAGGGCAGTTTTTCACACAAAGGGTAGTGGGGGTGTGGAATGCACTGCCGAGTAAGGTGGTGGGAGCAGGCACGCTGGGGCTGTTTAAGGGTCTCTTGGACAGCCACATGAGCGGTATGCAGATAGAGGGATATATTAGGACTGTTTAACTACGGCTTTTTTCCACAGGTAATTCGGTCCATAATTTGAGCACGCATTCGGCAGGTGGTGCGGGTACAGCTCTTGGATGTTGATTCATGGGTTGCCTGGTACCTCATGTCGTATATGAGTGCTTTATGTGGACCACCTGAAGGGCACCATGACAGCTCAGAGACTATCGATGTGGCTGTGCAGACACTTGGAATTGGGCCGGTGTCTGCGGGAGTTTGCGCGTTCTCCCCGTGGTTGCGTGGGTTTTCTCCGGGCACTCCGGTTTCCTCCCACAACCCAAAAATTCGCTCTTAGGCTGATTGGGTAACAAATTGTCCCTATGGTGAAAATTTTCCAAATTAGGATTAATATATATATTATTATATAGGAATATTAAAATAGGATAATGTATTTGGTATTACGGTGGCGCGGGCTCGTTGGGCCGAAGGGCCTGTTTCCCGTGCTGTGTTGCTTAAAAACTACACAGGCTTGCTTCTCCACGGACAGCCAACTTGATGGAGCGAATAGTCTGCATTAAAAAGATTCATACATTTAAAGATGAGTGCTTGCAAATGGAAAACAACATTTATTTCAACTTAACCAAGTTCCAAAGTCAGTCATATATTTACATGATCCATGAGCAATGGCTGAGATCAGGGGGAGGAAAGAGCCAGAGAATTATAGAACCTCAACAGTGTGAAAGGAGGCCATTCAGCCCATTGAGTCTGCACTGACAACAATCCCACCCAGACCCTATCCCCATAATCCCACATATTTACCCTGCAGGAGAATTCCACGGTAACTTCATTGTAATGTTAATGTAAGCCATACTTGTGACTAATAAACTCTATTTTACTTTTACTAACCCCCCCCCCCAACACTAAGGGGCAATTTGGCATGCCCAATGCACCTAACCTGCATATCTTTGGACTGTGGGAGGATGCCGGAGCACCCAGAGGAAACCCACACAGATACAGGGAGAACATGCAGACTCCACACAAATACTGACCCGAAACTGGATTTGAACTCAGGTCCCTGGCACTGTGAAGCAGCAGTGCTAACCACAGTGCGAGGATGAAAAGAAACCTGATGTAAAGGTTCTATCCTAACCCTGCGGGTGAGTAAATGAGCCATGCTGCCTGAGGGACTGATAGATGGGCAGGTGGTTGAATGAGGGAGCTTTGACACCATTAATGACGGGAGGCAACTCAGTGCTGTTCACACATTGCTGGCAGGAAATGAGGTTAGCTAAGAGAGAATCCCAGAGCCAAAGGAATCTGACAAGGAAACAGAATCCAACCATAAAGTTCCAGGGTGGTTGTGCGGTGATGTGTATCAAACCCTGCCAACACCAAGCTCTTGTGCAACCTTAGGGATCAGATTTTGCAAATAATGAATATCCATAGGGGGGCATGTCATAAATCTTTGTACGCTCACGTCTTCCAAGGTCCTGAACCTTCAAATCATTTTAGAACAATCTCAGCTGCAGGTTGTTGTAAACCAATGTCACACAGAGATTCATGTACAAATATTAAATTTAAGTCACAGGTAGGTAGGTTTCTGATAGATAAGGGAATTAAGGATTATGGAGAGAAAGCAAGAAAGTGGAACTGATCCATTTCAGTTCAGCCATGATCTTATTGAATGGTGGGGCAGGCTTGAAGGGCTAGATGGCCTGTTCTTGCTCCTATATTTTATGTTCTTATGTTCAAATGGCCCCCTTACCTCAGTGTGCCTGTGCTCCTATAACTCCCAACGGTTTGAGTGAGGGAGCTGAACACTCAATCCTAATCTACAGGCCTTTGTCAGGATTCCTACAACATGTTTAAGAAGGGGCTGAGAGGTGTGTGGGCCACCAAACCCAAGCAATGGCAGCTCCCTACCACCCGCCCCGATACCTTCCTCAAGTAAATTACCCCTGTACTGAGAAATGGATTTTCAAAGAATGTCCCTCCTAACCAACAAGAGAAAGGTTACATTATAGTGAAAGATCGTATATAGTGAAAGGGGGCGGGGGGGGGGGGGGGTGTGTGTCATCCAGCCTGACTGTCTGCCCCTCTTCCACTGCTATTTTCGTGTCTGGTTGTCCCTGGAGAGGAAGCATGCACTGTCCAATAGCACCAATAATGCCTTCCATGCCCACTGGGCACTGCAGGGACTGGAATGCGTCTTTTAATTACATCTTGATTTGATGTTCTAAGTTTCCTTTTGACTTTGTCTTTTGTTTAGGTCGGTTCCCCTCCTTTTGGGAGCTGCCCCTTTTACTTTGTCCCCTTGTTCATTTGATTAGTTTATTTGGCTGGTGCAAAAGATTGCCTGCCCAATTAGAGAGTCTCACTTGTATGTATATTGAGGAGTGTCAGAGCGACTGATGGTCCCCATCCTGATTTTGTACCGGAAACACTCTGAGGAGTGGAGTTGAGTTTGTGGGGGACGCCGGCCATTGAGAAGCTATTTCACCACCCTCAGAACAAATAAATGTGCAGATTGTAAGGATGGAGTAACAGCTCTGTGGAATGGTCAATGCTGTGATGATATGGTGCCTGGCTGACAATAAAGTGATACAAATCCAGCATTCTCAGATATCAGGATTGTAATATGATTGCACCTGCAATGAGAGTTGGTGTTGTAATGCCAAATCTTCCGCATCGATGTGTATTGACATGATATTGACATTGAAAACAGATAGTTGTAAGCATATTCTATCAGTAGATGGAAAAGCTTCTTCAGTTTCCTGAAAGAGGATACCGTACAGTTATCGAATGGGGAGTCACACAGCAAGGGCTGGGGTTTGGAGCGTTCACGGAACTTGTGCATGAGAGTGGGGTGTCACTGAAAATATTCCGTTTTGATCTTTCTAAAATCTCAAGTAAGGACGCATTATTCTGCATGTTTCAGTATACAGCCACATTTATTCCATTTACATGTTTACATGTTGATTATTTTGAAGGGTTTAGCATTTTGTTATGTGCATGCACTGGCGTCTTGCTGGACTGAAAGCCAGTCCGCTTGGTGTGAGCAATGAGTTAAAATGATTAGAGATGCCAGGCATTGATAACAAAATGATCCCGGCTGACATCACATCGAACATTTCGAAAGATATTTGAACAGACGAGCCGCACACATTAACGGCGATTTACACTGGAGAATTCGCTGCGGACTAGTACACAGGACCTCCCAATGCTGTCAAAGCTTTAGCAAACATACAAACCGGTAACTGATAGTCAAGGACACCAGCAGCTAATATCAACTGCACAGGGAATGAATCTGTGATTATCCCTTGTTAAAAAACAAGCTCCGTGAACCTCTGAATTGACACACGTAGTTAAGCAAAATCTCTAAGTTCTGTATATATCTCCCCTGCCACAATGCTTCTCCTCGGGTGGATTTCACGCATACACATGCACAAGGGTTATGAATACATATCAACATTTATAGGTTGGCACTGTTTGGATTTGTAGAAGAATATTTCTCAAAACGACAGCACAGCAGCAGAGTGGTTAGCACTGCTGCTTCACAGTGTCAGGGACCCAGGTTCAATTCTGGCCTCTGGTCACTGCCTGTATGGAACTTGCACATTCTCCCCATGTCTGCGTGGGTTTCTTCTGGGTGATCCAGTTTTCCTCTCACAGTCCAAAGATGTGCAGGTTAGGTGGATTGGCCAAGCTAAATTGCCCTTTAGCATCAGTGGATAACTAGGGTAATCTGTGGGTTTACAGGAATAGCACCTGGGTGGGATTGTGGTCAGTACAGACTCAATGGGCCGTATGGCCTCCTCCTGCACTGTAGAGATTCATTGATAGTGCCCTGTGATGGGTAAGTTTATTTGCTTTGAATCTCATTACTTACATTCAAAGAAATGCCACAAATGTGCGTGAGCACTTTGGAGCTGGCGGACTTTTCCCTCAGGCTGTTTTGCAAACACTGAACTTGGATGCTCTGCCACACGTTGATGGACTGTGCTGTAACGGCCCATTAGCAACGCTGTCAAAAAACAGATATTCAGATGACGACAGCTAATGAGAAACCGGGGTTGCTACTTGCAGAGTGGTACAATGTGAAGCAACCCAGGAAACTACTGATCACACCACAGCAGTGAGATCCCAGAGGTGGACCTGGGATATCCTGCTTCACCTGCTGAGCGTGGTCATTCCTTATCAGAGGAATTTGAAATCCCAAAAGAGTTTCTGGTGGGATGGGATGGAATGATAGAGCAAAATTCTAAAACCTGAACCAGAGCATCTTTGAATTCCATCTCCTGTGGTTTTAACAGAGGCAGGCAACCCATCAATCTGTCCCCAGCTTGTGAGCTGCTCCTTTACATTTGTTACTGAGATGTTTTTATCTCCGTTTTAAATTTAACCCGACTGGGAGACAAGGAATACTGTGCGGGAGAGTGTAAATCCCTGCCCAGGGTGGCTGGTGAGGGGGAGAAGGAGCCAGGTTTTGCCCTCCCCACCAGTCTAACCTGATTCTCTTATCCAGTCCGGCCTACGTGACCTACAGCAATGTGGCTGACTGCTCTCTGAAATGGCCACTCAATTGAAGGACAGAATTGGGGCGGTAGGGTGGCACAGTGGTTAGCACTGTTACCTCACAGTGCCAGGGATGTGGGTTCGATTCCTGACTTAGGTCACTGTCTGTGTCGAGTCTGCACATTCTCCCCTTGTTTGCATGGGTTTCCTCTGGGTACTCCAGTTTCCTCCCACAGTCTGAAAGATGTGTTGGTTAGGTGCAATGGCCATGTTAAGTTCTTCCTCAGTGTACTCTAACAGGCTCAGGAGTGTGGTGACTGGGGGATTTTCACATTAACTTCATTGCAATGTTAAGGTAAGCCTACTTGCGGCAGTAATAAATAAACTGAAACTATAAACATTGGCCCATTTTATCTTAATCTTTCCACTTTCCAAAGTGAGTAATCTTGCCTGGACAGCATTGAACTATTTCTTCAATGAGTCCTGTGGTTCTTGTCTCACTGTGCCAGGATCCCGGGTTCTAATCCCAGCTTGGGTCACTGTCTTGTATGGAGTTTGCACATTCTCCCCGTGTCTGTGTGGGTTTCCTCTGGGTGCTCCGGTTTCCTCCCACAGTCCAAAGATGCGCAGGTTAGGTGGATTGACTATGCTAAATTGTCCCTTAGTGTCAGGGGGACTAGCTGGGGATAAATGCATGGGGTTAAGGGGGTAGAGCCCGAGTAGGATTGTGGTCAGTGCAGACTTGATGGCCAAATTCTGCACTGTAGGGTTCTATGAAAAAAATCAAAATACTACAGATGCTGGAATCTGAAAATCAAAACCAAAAACGCTGGAAAATCTCAGCAGGTTGTGAAGAGAGAATAGACCCAACATTCTGAGTGTGACGATGACCCTTCATCCTGAGTTGAAATGTTGGTTCTATTCTCACTCCACAGATGCTGTCAGACCTGCTGAGGTCTTCCAGCATTTTCTGTTCAAAGGGCAATTAAGGATGGGCAATAAAAATGCTGCTTCAGCCAGTGACGCCCATGCCTCATGAATGAATGTTGAAAGAGAACAGACACCTTGTAGTCACTGGGTTCTTCAGTGCTAGATTCTGCAGTGGAATGATCCAGTGTTCATGCTTGAGGGAGGGTGCCCCCATCCACCCCCCCACCCCCACCTCCATTCGCTACTCCAGGGAAAATGGTGGGATAATGGCAATGGGTGAGACTTGTCAATCTCCCGGCGGTGTGTGTCTCACACTGGGAGGAGGCACACCATTAGCCGGTGGTGGGATGTTCTGGTCCTGCACGCTATCAATGGGAAACCTGCAGCGGGAATGCACTGTCGGTGGGACCACCAGTGTGAACAGCCAGAAAGTTCTGGCACTAGTGTTATAGAGGCCCTCCCTAACGCTCGGGGACATGGGATTCAAATCCCACCGTGGAAACTTAACTTCAATTAACAAATCTGGAAGATAAAGTTATTCACAGTCATGGCAACTATGACAATTATTGTCAATCATTGCAAAAGTCCATCCAGTCCTTCAGGCAAAGAAATCTGCCATCCTCCCCAGGTCTGGCCTACGTGTGACTCCAGATCACAGCAACATGTTAACCATCCGACAAGCCACTCAGTCCAAGGGCAATTAGGAATAGACAAAAGCCATATCCCATCCACATGCAAGAATAAAGAAAATGCAGTGACAAGTTTATCTCAGCAGATTAAGATGTGAGGTTGTTCACATTTTATTGCAGATTGATGTATATGATGTAGATGTGGAGTAGCAGAATCTATTCAATATCTTAGAAACTGGCAAAGCAATGAAATATATTTGAAAATGTATGAGATTTCTGGTCCCCTTCAAAGAGGCTGCAATAAATATGTCCCTACTTAGAATGATAGGATTGAGAAGTGGTGGGGGGGGAGAGGGGAGAGACCGTCATTGCTGGAAATACCCTACAATTTAGAATGATGATTTTATTATATTGTTACACCACAGAAGGAGGCTCTCCAGCTCTTGGTATCTACACTAGCTTGCCAAACAAGCATCATGACTTAGTGCCATTCCACTGCCTTCTCCCCCTACCCCTGCACAGGGTGATGTGGTGGCACAGTGGTTAGCATTGCTGGGTTCGATGCCCGGTTTGGGCCACTGTGTGTGTGTGTAAAGTTTGCACATTCTGCCTGTATCTGTGTGGGTTTCCCCCGGGTGCTCTGGTTTCCTCCCACAGTCTGAAAGATGTGCTGGTTAGATACATTAGCCATGGTAAATACTCCCCCAGTGAACCCGAACGGGGGCCGGAGAGTGGCGACCAGGGATTGTCACAGTAAAGTGTATTGCAATGTGAATGTAAGCTTACTTGTGGCTAATAAATAAACTTGGCACTTTTTACATTGAAGTAATGACCTAATTCTGATTAAAGCCCTCAAATCAAGGCATCCACCTGTCCTTTCCCTTGATAAATGATAGGGAGGGAGGCTATTTCTCCAGGAATCACTCTTTAGATTTTAGCATTAAAATGTCAATGATTTCACAGCGCAGCAAGGCAGGTGATGATTATACAGAGACAGTAAGAACCTGCAGCACATTTAGAACATCCCAAAAACTGCCATCAGACCCAAGCCTTCAAATTGCTGTCCCACTCTTTCCCATTGCAGCAGCCGCTGGTGTTGCCAAGCCCAGTCCACTTCATGCCTTTGTAGGTGGCTCGGGAATAGGGCACGAAGCAAAGGAAGAGGCGCAAACGGCGTGCCACACTGCAGTAGGTCACCATGGCGATCACAATCAGGGGCGACATCAGGACAAAGCCCAGAATGATGAGGGCCGAGGAACTGTTATCGTCGAGGATCGTTTTGCAGTAATAGGCATCGGAATGAAGGACCTGCAGACAAATTCAAAACAAGTATGACCCTGAATTCACAATGATCATTGTGTGCCACTTACTCATTGGAAATTCTACTAACATGCTGTCTATGAATGTTATTAAAAGGGAGATCATGAACAATCTCAAACCTCAATCCATATTGTTCACTGACACTTAAAAAGTTCTGTTAAATATTTTTGTTAAATTTTAGAAATTGAAAGATAATCCACTGTGTCTGCTCTGCCAGCTTTTTATTGATTGTGGCAATTTTATCTTTTGAATATCTAGGTTTGATTTTAACAGCAGAAGGGGGTGGCTTTCCAATGAGTTAAAATCTGGCTAGGGGGGTGGAGCAGCATAACGTCTAGGGCTGTGAATACTGGGGTGTAATGTCCATGGTGTGGGATAGGGTGGGTGACATTGACACAGTGTACACAATATACTGTATGCACAGTGTACACAGTGTAGCATACACACAGTATACACAGTATAGTGTATGCACAGTGTACACAATATACTGTATGCACAGTGAACACAGTATCCTGTATACTCAGTGTACACTGTATACTGTATGTACAGTGTACACTGTATACTGTATGTACAATGTAAACAATGCATTATACTGTGTACAGAGTATATTGTACGCACAGTGTACACAATAAACTGTATGCACAGTGTACACAGTATACTGTACCCACAATGTACACAGTATACTGTATGCACAGTGTTCACAGTATACTATACGCACAGTGTACACATTATACTGTACCCACAGTGTACACGTTATACTGTACCCACAGTGTACACAGTACACTGTACACAAAGTGTACAGTCTATATTGTACACAAGTGTACACAGTACACTTGGAGATAGGGATGCCTGCACAATAGTGCCCCTAGAGTTCACCAGCGGATTTTATGAGCTTGCTGAGGCTCCACCCTCGCCTCAGTGGTGAGATTCACATTGCAGTCTCTGTATTGTACAGAGTGCTGTAAATTACCATTATTTACCTCATCAAATAAAAAATGAGAACATCTCCAGTTTTTTCTTGGAATTGTTTGGAGAAAATTTCCCCTCTGTTCCTGCCAACAGAGGGCTGGTGTTTTGAATGGCTCACTCGTCCAGCCACTGGGGAACCTCCGGGGGGACTCAACCTTAGGCAGGACTGGAAGATTCAGGTGGTGGGAGGGGCTGGAAAATCCCACCCAGATTCTAGCAATTTTTCCTTTTCTGACATTGTGGATTAGCGATTTGTCCTTTCCCCAGATTTTGAACAGGGTTGTAATGTTGGCGATCTTCCAAATCCCACAGATTTAATGTGGAATTTTCCCACCACGGGAATCATAGCGAACGGGATGTGGATCGTACAAACGTCCATCATCTTGGGTGGGATTTTCTGGTTTCTCGGCAAACGCGGCCGGGGGTGGGTGAGGGGTTGACGTATTCTGCACAGTTTGCAGCATCCACAGTAGCAGCAGTGTGTACTATCTACAAGATTCTTAGACAACATCTTCCAAACCCACAACCACTTCCATCTAGAAGGACAAGGACAGCAGATACATGGGAGCACCACCGCCAGCAAGTTCCCCTCCAAGCCACTCACCATTCTGACTTGGAAATATATCGCTGTTCCTTCTCTAAGTCAAAATCCTGGAATTCTTTCCCTAACAGCATTATAGGTTAACCCACAGAACATGCACTACAGCAAATCAAGAAGGCAGCTCACTACCACTTTCTCAAGGGCAACTAAAGATGGGCAATAAATGCTGGCCAGCCAGCTATGAATGAATAAAAAACAAAACTATTCTCAAAACGACTTCAAATTTTGACATTCGGATCAGGCGCACCAGTGGATGGATAGGTCTATCTGGATAAAAGCTGTACACAGTGCAATGCAAAATCCTATAGTCCCAGAATGTTAATTTCGATCATGTCAGCAGGGATTGAAAAGGGATTGCGTGCTGGCAAGACATTTGTGCTGAGGGACACCACGCTGACAACAAATAAAGCTTCCCCAAAATAGCACAAACAAGCATAAAAGGTTCAACACGTTAATAATGAGTGTGAACACACATTTATCAGCACAGGGGCTCCGCAACGACAACAACATTAAGATTCAAAGCTCCTGCATTGCTGCTTTCAATCACAATCCAATTATTCTTGCTGAAAATGAACATGTGTGGGCATTCCATGGGGACAGAGTCAGGCGCCGCACTGATATCCCCTGTTGTTAACACCCACAGTCCTATACTCACAGCTGAAGACCAGCCAATTGTGTGGGACACCGGAGCCCAGGGACTGTGCAGGGAGAGGAGTTGAGTGAGGAGTGGAGGGGGAGGAAGGAGGTATCTACTCACTCAGAGGCTGTGTGGACAGGTGAAGTTATATCTCTACCCTTGAGGCCAGACTACAGCTCTCTGTTGGGCTGATTACAGGAGGTTTTGCTGAGGATCACAGTGGCACAGTGGTTAGCACTGCTGCTTCACAATGCCAAGGATCTGGGTTCGATTCCAGGCTCAGGTCACTGTCTGTGTGGAGTTTGCACATTCTCCTTATTTCTGTGTGGGTTTCCTCTGGGTGCTCTGATTTCCTCCCACAGTCCAATAATGTGCAGGTTAGGTGGATTGACCGTGCTAAATTGCTGCTTAATGTCCCATGATGTGTAGATTATTTGGATTAACCATATTGAGTGGGGTAATGTTATCACCACTTACATTGTTTGCACCTTTAAGGCTTGATTAGCTGTAAAAACTCGCATTCTAATCAGTATTCTGTAAACTGAGTGTGTATCTTTATATGCTCTGTTTGTGATCAGAACTCCTCACTCACCTGATAAAGGGGCAGAGCCCCAAACGTTTGTGGCGTTTGCTACCAAATAAACCTGTTGGACTTTAACCTGGTGTTGTGAGATTTCTTACTGTAAATGGAGTGGATTGCAGTGATGAGGGGGGATGGCCTGGGTAAGATGTTCTGTTGGTGCAAACTTGATGGGCTGAATAGCCTCTTCTGCACTGTCGGGATTCTATGACGAAGATAACTTAGATTATCTACTGCTGTGTCGTTTGAACTCCATTCTGACTCAGAGGCTTCACGTGACAGTCAAATGTCCATCTCTGGACAGCTCCATCAGCATGAATAGATAAAGCAGGGACATGGCCATCTGTCTCTGTCTCGAGGTTCCACCTTCACTCTATCATACATTTTTTGTAAATGTTCATTTGCATTCATTACCATATATTAGTCTATACAAACAGCTGAAATGATGCAGTAGACTTTGGGATAAGAGTCTAATCTATTTTTGGCTGCCTTTCGGACAGTTAAAGGTTTCGACACCGTGTTACTATTACCACAGACTAGGAATGATGATAAACTGCAGAGGTTCAGCTGGAGCTTCACAGGGTGGGTTAGGATGAAGAAAGTCCTCCAAGGCGGTATAGTGGCACAGTGGTTAGCACTGCTGCCTCACAGCGCCAGGAACCCTGGTTTGATTCCTGGCTTGGGTCATTGTCTCTGTGGACTTTGCACATTTTCCCTGTGTCTGCATGGGTTTCCTCTGGGTGCTCTGGTTTTCTCCCCACAGTACAAAAGATGTGCTGGTTAGAGGCATTGGCATCGCTAAATTCTCTCTCAGTGTACTCGAACAGGCCCTGGAGTATGGTTTTTCACTGTAACTCCATTGTAGTGTTAATGTACGCCTGCTTGTGACAATAGTAAATAAATTGAAACTGCAAACTTTGGTCCATTTTATCTTAATCTTCCTACTTTCTGAAGTGAATAAGCATTGAACTGTTTCTTCAATGAGTCTTGTATGGAACCTGAGCCAAGGTTCCATAAAAAGTGAGATTCTCCCTCTCCTACAGACCCTGCAATCTCACACACCACTTCATCTCTCCATCCTTCCTCATAGCCTGGAGATTGGGCTGGGAAAGGCAAAAACACCATAGAAAACCTGCCATCAATTTCAGGAAATTTCTTCCCTCTTTCTTGACTCCCAAATGCTCCCATACCCCCAGAAACAGAGAAAAGGCCAATCAATGCTTGCTCTAAAGTGGTCTTACCCCACTTTATTCATTTATAACTAAGATGAGGAGGAATTTCTTCAGCCAGAGGGTGGGGAATCTGTGGAATTCATTGCTAGGGAAAGCTGTGGAGGTCAGGTCATTGAGTGCATTTAAGACAGAGATAGAAAGGATCTTGATTGGTAAAGGGACCAAAGATTACTGGGAAAAGATGGGAGAATGGGGTTGAGAGATGTATCAGCCATGATCAAATGGTAGAGCAGCCTCATTAGGTCGAATGGACAGGATTTTGATGGGATTTTGTGGTCTCACTCATTCCAAAACCATAAAAACATGCCTGGCGTCAACAGACCTTCTGGCCTACATCTTTTGGTCTTATTATGAAAGCCCTTCAATAGCTTCTGTGTGCTGAGAATATATCGATTCTCCTCTTGAAAACTTCACCTCCAATGCTGTAATCCTTCCATTCTCACTTCCTAACTCTCTATTCCCAATGTAACATCTTCCCCACTTACAGAGAAAAACATAGAATATATTGGGACAGACGGCAGCAGTTCTACCCATTGTGTCAGCGCCAGTGGAAGAGGAGTTTCCTGCCCAGTCCCACCTTCTAGCTCTTTCTTGGGCTTTAACCCAGTAATTTCGGGTTTTACGAGTGTAGATATTTGTAGCAATGACAGTAACACCTTCTCACCGAGAATGAACTCACTCCATTTCCGTATAGTTTCGGCCTGAGCAACTTCTACTGGCTCCAAAGGACATTTGCATTTGTCATCAATTGGAAAACTAATAATTGCATGAATATAGATTTTTAGGCTCTTTTACTTTTCCGTAATACTTTCTTTATGATTGAATATGGGGGATGGTAGCAGTTTATATTTATGTAGCGCCTTTTATGTGGTAAAACATCACGAGGCACTTCACAAGAATGTTAGCAAACAAAATATGTCACCGAGCCACCTTGGGAGATATTACGGGCTGGTGATCAAAAGGTCTTAAGAAGCTTCTTAAAAGCCGCAAGAGATTTAGGTCGCAAATTCCAGAGCTTCGGATTGAAGCTTTAGACACAACCAGAAATGGTGGAGTGTTATAACCTCAGCCTTGGAGGGTTTTAGAGGGTTGGGAGCTGAAGGAAATTACAGAGATAAGGAAGGGAAATGTCAAGGAGGAATTTGTTCGGGAAAACTTACCAACCGACTCAAGAACAGCTTCTTCCCTGCTACCATCAGACTTTTGAATGGAGGGCCTACCATATGTTAAGTTGATCTTTCTCTGCATCCTATCTGCAACAGCAACATTATATTCTGCATCTTTTACTTTCCTTCTCCCTGGTGTACTCAATAAATGGTATGCTTTATCTGTAGAGCGCGCAAGAAACAATACTTTTTACTGTCTCCGAATACATGTGACAATAACAAATCAAATCAAATTCGAAAAGAATGGTGAAAATTCTCCCTCCCCCATCCAAATCTGGCAAGTTTTCCCGCTCGCCATTGGTCACTAGTAGGATCTTCTGACATTCATAGCAATTTGCATTGCTTGCCAGTCCCAGTACCACAGGAGGCTGCCTTCAGCATGACTGAAAGGTCTTCCAGCCAACCAGATCTTCCAGTCCCGCCGACAGGAAGGGCCAAAAAATCCCACCCAATGATGAGCATTTTCAAATCGAGACATTGTTTAACAGGGAACCAATGTAGGCCAGGGGGCACAGGGGTGATGGGTAAACAGGACCTGGTGTGAGTTCGGGTGCAGGTGGCAGAGATCTTGACGAGCCTGAGCTTCTAGAAGCCAGGAGGCCGGCTAGGAATGCAATGGAATAGTCTAGTCTAGAAATAAGAGAGGCGATGATGAGGGTTTCAACAGCAAATGAACTGAGGCAATGGCGGAATTGGAGTATTTTACAGAGGTGAAAAAAGGTGGTTGGTGATAACGTGGGTATGTGCGTGAGAGTTCACTTCAGCATCAAATATTATAGGAAGATCGACATAGACATAGAATCCTACAGTGCAAAAGGAGGCCATTCAGCCCATTAAGTCTGCACTGACCACAATCCCACCCAGACCCGATCCCCATACATTTACCCCTGACACTGAGTGACAATTTGTCACGGCCAATCCACTTAACCGGAGCAACCAGGAGGAAGCCAACGCAGACACGGGGAGAACATGCAAACTCCACACAGACAGTGACCCAAGGTCAGAATTGAACCCGGGTCCCTGGTGCTGTGAGGTAGCAGTGCTAACCTTTGTACCACCCCTGAACAATCTGATTCAGCCTCAGGCTGTTGTTGGAGGGAGGGATGGTGTCAGTGATAGAGAATGAAGTTTGAGGCAGGAATCAAATAAATTACCCGAAATAAGTGGTTGGTTTGGTTTAATTGCCTCTGATGCAGAATAATTGGTTTAATCGGTACATTATTCATTGTGTATTAATTTTCTAATGGCCCGTTTAATGCACTGAAAAAATATTGCAAGCTGGAGCAATGATAGTGTTGAAGACAAATCCATGTCTGCATGTGTTTCCTCCGGGTGCCCCAGTTTCCTGCCACACTCCAAAGATGTGTGGGTTAAGTTGATTGGCCAGGCTAAATTGACCCTTACTGTCAGGGGAAATAGCAGGGTAAATATGTGACATTACGGAATAGGGCTTGGGTGAGATTGTGGTCAGTGCAGACTCGATGGGCCAAATGACCTCTTTCTGCGCTGTAGGGATTCTGTGATTCTATGATGTTATCATGACTCTAACATGCAACAACAAAATGGACTATTATTTAAATGGTAAAAGATTGCAGCATGCTGCTGTGCAGAGGGATCTGGATGTCTTTGTGCAAGAATCACAAGGAGTTGGTTTGCAGGTGCAGCAGGTAATTAAGAAGGCAAATGGAATTTTGTCCTTTATTGTTGGAGGGATGGAAAACAGCAAGGTTATGTTACAGCTGTATAAGGTGCTGGGAGACCACACCTGGAGTACTGTGTACAGTTTTGGTCTCCTTACTTGAGAAAGGATATACTGGCACTGCAGACGAGATTCACTAGGTTGATTCTGGAGAAGGTTGGCTTATGAGGAGAGACTGAATAGACTGGGGCTATACTCATTGGAATTGAGAAGAATGAGGACAGATCTTATGGAAA
The DNA here is from genome assembly GCA_024679065.1 of Sphyrna mokarran. Classification (NCBI taxonomy): domain Eukaryota; kingdom Metazoa; phylum Chordata; class Chondrichthyes; order Carcharhiniformes; family Carcharhinidae; genus Sphyrna; species Sphyrna mokarran. The sequence goes on along the minus strand of JAGIQG010000028.1, from coordinate 20,979,448 downwards.
CGTATAAGATTACGAAGGGAATAGATAAGATAGAAGCAGGGAAGTTGTTTCCACTGACTCGTGAAACTAGAACTAGGGGGCATGGCCTCAAAATAAGAGGAAGCAGATTTAGGACTGAGTTGAGGAGGAACTTCTTCACGCAAAGGGTTATGAATCTATGAAATTCCCTGCCCAGTGAAGCAGTTGAGGCTATCTCACTGAATGTTTTTAAGACAAGCTTAGATACATTTTTGAACAGTAAAGAGATTAAGGGTTATGGTGAGTGGGCGGGTAAATGGAGCTGAATCCACAAAAAGATTAGCCATGATTTAATTGAAAGGCAGAGCAGGCTCAAGGGGCCAGATGGCCTAATCCTGCTCCTATTCTTTATTCTTATGTTCTATGATTCTATTGTAGTCTTAATAGTGTTCTTCAACACTATTAAGAGGACTCTTAATAGTGTTGAAGAACAGAGGGATCTTGGTGTATATGTGCATAGATCCCTGAAAGTTGGCAATCAAGTCGATAAGGTTGTTAAGAAGGCATACGGAGTCTTAGCTTTTATTGGTAGGGGGATTGAATTTCGGAGCCGCAACGTCATGTTGCAACTGTACAAAACTCTAGTGCAGTCGCACTTGGAGTATTGTGTACAGTTCTGGTCCCCACATTATAAGAAAGATGTGGAGGCATTGGAGAGGGTACAGAGGAGGTTTACCAGGATGTTGCCTGGTATGGAGGGCAGGTCTTATGAAGAGAGGCTGAGGGATTTGAGGTTGTTTTCGTTAGAAAGGAGGCGGCTAAGAGGAGACCTTATTGAAACATATAAGATGATTGGAGGTTTAGATAGGGTGGACAGTGATAGCCTTTTTCCTAGGATGGAGAAAGCTAGCACGAGGGGACATAGCTTTAAATTAAGGGGTGGTAGTTATAGGACGGATGTCAGAGGTAGGTTCTTTACCCAGAGGGTGGTAAGGGTATGGAATGCCCTGCCTGCTGCAGTTGTAGATGCGCCAAGTTTAGTGGCGTTTAAGAGGTTAGTAGATAAGTTTATGGACGAAAAGGGAATGGTTTAGGTTAGAGGGTCATTGCTTTTTCTTAATTGGTTGGCGCAACATCGAAGGCCGAAGGGCCTGTTCTGCGCTGTTATGTTCTATGTTCTAGTCCAGTAACATCACTGTTATCTTGCTGCGTTGACTCTCAGTCGCTATCTGGCATAGAACTGGCACAGGCTAAAGACTGGGTCCGTTTAACTTCTAACATATGAGTGGCTTTCATATTGCTTGCCTTCCACTTGACTTCTCTTTGTCTTTGCTGGCAGAATCCCACAATGCACATGTTTGTATTCAGAGCGTGTGTTTTGCCTGCAGTGATATCTCCTCTAAATGATGCCAAACATTTTCCTAATACGCCAACAATGAAAAATACGCCATTACAAAGAACATACCAAATTGGTGAGGCTTCCCCTTCATCAGAAGAAAGGTTACATTTCCATCAACATGAGCGAATGCATTTTTTATTGATGCAGTAACAAGATTTCTTTGTTCAGTTGACTGCCTGTTTTCATTTGTACGATGTGCTGGTTTAGAAGTAGTAAAACACTGTCAGCAGAATAGAGTTATTATACTGACGATGCAGTCAGAGTCATAGTGATAGTGGAATCTTTATTATGCTGGTAACTGTGGCAGGGTCCTCCTCTGGAGAGATGCTTTGCTGTCAGTAAACTGGCAATAACCCTCAGTCCTCAGCACCCAGGAACATGACTTCACATCAGTCAGAGAGGAAGAAAGAAATATCTTCTGGTTCATCAGGGAATATAGTAAGACCTATCACAACACAGCAGTGCTCCGAAAGCTTGTGGCTGGTACTACCAAATAAACCTGTTGGTCTTTAACCTGGTGTTGTGAGACTTCTTACTGTGTTTACCCCAGTCCAACGCCGGCATCTTCACATCAGGGCTATCTTCAGTGAGTAACACTGCTGTGTTTCTCACACAGAATTTAGGGATGGCACGGTGGTTAGCACAGCTGCCTCACAGCGCCAGGGACCCAGATTCGATTCTGGCCTTGGGTCACTGCCTGTGCAGAGTCTGCACGTTCTCCCTATGTCTGCGTGGGTTTCCTCCGGGTGCTCTGGTTTCCTCCCACAGTCCAGAGATATGCCAGTTAGGTGGGTTGGCCATTCGAAATTGCCTCTTTGCGTCCAAAGATGTGTAGGTTAAGCGGAATAGCTATGATAACTACATGAGGTTAGGGACAGGGTTTGGAGGTGATGCTCTTTTGGACAATCGGTGCAGACTTGATGGGCCAAATGACCTCCTTCTGCACTGTAGAAATTCTAAGATTCTATGAAATAAAAGTAGACAGCATAGAATCTGGACAAACAAATTATTTGTATCAGTGTCATACACAGGGCTATAGCTCTTAACAAGCTGTCAAATCTTCCAAGATAAAGAGAAACTTGATGAGGAATGGAAGTGTTGACCAGGTCACATTTCCACACATGGGGAATCCCCCCTGGCATTTCAGAACTGGCAATTGCTAATGGTTGGGTGCCCGAAATCAAGGGCCAGTGTGTGAGAAGTAATTCAACCAGTAAACTCACATTTAAAACATCAGAACTGGAACAAATCACACAACCCCCCCACCCCCGGGCACTGGGGCTAATTGTCAAAAAAATGGCTCACTAAATAGTCAGAAAGAACAGGGGAGCAGCAATTCGAGTCGTAGCAGATGAATCCTCGCAAATCTGACACATCAGTAAAGAGCAGCTATTACAAACCAATACACAGTCAGGAAATCAGTCACCATAGGTGCCATTAATTCAGAAGATATATGGACCAGAAAGCTTGCAGGAAATCTTCAAGTCTCACTTGCTTTGTTGTTAGAGAGTGGCCATCGCAATCCCACGCCAGCATCCAGCCAGTCTGTAGGGTCCGTACGTTCAACTCCTTTTGCAGTTGGAGCTGAGATAGTTCAATAGATGGACGCCAGGCTTCAATCCAGCCCAGTGACAGCCCCCAGAAGAGAGTACATTTGAAATGATCATCGAAAATGTGAAGGGCGGATCTGCCACAGCCATGAGGCAAACTAGGCAGTCACCAGAAGCAGGGGGGGGGTTGATGGGGATAGGGAGACAAAAAAAAAACCTGTATGAGCTACTCCTGAAACAACATTCATAAACAGGCATCACGGTGGCACAGTGGTTAGCACTGCTGCCTCACAGCACCAGGGACCTGGGTTCGATTCCCAGCTCGGGTCTGTGTGGAGGCTGCATGTTCTCCCCGTGTCTGTGTAGGTTTCCTCCAGGTGCTCCAGTTCCCTCCTACGGTCCAATAGAAGTGCTGGTTATGTGCATTGGCCATGCCAAATTCTCCCTCAGTGTACCCAAACAGGTGCTGGAGTGTGGCAACTAGGAGATTTTCACAGTAACTTCATCACAGTGTTAATATAAGCCTACTTGTGACACTAATAAATAAACTTAAACTTATCTTAAACAAACAGGCTCTTGCAGTGGAAATGAAAGGTCTAGATCCCTTGATATTATTCATATGAACTTTCATTTACATTGCATCTATTTCCAAATTTTTATATTATATTCCTCAATCTATTTATGGGACAAATTTGTACATCAACTTGACTATTCCAAAACTGGGAATAGTCACGTAGATAATATTAAAGGACATGATTTAATCTAGCTCGCTCTATCGTAATGATTATCGAATGTGTAAATTGTACATAAAATCATATAGAAACTGTTATGGGAACAAACAGGATGGAGTTTTCCAGTCACATTCGCTACAATACCGGAAAATCCCGCCCCAAATTCTTTGTACGGTCTTGTTTTACATAGAACATAGAACAATACAGCACAGAACAGGCCCTTCGGCCTTCGATGTTGTGCCGACCAAAATAAAAAGCAATGTCCCTCCTAACTAAACCATTCCCTTCTCATCCATATACTTATCAACTAACCTCTTAAACGCCACCAAACTTGGCGCATCTACAACAGCTGCAGGCAGGGCATTCCACTCCCTAATCACTCACTAAGATTGTCCCACTCACTAAGATTCAGACTGAAATGGAAAATCCTGCTCATAGTATTACATCATGTGAGTTATATGACCCATAATAATGTGCATTTCTCAAAATACATATCCTGCAAAGAATATAAAAAGAACACAAAAGTGCAATCAGTAAGAGAATATTCTTCTTTCTTGTGCAAAATAAACATGTAATTATAAATGTAGAATTTTAAATCATTTTTTCGAAAGTTAATTATTGGGGTTTGTCAAGGGCACCTCATACCTGATAAAGACAAAAGTCAAGAAATATTTTTTTGCTAAGACAATAAATAGGAGGTTTGACCAGAAGCAAGAAGCAGAACCTCTTATCGTTTTAAAAGAGGAGTGAATAAATATTTGAAAGAGGGACAAGCTTGTGATAAATGGTTAGTGGAATGGGATTAAGTGAGTATCGCTTTTTACAAAACCTGAGCAGCCTTTACCATTGATGAGCATCACTGGCAAGACAACATTACATTTATTGCCCACAGTCCAAGGATGTGAAGGTCAGGTGGATTGGCCATACTACATTCTCCCTTAGTGTCAGGGTGAATTAACAGGATAAATATGTGAAAGGGTCTAAGTGGGATTGTTGTCAGTACAGGCTTGATAGTCTGAATGGCCTCCTTCTGCTCTGTAGGGATTTAATGAAATTGCAATGAAACTTGTAGTCAAATCCAATTTGTTTAAAGAAATCCATTATGACTTCATATATTAGTTCATACCTTTCCAAATGCCAATTCCTTTTGGCCTGGATTATTGTTACTGAAAGTTTCCACATCACTGACGTTAGGGGTTGACTAGTCTTTACTCGCTGGGAAAAATTTATCTCTCCTTTTTTAAACCAGTGCAAACAAGTTGCAATCCTCTACTCCCCTGGCACTATCCCCAAACCCACAGAGGATTGTAAGCTTGTGGTCAGTGCCTCTGCAATTTTCGTCCTTTCTTCCTTCATTCACATCCCATCTGGACTGTTGACTCTTCTATTGTAAACACTGCCCAGCTTTTAAATACAAACTCTCTATTTGTATCTCTCCTCTTCAAAATTATTACTGCCTCTTCCATTAATGCTGGACAGGCAGCATCATTCTCTAAGATGAAGACATGATGTGGAAATGTCGGCATTGGACTGGGGTGGGCACAGTAAGAAATCTCACAACACCAAGTTGAAGTCCCAACAGGTCTATCCGGAATCACGAGCTTTCAGAGACTGCTCCTTTCTCAGGTGATGAAGGAACGACACTCCGAAAGCTTGTGAATCCAAATAAACCAGTTGGACTTTAGCCTGGTGCAGTGAGACTGCTTATTCTAGAATGAAGACAGAGACAAAGTGTTCATTTCGTCCCTCAGCCATGCCACTGTTCCTCCATAAAGAATATCTCTGCTTTGGTCCCTAAACTACTTCACCCTTCCATTGACTGCTTCTGTGTTCCTGTTTATATTAATCATTAATCTATTCTTACCTCCCGCCCTGCTTTTGACTACAATGGAGAGGCAGGTACAAATCTAAGGAAATCCCCAGCATTGGACTAATCTCTGTAAAATCTAATCTCAGGTAGTTTTGAAGCTATCAGTTTGTTGCTTCGTACCTGTAAGAGTTCTTTTTTGTTCCAAATCTCAAGGGAGTCCATCAAAGAACAAAACAGCATGGGAAGAGGCCCTTCAGCCCATCAAGCCTGCACCAATATACAGTTTCTATCCCTTTGTTCACTTCTTATTCATGTGTCTATCAAGTTAGGCTGTGAACACTGTTTCCACTATCTCCACTGGCAGGGTGTTCCAGGCACCTACAACCTCTGTGTGAAAAACTTACCCCTACATGTCTCCCTTAACCTTACCACCACTCTCCTTAACCCTGTGCCAGACTAACAATTGTCTGCTGTTAAGGGCGTAACTCCTCTGTATCTCTGGGCAGCAAGGATATATTGCAGCCAATGCCCTACCTAATAATGTTCTCATTGAATTAAGCAGTCCTTTCAACAGTGCATGAGCTCTTAACTAAATAATTCAAATGACATTTCTCTCTTTTTTTTGAATTCTGAGTGTTACAAAGCACTGAAGTTAATCAGTAACACTACAAAAGCTGTGAAGTTTTAGTCTGGATTGATATAGTTGATACTCAAAAAGCATTTTATTTTTCGGGTCTGGATTCAACCGCATTTGACCAAGTATGACATCAAGGATCCCTAGTGAAACTGTATCAGTGAGTATCAGGGGGCAAACCCTCTGCTGGTTGGAGTCATGCCTAATACATAGGGAGATGTTTATAGTCGTGGAGGGTCAGTCATCTCTGCAGGAGTTCCTCAGGATAGTGTCCTAGGCCCAACAATCTTCAACTGCTTCATCAATGACTTTCCCTCTGTCATAAGGTCAAAAGTAAGGTCATAAGGTCAGCACCTTCCAAACCCACAACCACTTCCATCTAGGACAAAAGTAGCAGACACATGGGAACAGCAGTTCCCTTCCAAGCCACTCACCATCCTAATTGGAAATATGTCGCTGTTCCTTTGCAGTCGCTGGGACAAAATCCTGGAATTCTCTTCCTAACAGCATTGTGGATCAACCCACAACACGAGGACTGCAGCGATTCAAGAAGGCAGCTCACCACCACCTTCTCAACTAGGGATGGGCAATAAATCCTGGCCAGCCAGTGACACCCAAGTCCCACGAATGAATAAAACAAAACTCCACCGTGGTTTAACAGCCACTTTCCCTTGAGTGATCAATTAGTGACATTGGCCACATTTGCTGTCCAGTTAAGGAGAGTAAATTAATCTAATTCTTTCTGCCTGCCCTTGGTCCATATCTCTTTATTCCTTATATATTCATGTGCTTTTCTAAAATGCCTCTTAAATACCTCTATCATACATGTCTGTACCACAACCCCAGCAATGCATTCCAGACACCTACTGCTCTCTATGTAAAAAAAAAACTTGCCTCTCATACTTCCTTTGAACTTTCTCCCTCTCAGTTTAAGTGCATGACCCCTAGAATTAGACATGTCAACTCTGAGAAAAAGATTCTGACTGTCAACCCTATCTATACTTCTCATAATTTTATCAGGCGTCCTTCACTACAGAGAAAACAAGCCTAATTTGTCTAACCTCTCCTTATAGCTCATACCTTCTAATCCAGGCAGCATCCTGGTAAATCTCTTCTGAACCCTCTCCAAAGCCTCCATTACCTTCCTGCAATATGGCAACCAGAATTGAATGCAATACTCTAATCAAACTTTGATAAAGCTGTGAGGGAGGAGTTGCGGGTGCAGATAAGGGAGTGTCAAGACGCTTCCATCTTGAGGCACCCTCTCAGCGATTTTTAAAAAATTATTCATTGGAAGGATGTGGCATTGCTGGCTGGCCAGCATTTATTCCCCTAGTTATCCTTGTTCAGAGGGCAGTTGAGAGTCAATCACATTGCTGTGGCTCTGGAATCACATGTAGGCCAAACCAGGTAAGGATGGCAGATTTCCTTCCCCAAAGGGCTTCAGTGAATCAGGTGGGTTTTTCCATCAATTGCTTCATGGTCATCAATAGATTCTTAAATCCAGAGTTGGGATATTCCCACTGTTCATGCCAATGGGATTTTCCCATCCCACCGCAGTGAACAGAGATTTGGCTGCCTGCCAAATTCTCTGACTTCATTGCAGTGTGAACAGCAGGTAAGATCGTGCCCCAGATATTTTTTATTGAGTTCAAATTCCACTGCCTGCCGAGGCAGGATTCGAACCTGGGTCCCCAGAACATTAGTTGAGTTTCCTGGATTAATAGGCTAGCGATAATACCACTAGGCCATCGCCTCCACTATTTGAGTTAAAGGTTGAATTAATGTTTCAGTTTTAAAATGGAGCCACAGCTGCTGGGCTACCATTAGGTGTAACCACCGAGATAGCCAGTCAGGGTGGTGGGGAAGGGAGAGAGCAGATTCAATGGGCCAAGTGGCCTACTTCTTCTCCTATGACTAATGGGCGGTACATATCACAGTCTGCCTGCAGTAACAATGTCCTCCAGCCAGCCTCTAATTCATGGCCTTGTCTTTTATGAAGTTACCCACCACTCAAACTCTGTTCCAGCCTCCAGCAGAATGAGTTGGGGATTGGATGTTGGGTCATCCCAGCCAGCAGCGGGTGCCTTCCATCAAACTGAGGTGAAAAATCTGCTCTTGAACAGAACTCAGAGCCTGACTGCTGAAGACTTTGCTTTACTGAAGTTCTCTTTTTCTTTTTATTTAACTTCTAAAAGAGTCTTCCATTGAAGATGTGACCAGAAAAGTGATGCAGAAAGTGGATGAAAACAAGCAACCCTCTGGGTGCAGAGCTCGATGGAATATAGACTGAGTAACTCAGAAGCCACACTTATTAATAACCGGCCCACTGACACTCAGCCCGATTTCTGCACGGATCACCCAGCTCCAGATTCCAACACCAGCTCTATGCAAAGGGACACAGGAATTGAATTACTGAGGCGAGGTGTGAGACACTGCCCTTAACATCCAAGCAGAATTCGACCAAATGTGGCATCTAGGAGCCTGGATAAATGTGGCATCTAGGAGTCAGGCTGGATTATAGTGGGAGGGAGGGAATGGAAACTCTCATTGGATGGAGTCACAGATGAGGTGACACAGTGGTTAGCACTGCTGCCTCACAGCACCAGGGACCCGGGTTCGATTCCGGCCTCAGGTACTGTCTGTGTGCAGTTTGCACATTCTCCCCATGTCTGTGTGGGTTTCCTCCCACGCTCCAAAGGTTGCGGGTTAGGCAGACTCGGCGAGCTAAATTGCCCATTAGTGTCAGGGAGATTACAGAGTAAATAGATGGGGTTACAGAGATCGGGCCTGGGTGGGATTGATGTCAGTACAGACTCGATGGGCTGGATGGCCTCCTTCTGTGCTCTAGGGATTCTATGATTTTTCAAAATGCGAGGGAATACAGGCCCAGTTTGCCCAATCTTTCTTCACAAGATGGTTGCAGTTACCAGAAACTCAAACTGAATCAGTGACACACACATTGTAAACTCTGGGTAGGTCAGTGGCTCGGTGCACTGCAGCGAGTTGCTCATCTCCTCCCTCCTCGAAACCTCTCCTGCAGGGCATCAATCAGGACATAGTGTGATGGAATAGTCTACACCGACCCCGGGAGAAGCAACACTGAGGGAGCTCAGTATCACCCAGGGGCAAAGCAATCACTTACCTGACAGCCTGTCCACCCCCTGAAAGCAGCGGCTCGCTTCACCAGCAGTGCAACACAGCTATGTGATGCCCTGCAGCACCTTGCCAAGGTCTTTCACGTTACAAAACCGTGACCTTCCATCACGCAGGAGGAAAAGGTCACTAAATGCATTTGAACACACTTCCAAATCACACACCATCCTGATTTCGACATATCGAGGAACATACAAACAGAAGAAGACCATTCAACCCATCAAGCCTGCTCCACCATTCATTGGCTAATCAGACACTTCAATGCCTTTTACACCCAACATCCCCGTAACCGTTCATTTTCTCGTTAATCAGAAATCTATCAATCTCTGCTTTAAACTCAGTGACTGAGCTTCCCCATTCCCCTGGGATAGAGAATTCCAAAGATTCACAATCTCCTGTGTGAAGAAATTTTTCCTTATCGCAGTCCTAAGTGGCCTCCCCATTATTTTGAAATTGTGTCTCCTGGTTCTAGACAACCTTTCCAAGGGAAACAACTTCGCTGAATCTGCTCTGTCCATCCCTTTTAGAATTTTGTAGGTTTCGATGCAGTCACCTCTCAAAACCCTGGAGAATACAGGCCAGGTTCACCCAATCTCTCTTCATAGGATAGTCTCACCATCCCTGAGACAAGTCCAGCAAACCTTCGTTACACTCCCTCTATGGCAATGGAAGGAATGGACCAAAACTACACGCAATACCCTGGGTGCAGTTCCTTTATCAACATTTGGGTCGGGATTTTAGATTTCCAAATCTACCATCACACTGCGGGTATTTTCACCACACGGATTGCAATGAGGGCCAGCTAGCGAGGGTTAGTAAATGCTGTCTTTGCACGTGGTTCCCGTAGCCCGAGAATGATTGAACCAGTAGGATAGTTCCTGCCTTGGTCAGGAATGTCCTGGTCTGGGTGATGTCAATAGTACTGGATAGTGTGAAAAAGTACCTGTGTATATCACAGGAATTGTAATTGTATCAAACACTGGTGAAGCCACAACTGGAATATTGTATACAGTTCTGGTCACCACATTTCAAGAAGGATATAATTTTTAGGGGTGGCACCACAGCACAGTGGGTTAGCACTGCTGTGTCACAGCGCCAGGGACCCGGGTTCGATTCCCAACTTGGGTCACTGTCCACTCTCACTGTGGAGTTTGCACATTCTCCCCATATCTGCGTGGGTGCTTTGGTTTCCTCCCACGTTCTGCAAGATGTCTTGGTTAGGTGCATTGACCCAAACAGGTGCCAGAATGTGGTGACTAGGGGACTTTCACAATAACTTCATTGCAGTGTTAATGTAAACCTTACTTGTGACACTAATAAATAAACTAGTTGCTCTGGAAAGAGAGTGCAGAAAAGGTTTGCAAGAATGGGCTAAAAAAGTGTAGCCAGGAGGAGAGATTGGGCGTATTGGGATGATTTTCCTTGGAACAAAGAAAGCTGAGGGGGTGACTCGATAGCGATGTACAAAATCATGAGGGGAAGGGATAGAGTGGACAGAATAAAATGGTTTCCCTTGGTAGAGAATTTTAGAACAAAGAATAACACAGCACAGGAAACAGGCCCTTCGGCCCAACAAGGCCACGCCGCCATTTTAACATAAGAACCAGGGGATATAGATTCAAGGTAAGGTGTAGAGGGGACATGAGGGAGAATTATTTTACGCAAAGAGCTGTGACTTTCTGGAATTCGCTGCCTGAGTTGGGGGTCCAGGCTGGGATCCTAAACTCTTTTAAAAAAATAGCTGGATCTTCACCTTAAGTGCTATAAGCTACAGAGCTCTGGGCCAGTACGGGAAGGTGGGATTAGAAAGGGTATCTGGGTGTCCTTGGATAAACACAATCAGCTGAATGGCCTCCTTCTATGCTGTAACTTTTCCATGATTCTAAAAAGGTAAGGAACAAACGTGAGAGAGAATATTAAAAAGCTACTTAGAGACGGGATTGATCTAATATATTTGCTATTAACAAGTTGGTACTTTCTGCCTTCATTATAATCACACGGAAGGAGTGTTCACCACAATTAATCTGTTCTTGGTACTTTCATTTATATTAATAACTTCATCTAATGCAGATTTTATATAATGGAGTTCTTACCCAGGGAAGATGGAGTACAAAGTTCAAATTGAGTTATGTGGAGTTTGATTTCTCAGAACATCTTGTTTATTTTCCCTATTATTCATTGTCGAATGAAAGGTAATGATTGGATATTAATTTGATCCCCTGTGGACAGGCTTCTCCGAGTGTTTTTTTAATATAGCAATTACAGATAAGGAGGATGTCGCTGTTGGTTGATTGTCATTGTCAATTTCTCAGCAGCCTGGCCTCAAAAAGCTGCCCAAAGCAGCCTGTTTTCTTGGAATCATTGAGGCAGCAAATTAGAAACCATTCAAATTCTGACATCCAATTTCTTTGTCAGTTTATTTTCTTTACAATCCATTTTCCAGAGGATTCCACTCCCCCCTGCTACCCCCAAACCTGGTCACCATATTAGTACAGCAAAGAGGTTTGCCAGCCAGTTGGTAACATAACAAACTCACATTCCCTTATTAGCTAGTGGATTCGTCTCTCATGTGTGCAATAATAGCCTGTCATCAGTGATTTGGCTGAAGGCACCACTTAATCAATTGCTTCATTGAGTGTCCAGCTCTCTCAGATGTTCAGATCAAAAGTTAAACATGTTTCTGTAAGTTGTAAATGTTCTAAGCAAACTTTTGAGGGGGTGTAGTTATTAGAGAATAAACATGCACAGAGTTACAGAATTTTACACTCCTGAAGAAAGCCATTCAGCACCCTCCTCTACCACCCCAGCACTGCTATTAGTTCTCAAAGAGTTTTCCACTCCATTTCATTTCTAGTTCCCTTTTGAAATGTCTTATTTCTGTAGAATCATACAATGCAGATGAGGCCATTCAGCCCATCTCACCCCCACTAACAGATTAGGAATACCTAAACTCCCAGCTAATCTCATCCCATCTGCCAGCACTTGGCCCTTAGTCCTGAATATTATGACATGCTAAATGCTCATCCAGGTACTTCTTAAAGGATGAGGCATTCCACCTCCATCACTCTCCCAAGCAGAGCATTCCAGGTATCCACAACCCTCTGGGTAAAAAAGATTTTCCTCACATTCCCTCCTGACCCCATGTCTCCCTCATGACTAACCCTTCAAATAAGGGGAACAGCTGCTCCTTATTGTTAGAATGTAACCAATTGGATCTGTTGTAGTGTGACCAATGGTAACAAGTTATAAGGGTCAGCTGACCCAATAAATTATGTAACCAATGATGTAATGATCAGCTGACCAGCTGACTTAGTATAAATGAGAACCTGTAGGGAATTGTTAGATTGCTTGGAATGGCTCAGGGTGAAGCTATTCTGAGCAACAATTTTTCCAACACTCATTGCAAAAAATTCAGTTTTTGTTAAACCTTTATTTTTGATTTAAAATTTGGAATAGGCTTTGTTATATTTACTGCCTACTCCTGAAGAGTTCTTTCTAGAGGATCAGTACTTATCCACTCTATCTGTGTTGCTTGTAATCCTGTATACTGTCAACCAGATCGCCCCTCAGTCTCCTCTGCCCCAACAAAAACAACCCAAGCTTATCCACCCTCTCTTCATATTTGAATGTTCCATCCCAGGTAGCATGTGGTGAATCTCCTCTCCTTCCCCTTCAGCAGGCTTGCCTTTATCAGCTGGGTTTTGAGTTTAAAAATTGGCAAGTCATGTTGTAGATTTATAGAATCTTAGACCACGCTTGGAATATAGTGTTCAATTCTGGTTGCCACACTATCAGAAGGATGTGGAAGCTTTGAAGAGGGTACTGAAAAGACTTACTAGGATATGGCCTGGTGTGGAGGGCATTAGCTATGAAGAGAGGGTGGAGAAACTTGGTTTGTTCTCACGGAACAACCGAGGTTAAGGGGTGACCTGATAAAAGCCTACAAGATTATGAAGGGCATGGACAGAGTGAATAGTCAGAAGCTTTTTCCCAGAGTGGAAGAGACAATTACTAGGGGCTTAAGCTATGAGGAGCAAGGTTTAAAGGAGATGTACAAGGCAAGCTTTTTACACAGAGAATGATGGATGTCTGGAACTCGTTGCTGGGAGAGATAGTAGAAGCAGATACTACATGACTTTTAAGGGGCATCTGGACAAATACATGAATAGCCTGAGATTAGAGAGATATGGTTCCCAGAAGGATAGGGGGTTTCAGTTCAGACCAGCAGCAAGGTTGGAGGGCCGAAGGGCCTTCTCCTGTGCTATAATTTTCTTCTTTGTTCAGAGCAATCACGTCCTTCCTATTATCTGGAGAGCAGAATACGCACAGTACTCCAGCTGTGGCTCGCCAAAGTTCAGTACAACTCCAACATGGCTTCCCTGCTTTTGTAATCTATGCTTCAACCAAGAAAGGCAAATGTCCCATATGCCTTTTTCACCACGCTACCAACGTGCCCTTCCACTTCCAGAGATCTGTGAATAAACACAGCACAGTCCCTTCATTTCCACAGAACTTCCTAGTGTTCTACTACTCATTGAGTACTTCCTTGTCAAAATCGGTTGTATCCTTTTGTCTACGTTTTTTAAAAGGCAATAATAATGAACTCTGTGAAATCTCCTAACTCCTCCCTTTGACCTTATAATCTCTACGTTTATGCCTATTCAGTATTTTTTTATTCATTTATAGGATATGGGTATTGTTGGCTAGGTCTGCATTTATTGCCACCCCAAGCTGCCCTTCAGAAGTTGGTGGTAAGCTGCCTTCTTGAACAACTGCCTTTTTTCCCCATAACCTTGTACACTGTTACTTGAAAAGGAACAATAATTCCATTTCAAATGCCTTGAGAGAATGTGAATATTCTCCCAAGTCTTGCTGCATATGGGCACAAGCTGCTTCAATATCTGCGAAAGTTGCTGAACACTTGCTTCTGACATTATAGAATCCTTACAATGCAAAAGGTGGCCATTTGGTCCATCGAGCCTGCACTGACCACAATCTCACCCAAGCCCTACCCGGGTAACCCTACATATTTATCCTCCTAGTCCCCCTGACACGAAGGGCTAATTTAGCATAGCCAATCAACCTAACCCGCACATCTTTGGACTGTGGGAGAAAACCCATGTAGACACAGGGAGAATGTGCAAACTCCATACAGACAGTGACTCGAGGCCGAAATCGAACCGGAGTCCCTGGCACTGAGAGGCAGCAGTGCTGACCATTGTGCCACCACGCCAGTGATGGAGGGAAGCTCATTGATGAAGGTGATGGGACCTGGGACATTATGGAAGTCCTGCAGTGATGTCCTGGAAATGAGGTCACTGATCTCCAACAGCCACAACCATCTTCCTTTGTGCCAGACATGATTTTCAATCAACAGAGACTTCCCCCCCACCCCCGATGCCCATTTTGTTAGAGCTCCTTGACGCCACACCCGGTCAAATGCCACCATGATGGCAAGGGCGATTACTCTCGCCTCACTTCTGGAGTTCAGCTGTTTTGTCCATGTTTGAACCAAGGCCGCAATGAGGTTAGGAACAGGGTAATCCTGGCAAAACCCAAGCTGAGCATCAGTGAGCAGGTTATTGTTGAATAAATACCACTTCGTGGCACTGTTAATGGCACCTTTCACCACTTTACTGATGATGGAGAGTAGACTGATGGTGCAGAACCTGAACGTGTTGGATTTATCCTGCTTCTTGTGGACAGGATACACCTTGGCAATCTTCCACATTGTTGGGTAGCTGCCAGTTGTAGCTGTAATGGAGAAATTTGGCAGAAGCAGCCTTGCTATTCACTCCGTCCAGGACCTTACATTTCCTATCTTTTATGTTTCTATCCTATCTTCTAAGTTTTCATAGCACTTGCAGCAAATGGAATCAAAGGTAATGGAAATTAGGCTATTGAGTGGGACCATCAGCCATGATTATGATGAATGGCGGAGCTGGCTCAAAGGGCCAAATGGCCTCCTCCTGCTACTACCTTCTATGTTTTTATGTTTCAGTGTGCTATAGAGCAATGTGAGGCCATTCTCAGCGACAGTTGTGCTTTGATTCATAACATATTTTAGTTAGGTTTATTACTAACCAGCGAGGTTAGAAACTACAAAAGTAAGTGTGGCAAATTTTGGAACCGCCTTAGAAATTCCCTCGAGGTGGGGACTCTGGGAACTCCTGTAATATTTTCTCTGTGAGAATTCTCCTTATGTCCTGCCATAATTTCAATAGAATATTGACAGTTGTCCCAATTACGTGATGTTGGTATCCATTATACACTCAACCTCCTATAGTCCAGAGAGAAAAGTCCCTGTCTATTCAGCCTCTTATAACTCAATCCATCAAGCAGCAGTACCATCCTGGTAAATCTTTTCTGCACTCTTTCTAGTTTAATAATATTCTTTCTATAATACGGTGACCAGTGTTAATATTCCAAGTGTGGCCTTACCAATGTTTTGTACAACTTCAACAAGATATATCTGTATAGAACAGAAAAAACATTCCTTTTCACTGTATGTTAATATATGTGACAATAAAACATGATTTTTGATTCAGTTGATCCTCCAGTTCTGAAAGCTTGCTTGCCTTAATTGGACAGCTATGGCCCATCCTTTGGTCACTAATTGACCAATTCAGGGTAAATTACTGTCAGATGATGGCTCCTGACATAGTGTAGGATGGTGATGCCTATTTGACCGTGACATTAGAGTCTCGACCCCAAACCCCAAACACTGCCCTTGGACCCTGAGCTGGAGAGAAAAAAATCAACTGGATTTTGTGATCGCTATCCAAAGGTTCATCTTGATGTGTGTACATACATGGTTATGAGAATGGGATCAGGTGTAGCTATGACATCACCCTCGGACTTAGGGGCAATCTTCCCAAAAGAGTTCTAAGAGCTGAATGAGCCCGAAGATGGGAGGGTTTCAGATCCTTATTCTGGCAAGAGAAAAATTCAATTCTCATGACACTTAAGAAAAATGAGGCAATGTGTGATTCTTGCCAGCAGGGGGAGTAGATGACATCTGTTCACACTGAGAATCCAGCTGCTGACTGCTAGAGAGTGCAATTGCGCATGTGCCCTTATCTACCACTGCTTATGTACAAGAGTATTTAGTGCATTGGGGGATTGTCACTCCCCCACTGCTCTAGAAATCATCCCCGCCACTTCTCTATCTTTCAGTCCTGAAAACAGTGACTCCCAGTCAGCGAAGGAGTGCGAACAATGAAAAACCCAGTTGATGGCAACTGGAAACCATGTCTCCCCACCTCTCCCCACCCGCACCCCAATATTCATTTTGGCGTAAGAGAAATCTTCCTCTTGGCATGATAACCAATCAAAACCTCCAGGGGATGGACTCTGACATGGGAAATACTACTTTGCTGTCCTTTTGAAAGACAGTAATGGATGCAGAAACATGAATTTGATTTGGCGCAGCAACAATCAACTCTGAAGTGGAAAATTGTTGTTTTAATCTGATGCAAGGACCACTCTGTAACTAATCAACTCCTGGATGTGAATTTATGGCTATGTTAATCATTGATTGTGTTGTGGAGCTAACAATGTACAAGAAAGCAGAGATAATAATGAGTAACTATGTAACCGTGTAATATAAATCAAACATATTCGCTGATGCCACAAGTGAATAGAGATGCAAATTGAACAGGTGATGGATGGTAACTGCACTCCTTGGGACATTTGATTTACTGACCCTATTTCTCTATTTTCCCCATCACTGAGATGGTTCAGAGGTTTGATAAACTCCTCAGACAATCCGCTGTAACACTCTGCACCACAGCTGTGGGCGCAATGAACTGCAGAAGAGCTTTCACATTGCAAATTCCCCCTGGGGGATTCTCTCTTGATTTGGTTTCTGAACATCAGCTAGGAAGTGAGAAAGCACAAAGTGAAAAACAATGTTCCCATTAAGGCAATAAATAATAAAGGCAAAAGGAGCAGCACAGTGGTTAGTGCTGTTGCTTCATAGCTCCTGGGTCCTGGGTTCGATTCCTC
The DNA here is from genome assembly GCA_024679065.1 of Sphyrna mokarran. Taxonomy (NCBI): domain Eukaryota; kingdom Metazoa; phylum Chordata; class Chondrichthyes; order Carcharhiniformes; family Carcharhinidae; genus Sphyrna; species Sphyrna mokarran. The sequence continues at coordinate 20,962,203 of JAGIQG010000028.1, read as the reverse complement.
GCTCGGGTCACTGTCTTTATAGATTTTGCACATTTTCCCCACGTTTGCGTGAGTTTCCTCTGGGTGCTCTGGTTTCCTCCCACATGTGCAGGTTAGGTGGATTGGTCATGCTAATTTGCCCCTTAGTTTCCAAAGTTATTTAGATGGGATTAGTCAAGGTAAATGAGTGGGATGATGTGGAGATGCTGGCGTTGGACTGGGGTAAACACAGTAAGAAGTCTTAAGAAGCAGAGCTTTCCACACACCTCACAAAGGAACAGCGTTTGCGAAAGCTTGTGGGTTGACTAACAAATAAACTGGTTGGACTTTAACCCGGTGTTGTGAGACTCCTAAATGTACAATATTCCAGGGGTAGGATGGGGGAAAGCCTGGGTAAGATACACTAAGAGTTGGTGCAGAATTGATTGACTAAATGGTCTATTCTACACTGTGGGGATTCTATGAAGTTCAGCACCATTGCAAATGGACAGCGGGGTATTTTTTTTTAACTTTGCACCCATCTCCCCATCTAGTATGGTACGAGACTACTTTCCAATTTCAATCTCTACAAAACAGAAGGAGGCCATTTAGCCCATCTAGTCTGTATTGATCACAAAATCCCACCCAGGCTCTATTCCCGTAACCCTACATATTTATCCTGCTAATCTCCCTGATCCTAATGTTAATTTAGCACAGCCAATCAACCTAACCCACACATCTTTGGAGTGTAAGAGGAAACAGGAGTACCCGGAGGAAACCCACACAGACGTTGTGCAGACTCCACACAGACAATGACCCAAAGCACTATTGAACCCGGGTTCCTTGTGCTGAGAAGAGGCAGCGCTAATCACTGAGCTGTCCTATGTTTCCTTGCCTGCTATGTTCTCTATTTTTCTCATTTTTTTAACTGTTTTTTGATTAAATTCTGTGCTGATTGTATCAATGGGGGGTGTGATGTGGCCTGATGAATAAACTGTTTCTCTTTTTAGCCTGACTTGGATTGTTGCCTGAGCTTCTGGATAAAGTTCTGCCTCTGCCTTGGAGCACGGGTTGGGGGGAAGGATATGGGGAAGGGTTGCTTTATTAGCTACAATAAAGGGGCTGTCCCCTCTTTAAGGCCAGAAATAAACTCCCAACCCAGTCTCACAGATCCCGGTTCCAGGATTCATCCCATTCCCAACATTGTTAAATGGGAAATGAAAGGCAAGGCAACACGTAGGCTTAGGCTTTACACCAGGCTTTCAGTGCTCAGAGTTATGATGGAGTAGACAGCAATTTCCTGTACCCAGGAAATTCCACAGTGCTATCCAATCTACCCTGCTGCTCCACAAATAGTGCTCCACTAGGTACCTTGTGTGGGAGAGAAGAATGGAGCTCAGCAGCAGGTGGGCCTGGAAAACTAGCAGCACCTTCGTTGTAGGCTGGCTGTCTCTGCATATACATGAAATAGACAGCGCAGACAAAAGATGGATGTTTCACTTTCTCTATCAACAGCAACAAAACTATAATAAAGACGTTGCTAAGTGACCATTGACTGAACAAACCTTCCTTCTGTTTACCACTAAAGATTATGATATTACCAATGGGACGCGATTAAATAGCTTTTGTCTCAAGACTACCTCTTTGTATCATATGTAAATAATTTACCGCTATATGTGACTAGATAAAATTATCTTTATTAGAAGTTGTAAGTGCCCTATAAAAAAGACTGATTGTATACAGTTGGGTACAGCAGACTGAAGAAGTCTTAGGAATTCTCCAGTTCTCCTCTCCTTATCAATAAGAAAGCAATAAAGGATCCATCACTTGCGAACCTTGTGTCCAAATATCTTTCTAGTTCCTACACTTGCTAACATAGAAATATGGAAACATGGAAACTAGAAGCAGGAGTAGGCCATTCGGCCCTTCAAGCCTGCTCCATCATTCATCTCGATCATGGCTGATCATCAAATACAATGTCCTTATCCTGTCTTTTTCCCTTATCCCTGATCTCTTTAGCCCCAAGAGCTATATCTAATTTCTTCTTAACATCACACAATGTTTTGGCCTCAACTACTTTCTGTGGTAGGGAATTCCATGTATGGAATTCACCCTCTGGGTGAAGAAATTTCTCCTCACCTCAGTTTTAAACGGTTTATCCTTATCTTCAAACTATGACCTATAGTTCTGGATTTCCCATCATCAGAAACATTCTTTCCGAAACTACCTTGTCTATTTGTGCTATACTTTTATAAGTGCTTATGAGATCCCTTCTCACTCTTCTAAACTCCACTGAATATAATCCTTACTGACTTAATCTCTCCTCTTATGACAGACTTGTCATCCCAAGAATCGGTCTGTTAAACATTCGCTGTACTCCCTCTATAGCAAGGACATCCTTCCTCAGATAAGAACACCAAAATGGCACAAATATTCCAGGTATGGCCTCATCAATGCCCTGTAAAATTGCATTGAAATCCATTGAAAGGCGTAAAGTTGCTGTACTTTATCCCCAAACATACCAGCAAAAGCTAAATCTGATATATACAGATGTAAGTAAATTTTAACCATGAGCTCAACATTACGCACTGCCAAACAACCTTTCTGCATTAAAGATTGCATTTTACAAGTGTGGAACTTCATTCCTTCAAAAAATTTATTACTTTTGTAAAAATATTCTTGCAGTATATTTTATATGTTTCACTCCCATCTTTCATTCTCCTTTCTGTGCATTTTTATAGTAAATTAAATATTCTAATTGGTCTTTCTGATTCAGACGCTACAAGTTTCAGTGAGGATTCTTCAATATGAATGTTGGAGGGATGATATTGCTACTCACAATCTTGTACATGCTACAGATCTCCCGTTGAGGGCATCACCTTGGAATTTATCTCTGGGACAAGCAAGTTGCCACTCAAAAGTCTTTGAGCACTGTTACTTGGAGGTGACCCCACAGGTCTGAGGGTCACGGATGTTTCCTTTAAAATCTCCCCTCCTGATTTATAGGAATAGGCAGCCTATCCCGGGAAAGGATTCTGCGATAAACTTTAGGGCTTGTATGGGGAATAACTCCTAGGACTTGCACGGGAAATCATGGATTTACCTCCAGGTAGAATTCATAGAAAACAAGCTCCCTGGTGATTGATAATTAACTTAGTAGGTGGTGCCTGTATTCTGAGACCTGTATAAAGCAAGCTCCTGAGTGGGCCCATTATTGCATTGTCCTGGTTGGGAGCTGGTTCACCACAGCCTTGTGGTTTTGCTTTATTTTATTTTGTACAATAAAACACTGTCCGTCTACAGCTGACTCCTGGATTTATTATAGGCTCCCCCTCCACAGTGGCTTTAATTCCCTTCGTTGTTGTATTTACACCCGCCCGTCTTAGCGTGAACCCCTCCAGCATCTTGACTGAGATGAAATTGGGGGATTGATAAGGACCAATTAATGGATAGCAGGCCAATAGCAGAGGCCGTGAGCCCCTGAAAGCCTGAGTTACTCTGGGAAATTGACATAGTCTGAGAGGAAATTGCTGACAATTGTTCCTGCCCTGAGGAGATTGTGGACTGTATATTATCTGATAACATTGATTCTGTCTTTTTCATATGAGTGCTCACCAACACATTATCATCGAGCATGTAGTAGTCCTTCCAAACAGGCCCAGACCTGCCAATCTATACAGCCCTCTGAAGATCGTGGTAGGAGCGCAATGCATTTTACAAGTCGCTGTATGAAGTAAGATTCTGGAACAGTGATTAACCCACAAGTGGCGGTTCGATGGATTGGATTTCTCTGGCCCCGCAGGAGGGTTTGGAGCTCGGACTGGGATGACTATTGACTGGAATGTTTGGGAGTGGGACGGGGAGTTGGGAACAATGCCTTCTACAAGTGCGGTTGCCAGATACAATATCTAATCAACACCAGCCTCCCAGCCAGCAGCGAGTAGTGAGTTAAACTCCATTAAGACCTCACTCAGTGCAAAAAATCTCCTTCACTGGGATCTTGTCTTTGGTGATAGCCCCCCGCGCTCGCTCTAATTCAACTGAAGCCTGGCTATTACTAAGAGATGCCACCCCCACTCTCCCTTCAGATGTGAGAGCAATGGATGCCTCCTTCAAAAATTCCCCTTCCTGATAGGGGCAGCCCATCCTGGAAAAGGGGGCCCTCTCCCCTCCCCCTCCATGACAACCATGGATGTACTTATTTTCATGATCCATCAGAGTGTCTCTATTTTGAGGCACCCAGGAGCTCTCCTGCCAGCTTCAGCAGTGCCCGTCTGCCCTGCTGGGACATCCAGATGGAGGGGCATCATCCCTGGGCCCTCCAGATGGACCTCAGGCAGTTCTTTGCTCTGCCTTTAATTGGACAGGATTCCCAGAGGGAGCATCTTAATTGGTCGCCTTCCTGAAAATCCTAATCGACTTCCCGGCACCGCCTGATCCAGAATTGGTGCAAACACCCAAATGGTGAAGGAGTTGGCTCAGTGTAACTGGGACAATGATCTTTGCCCTTGTGTTATGGCACTTTTGAGCAAACAAAGAAGCTAACTAACAAATTGACCGCCCCTTAAAGAGGCAGTGTAATAAAAAGACAAAACTTTAAAGGAAATTTCAATGTTGTTTCCAGGGCGATGATACACCCCAGCCTCAGCTGTACCCACTGGGCACGGAAAGCCTGAAGCATACCTGTGAACACTGCATGTCCCCTCTTCAGGGACTGTGGGGTGTGAGCATTGGCTGCAGAAGAGGAGCAGTGAGTTGGATCAAATGAACCCCATCAATCAAGGTGGCACAGTGGTTAGCACTGCTGCCTCATGTCACCAGGGACATGGGTTCAATTCCCAGCCTTGGGTCACTGTCTGTGCAGAATTTGCACATTCTCCTCATGTTTCCATGGGTTTCTTCCAGGTGCTCCTATTTCCTCCAAAGATGTGCGGGTTAGGTTGACTAACCATGTTAAATTGCCCCTTTGTGTTGGGGGGATTAGCAGGGTAAATATATGGGGTTACAGGGATAGGTTGGGTGGGATTGTTGTCAATGCAGGCTCAATGGTCCAAATGGCCTCCTCCTGCACTGTAGGGATTCTATTCTATAACTGCCTGCTGCCTGGACTGGTTAATAACCCTTCCTCTGTGCTGTTCAAGTGTTTGCTTATAACACTCATAGCTGCAACAAAGGAGAAATCCCATAACAATATTTGAGGAAGAGAAAGGTGAACAAATCATTTAAAAGCAGTCAGCAGCACAATTAAAAAATACTAACAACATGCTAGGATTTGTTGCTGGAAGAATAGAATTCAGAAGCAGTGAAATTATGTTAAACAATTCTGGTGCACAGATCTGACCATGTATTAAAAAATAAAAAAAGTACTGGAGAAGGTGCAAAACAAATCACAAGGATATTACCAGAACTTGAGTGAATACAGATATTGGGAACATTCAAACAGATTGGATTTTCCCCTCAATAAAGAGACTTGCTGGACTTCTTTGAATTACAGAAGGGTTGGGGACAGAGGAACTGTGAATATAATCTTTCCACTTGTGAAAGAATCCAAAACTAGGAGCTGTAAATACCTCAGGGTGCAAACTATGGGAAATACCACTGACGGCGGTGGGACTGGAAAATTCTGCTGCCAGCCAATGGCAGACCACCTCCACAAAACTTGCCATAGAGGTTGCAGAAAATGCTGCCACTTCAAGAGATATAAATTGATGGTCCCTACAAAACTTGGCATTCTTGCATTTTTCCTGATGAGTGCAAGATGAAAAGCTTCGGCAGCATATATCTTTTCAGCAATACTCCCGTGTTCTGTACTACCATGTGACTACTTACATTGTACATGCCCACCAATCACTGTAAGATGGCAACGCAGGTGGATAAGGTAATCAAGAAAGGATACGGTGTAACTTGTCTTCATCAGGTCGGGACATTGAGAATAAAAATTGGCAGGTCATACTGCAGCTATACAGAACCTCATTTAGACAGGCCTCATTTAGAATATCATGTACAGTTCCAGTCGCCACATTATCAGACAAAGGATACAGAAGAGATTTACCAGGATGTTGCTGGTCTGGAGGGTAATAGCTTTGAGGAGAGATTGAATAAACTCTGTTTATTCTCACTGGAGCGATAGAGGTGACAGGGATAATCTGATAGAGGTCTACAAGATTATGAGTGGCACGGACAGAGTGGATAGACAAGTGCTGTTTCCTAGGATAGAAAAGTTAAGTATCAGGGGGCATAGGTTTAAGGTGCGTGGGGAAAAGTTTAGAGGAGATATACAAGGCAAGTTTTTTACACAGAATGGTAAATGTCTGGAACGCGCTGCCTGGGGATGTGGTGGGAGCAGGTACAATAGCGGGATTTAAGGCCAACCTTAAATACATGAATAGGATGGAAATGGAAGGATACAGACTCTGTAAGCGCATACGGTTTGAGTTTAGGCAAGCATCATGATTGGTGCAGGGTTGGAGAGCTGAAGGGCCTGTTCCTGTGCTGTAACGTTCTTTGTTCTTTGTACTCAACCCCAATCGCAGGCAACCCATCCAGCAGGCAATGTGTATCACTGATAACACCCACTGTACGCCTTCAAGCTGACACTTCTGCTGTGAATTGCTACACATGAGAGCTAATAGACCTCATAGCTAATACGCTGCAGAGAAATGGCACAAAATGAAACTGATCCATCACTCCAATCCTTGCTCCCCCCTACACTCATTTCATTACCTATCAATGACTGTCCTTTACCATTATTATCACAGCGACAGATTTTCAGATTGTATTATTTTATCAGATTCTGCATTGAATTTATTGATGCGGCCCAGAGACCAAATTAGGGTCTATGAAACATGAAATAGACTTGCAATAAATGACAGTCAAATTACAGATAACTGTCCATCAAATTGTGCTATCCAGCCAGCCCCTGTCTGAGCATCGATTGATCTGGAACTTTCTGTCAATAATCCACTCATGGTTAGATTGAAGGTAATAGGAATGAGCCTACCAGCTCACTTCAACAATTAATTTAACGGATTAATTCTCTGCCATCTCTTTTCACTTGGACAGAATCTAAATGACATTAAGCATCGCCTCCAATCTGCTCTGCTGTAATGTGCCCTGTGTTTTTATTCTGTCAGACACAGTGGGTGGGATTCCTCCCCCACCTCGTAGCAGGCTTTCCAGAGACAGAAGGAGCCCGCCTGCAATGAAACCTTGCAGTCCCACCAATGTCTACAGGGTTTTGCAAGCATCACACTTTCCGTCACCAGGGACGACCATGGTTGTGGGAAGGGGGGAGCGGAGGACTCCCCATCGACAGGACGGGAAGATTCCAATGGCAGGAGGGACATGGAAAATTTTGGCCACCTTGTTTCATATGATATGGAGATAAAAAATTAAATATAAATCTCAACCTCGCTCCCAGTCTGAAATTCAGCCTTTGTTTATCTGTGAAGGGATGGTCAGAAACTTTGAGAGAACAAACCAGCTTTGGGATGCTTTATCTGGCTAAAACCAAAGCACTGACGGTGTTGTTTATAATTCCTTGCTGAACGGCAGGGTGGTACAGTGCTGCTGCCTCACAACACCAGGGACTCGGGTTTGATTCCCAGCTTGGGTCACCGTCTGTCTGGAGTTTGCACATTCTCCCAGTTTCTGCATGGGTTTCCTCTGAGTGCTCTGGTTTCATCCCACAGTCCAAAGATGTGCTAGTTAGATTAATTGGCCATGCTAAATTGCCCCTTAGTGTCAGGGGGATTTGCACAGTAAATACAGGGATAGAGTCTGGATGGAATTGTGGTTGGTGCAGACTCGATTCCCTACAAGGCAGCTCTGCCTTGCAGAGAACCTATGGTCTTTTCAACAGCCCAGTAACCATTTCATGGAAATCTGCCTCAGTAACCTGGAACTCAAATAATGCTGGAATTCTCCCATCTGAAATCAGGATGGAATGGAGACAGGATGGAGAATAAATGGTGACAGTGGCCTGCCAGCTAGCTCTCCCTCCTCCATTCCAACCCGGATAATTGGTCTGCAAACAGAGTGAGAGGAAGGGAAGGGGCAGGAAAGTGAAGTTGTTAATTGGGGAAAAAAAAGGAGTTTCTTTAAGATGGAGGGGAAGTTTAGGAAAGGGAATTTTATATATTCCAACTCTTAGAGCCTAGGGCCCAGGCAGCTGAAGGGAAGGAAGTCAATGGTCAAGCGTTTCAAATGGGAGATGCGCAAGAGGCCCAAACTGGAGAGATCACAGAGGTTTGCAGGCCTGGTGAGGGTTACAGAGGAAGGAAGAGGTGAATGGGATGGATTTGAAAACAAGGAGAATTTTAAAATTGACGCATGGTGGGACCAGGAGCCAATGGATCAATATAGGTCAGTGAGCAAAGTAGATGGTTCTGATAGGTGGACATGATTGGGTAAGGACATGAGTGAGAGAGGAGGTGATCTTATCCTCTTGTCCCACTGGTAAATGGGTGGGGTGAGCTGATAAGATCGCGGGTAAAGAAACCGGGTTCGCGCCTATCATGATCTTACTGGGCCCGGATACCCAGCGAGATCAGCCTCGTGCCTTCCCCTGCTGGCGGGAAACAGATCTCGCTTCATTTTTTTGCTCAGAGTGGTGTAAGATTGCCCAGAAAACAGATTTGAAACTCACCAGTTTTCACGCTTGTTCGACACTCTGCGCATTTTTGGTGAAATTGCCTCCAGAGTTTTGTAGGGGTGTAAGTAAGACAGCAGGCAAGAGAGCATTGAATACTCGAGTCTCCCTGACAACGTTTATATTTCATGTCATGTTTAAGAGTTTCCAGTTGAGATTGATACAGTATTTCAGTGGGATTAATTGTGAGTGCGCTCCTGGACTCTCATTTAGTCGGCACTAGGCTACAGAGTTCAATGCTGCTTGCACAATTACAAGCGGCAATAAACAGAAATCCATTTCCCAAATCACTAATAGTTCAAATCCATTTCACCTCTCACACAGCAAAAACACAAACTAATAAGGCAGCAAAATAACAACTGGGAATTCTTTATATTATACCAGTACAAAATTAACAGGCTCAGAGCTATAAATAAAAGTGCTGGGGAGTGAAGTTACACCAAGTCTATTTATTAGTGTTACAAATAGGCTTACATTAACACAGCAATGAAGTTACTGTGAAATTCCCCTGGTCACCATACTCGTTCAGGTACATGGAGGGAGAATCTAGCATGGCATTGCATCTAATCTTCAGGTCTTTCAGAGTGTGAGGGGAAACAAGAGAAAACTCATGGAGACATGGGGAGAACATGAAGACTCCACACAAACAGTCACCCAAGCCGGGAATCGAACTCGGGTCCCTGGCGCTGTGAGGCAGGAGTGCTAAGTGCTGTACCATCATGACACCCAAGAAATCACACGAGTAAGTTTGTTTGGACTTAAAGGGACTGGCTCGGCTCCTGATCTTTCATCTGCCACTCAACCTTGCTGTCCAGTGACTCCACCGAGAGGGAAAACAGGGAGGATGTGAAACAGGAATCCACTCACTTACGTTTGTTCCCCACTCAGCAGAATAGGTTAAAATGACTCAATCACGTCTTTGAAACTGGACATCTCGCTGGCTGGCATCCAGCCTTTGCTAATCACCTCTGCAAAAATAATGTCACTGAGTTCAGGGGGAATGGACCAGCCAGGGGAAGAGAACAGAAGCAGAGTGGTAACGTTTCTGGATTGGTAATGCAGAGACCAGGACTAATGTCTCAGACTTCAAATCCCATCACGACAGCTGGAGGAATTTAAATTCAATTAATTAATCTGGTATTAAGTACGAGTCTCATTGATAAAGATCTCTGGTGAAGCACATGGATTTTTACAAAGCACTGTCAACATCCTGGTGCTTGCTATTGGCCAGAAACTGAACTGCCCTCGCCATATAAACACTGTGGCTACTGTAGCAGGTCAAAGGTTAGGAACCCTGCAGAGAGTAACTCACCTCGTGACTCCCCAAAGCCTGACCACCTTCTATCAGGCACAAGTCAGGAGTGTGATGGATATTTAATGAATGGTAGTACATTAGGAAGCTCAGAGGAACAGAGAGGTCTTGGACTAATTAATCACAGACCCCTGAAGTTGGCAGAGTAGGTGAATAGGATAATTAAGAAAGCATAGGGGATCCTTACTTTCACCAATCATGGTATAGAGCATAAGAACAAGGAGGAAATGTTATACAGAGCGTTGGTTAGATCATAGCTGGAGCACTGTGTGCAGTTCTGGTCACCTCACTATAGGAAGGATGTGTTAGCACTACGGGGGGTATTCAGAGGAGGTTCACCAGGATGCTGCCTGGGATGGAGTGTTCGAGCAAGAAGGAGAGACCAGAGAGGATCAGATTGTTTTCTTTAAATCAGAGGAAGCTGAGGAAAGATAAGATTGAGGCGTATAAGATAATGGGGGATTTGAACAGGATATTCCTCTTGGCTGACGGGTCAGTACGAGGGGGTATAGTTTTAGGGGCAGAGGAGATTTGAGAAAACATTTTTTCACTCAAAAGGTGGTGGGAATTTGGAACGCACAGCCTGGGAAGGTAGTGGAGGCTGGAAATTGCACAATCTTTAACAAATATTTTTGATGAGCATTTTGAAAAATCATAATATACAAAATATGAGACAAGTGCAGGAAAATGGGATTGGTGCACCTTTAGTGGGAGGTATTGTCAGTGCAGACCCAATGGGCTGAAGAGCCTTGTTTGCGCTGTATGTACTATGATACTATAACTCTACTCCCTACTTGTCTGGAAGAGTGCAGCTCTGACAGCGCTGGCTCTGTTGATTTACTTCAACCTGAAGCAGTTGCTTCCCTTCATCCAGGGCTTGGAAAATCAGTGCTCATAAGTGTTCCCCTGGCAACCTTGTTGCCACCAAGTGAAAGGCAGGGGGCTCGAGAAAGTAAAAGCCTTGTGTGGCTGCAATGAGACAGCACCAGACACCGTGTCACCCTGCGCCTGCAGTAAGTCCAGCCACATTGGACGCTATTTTTCTGACTTTCCCATCCCACTGCAGAGGACAGAAATTTGGGTTGTCGCCAAATTCCCTGCAAGAAGCTTGACACCATCCAGGACTAAACATGACTGGCACCTCATTCATTACCATTGATTCCCTCCACCATTAATGAATAGTGACAACAGTGTGCACTGTCTACAAGGTGCACTACAGGAAATCACAAGATTCCTCAGACCTTTCAAACCCATGGTCACTAATATCTAGAAGGACAAAGGCAGCAGATATATGAGAACACCACTGCTTGGAAGTTTCCCTCCAAGTCACTCACCATCCTGACTTGGAAATATATCACTGATCTTTCACTGTAACTGGGTCAAAATCCTGAAATTCCCTGCCTAACAGCAGCATGGGAGTACCTACACCTCAGGGATCGCAGGGGTTCAAGAAGTCAACTCACCACCAAGGATAATGAGGGATGGACAATAAATGCTGGTCTAACCAGTGATGCCCACATCCTGTAAATGGATTTAGGAAAAGGAAAACAAGTCTCCCATCCTTAATTAGCCAGACCTACTTCAGGCCCACAGTCATTGACTTCTCAACTGCCCTCTGAATTGGTCGAGCAAGCCACTTACTTACCTGTTGCAAAACCACGGCTAAAGTACTTGGATGTGTCTATACTATGTGGATGCAGTGGTTCAGGAAGGGGCATCAACATCATCACCTTTGCAAAGGTGTAAAGTGTTCCCTTGGCAAAAATACGTTCCCTTGGCACCTTTGCAAAAATTAGACATGGACAATAAATACCAGGCTCACCAGCAATGTCCACAACCAAAGATTATTTTTTTTACATTGGAGAAAGAAGAAGTGATGTTATGTCTCTTTGGAATTGCAAATTCCATCCTGGAATGGTGGGGAGTTGATCAATTTTTTTAAAAATTCATTCGTGAGTAACTTGGGCCTCGCTGGCTGGCCAGCATTTATTACCCAAGTTGCCCTTGAAGGGCAATTGAGAATCAACCACTTTGCTGTGGCTCTGGGGTCACATATAGGCCAGATTTCCTTCCCTAAAGGACTTTTACCAAAATAAGCAAGATGGGTTTTTTCAACAATTGACAATGGTTGTCAGCAGATTCTTAATTCCAGATGTTTTTTATTGAATTCAAATTTCGCTATGTGCAGCGGCGGATTTGAACCCAGCTCCCAGAACATTAGCTGAGTTTCTGGATTAATAAACTAGTGATAAAAGCTCTAGGCCACCATCTTGTATGATTGTGTTAATCTGAGTGGGGGGCAGCTTGATCATTTGGATGTGAGAGCTCAAAGAATCCTTACAGAAGATAGCCATTCGGCCCATTAAGTCTCTACCGACAACAATCCCACCCAGACCCTCTTCCTGTAATTTATCCTGCTAATGCCCCTGACGCTTAGGAGCAATTTAGCATGACTAATTCACCCAACCTCTACGTTTCTGGATTATGGGAGGAAACTGGAGCACTCAAAGGAAATGCGCACAGATATGGGGAGAACATGAAAAGGACTTATATAGGGATTGATTGCTTAGATGGAGAGGGGATAGGCCTGCACCTCTCCCCTTCTCCTTGAAGTATTTCAACGTAATTGCTATGTTCTCCCAACTATTTGACTTCAAGGGGAAAGGACTTGCAATGACTTGCACCTTTGAATATGAGACATTGGCTGGATTGGAATCCTGGACAGTAGGTCAACAGCAGATACAGCTGAGGAGCTGGTAAGTACAATGTACCTTAATCAGCACTGAGTACAGACCTCGGATGAATAGTGCATTCAGCGTAGCCCAGAGCAAACAGATTTAATGGGCACGATCTTACTGCCTGCCCCCACTGCAGTGACGACGGAGAATTTGGCAACAGTCTAAATCTCTGTCCTCTGCAGCAAGAAGGGAACAGTCAGAAAAATAGTGGCCAATGTCTTTCACAGCTGGAAAAACGCCAAGGACAAACACTGGAGGGGCACTGGGCTTACTGCAGGCACAGTGTGACACACGGGCTGATGCTGAATCATTGCAGCCACACAAGACATTTGCTTTTACTTCCTTGAAACCCCGGCCTTTCGCTTGGTGGCAACAAGGTTGCCAGGGGAACACTTATTAGCGCTGATTTTCCAAGCTCTGGATGAAGGGAAGCAGCTGCTTCAGGTTGAAGTAAATCAACAAAGCCAGAACTGTCCGTCACAGCAACAAGAATAGTTGTGAAAATTGGTGGTGATGGGTGTTATCACAGGGCTGATTGATGAGGACCACTCTGCTGCCATCATTTAGAGGCATTCAGTGTCACTCACTCAACTGGTAAGTGCTTCATCCTGCTGTTAGGAGAAGTTTGCCCTTTGAAAAGAGCCACCCGGACAGACTATACCTGACTGACAGTGAGGCAGTTCATTGATCCCCTTCTCCCACAGCGCTTCAATATCACACATCATAGTGGCTCTCGTCCTGATGTCCTCCCCGTCTCCCCCACTGTCGCTGGGAAAAGCTTAATCAGTTTGAGGAAGAGACTGCCCCATCCACCACGGGAATCAGAGGCGAGAGGACAACAATAGGAAGGTCCATTGACTTTGGGTGGGATTTTAAGTCTTCCGAGAGGAACGAAGCCTTAAAATCCAGGCCCGGAGAGACAATTTCACTGGCAGAGTTGAGCTACCAGATGGGCTCTGATGGGCCCAATGGCCTCTTGTTGTCTCTTATTATATTCTAAAGTTGTACCTATTTGCAGGCATTCCGGCAGGAAATTCTGCCTCTGCTTTTTTTTGTGGTATGGTTGGGAAAGAGAGATCAGTGATTGGGAAGCAGTTTCTATAAGTGTAACAGAACTGAGATTATGGAAGGTTTATTCTGAAATCATTGTCAATATTCAGTGATAACATTTCAAAGCTAATTATTTTGCAGAGTGAGATTTCCTGATGCATCGCAGAATTCAGAGAATCCCTTTTTACCCATCCGGCTGCTCAGGGCTAGTTGTTGAACTGGGCAGACTTGCGTGATCCTGTTTCTTCACACTTTTCCCAATATTATTTTTTTTTCCTATTTTGCCAGTATTGGGCGCGATCTTACTGCCCCTTCATACTGCGCTTCCGCTACAATGAGATCGGAGAATTTGGCGGCTAGTCAAATTCCGTTCACTGCGGCAGGATGGGAAAATCTCACCGATGTAAATGGTGGTAAGATTCTGGCATTAAATCATCCCCTTTCCATTGATTTTAACATTTTTGCCACAATACTCGCTCGTGGTAAAGCTATCAGCCTGTAAAAAAGGCTATGGATAAATCTGGGATTGAACCACGTACCATAGAATGTGCAGAAGGAGGCCATTTGGCCCATCAAGTCTGCATCGACCACAATCCCACCCAGACCATACCCCATGTACTTACCCTAGCTAGTCCTCCTGACAGGAAAGAGCAATTTAGCATGGCTAATCAACCTAACTCGCACATCTTTGGACTGTGGGAGGAAACCGGAACACCCGGAGGAAACCCACACAGACACAGAGAGAACTGCAAACTCCGCACAGTTACCCAAGGCTGGAATCAAACCCAGATTCCTGGCGCTGGGAGGTAACAGAGCTTATCACTGTGCCACTAATGGCCTGATGCCATTGTGGTTAGCACTGCTACCTCACAGTGCCAGGGATCTGGGTTTGATTCCCAGCTTGGATCACTGTCTGTATGGAGTTTGTACATTGTCCTTGTATTTGTGTTCCCTTTTCCTCCTACAGTCCCTCAGTGTAGCCGAACTGGGGCCAGAGTGTGGCGACTACGGGATTTTCACAGTAGTTTCATTGCAGTGTTAATGTAAGACTACTTATGACACTAATAAAACTAAACTTTTAAAATATAGCTGAAGCATGACTCCTACCTGCTTGCCTGCCAATCTTCTGGATATAAAGGTCAGCTTTCCATTAGCCTTCCTGATTATTTTACAATTCTCCCTCTCCGTCTGCAACCTCGCAGTAACCCTGAGGGTAAGTAGCAACAGCACAGACTGCTCTTATTTATAACCCTCAGATGGTGTTTCTGGAAGGAAATTAGTGCCTCGTTGATATTTCGGTGCTGACTCCAAAGCCCAGGCTGTAATTCTGGCAGTGTAGGCAACAGCTGTGAGTTTGTCTTGTGTAAGATTTCAATTTATTGTGTTCGCTCTTCATAAAGTTTAAAGACTGCGCAAAAAAGATTCAGCCATGGATGAAGTGCCAAAACATAAACTGCACCAAAGTAATGATGGATAGGAATCAAAGAGCAGCTGGGGATAAGAGGATAGCAGGGAGGTAAATGGTGCAGTGGAGTGTGATCAAGCTAAGGAACTGGGTTATTCAACATTTTATGTCTCCTAGTGGGATAAGGCTGGAGGATAGCATTAGCAAGCAGCAGATGCAATCAATAAATTCTCCACATTATAGCATATTGGCACAGTGGTTAGCACTGCTGGCTCACAGCACCAGGGACCGAGTTTAATCCTCGGTTTGGGTCACTGTGTGGAGTCTGCACATTCTCCCCATGTCTGGGAGGGGGCTTCAAAGAACAAAGAACATTACAGCAAAGGAACAGGCCCTTCAGCCCTCCAAGCCTGAACTGATCATGATGCTTGCCTAAATCAAAACTGTATGCACTTATAGTATCTTTCCATTCCCATCCTATTTATGTATTTAAGGTTGCCCTTTAAATGCCCCTATTATACCTGTCCCCATGTCCTCCCCGGGCAGCAAGTTCCAGACATTTACCATCCTCTGTGTAAAGGACTTGCCCCCAGTTTCCGCTCACAGTGCGAAAGACATGCTGGTTAGGTGCATTGTCTGTACTAAATTCTCCCTCAGTGTACCCCAACAGGCACTGGACTGTAGCGACTGGGGGATTTTCACTATAACTTCATTGCAGTGTTGTCATAAGCCAACTTGTGACACTAATAAATAAACTTTAAACAAATTCTGAATGTATGGAGTTGTGCAACAATAAAAATTCTGTTCAAAAATCTATATAGGCCAATCAGCCAGGAGTGAATCCCAGGGATTGGGAAGATGGATGAATATCCTGAGCCATTTTTTTTTTTATCTGGGATGACCCAGGAGGATCGATACGGACATTTTAATCGGTAGGTTCCACAATACGGCTTCTGAGCAGACAGGAAGAGGGTTAATGTTTGAATACAAGTAAATTTTATTTCAACCCTACACCTTGGTTTTTAAATTCAGCAATGATATTGGAAATCAGTGAAGCTGCAGTGATGATGAGATTCCCAGGAATTGAGCTGGTCCAGTCAAACGAGATTTTTCTTTGTCAACATGAAGTATTGAAAACAAATTAATTCCACGGTGGAAATTAGTTTAACCTCAAACTTTCAAAGAAATTATCTCTACACATCACACCACTCCCTTCCTCCGCAGGACCATCTGCCACTTGTTCTTAAGTTTTGTTTTCATAAAGCACTGACCTTTGTTCTGCTATTAACACATTCTGCTATCTTACCTTTCTGATTATTAGTCTTTAACACTGCCATTAACACTTCCTTAGTCTTGTGCCCTAAACATTTTTATCCAATCTCTCCTAGATCACATCCATCATTGATTTTCTATTTCTGCTCCACCATTTCCTAAACAGTATATAATCCATTACATTTCTCCCTTGCTTTAACTCTGAAGAAGATTCATACAGACTCGAAACCTTAATTCTCTCCACAGATGTTGCCAGACCTGCTGTGTTTATCCAGCATTCTCTGATTTTGTTTCAGATTTCCAGCATCTGCCATATTTTGCTTTTCATTTACCCTTAAGCATGCTGGTCCAGGGACACCGAGGACAATTTTGGGTCGATGGGGTGTGCGACATTGTGATGGGTATCCACACTGGTTGTGTGCTGCTGGCATTTCTGAATGAGAGGGAGGCTCTGATTATTGGAGGGAGATGGAATTGGCAAGGCCTTGTCACTTACAGGAAGTCCTGTCAATCCCAACTCTGGTTTGCCCTCCTCTCCCCCAGTCATGAAGCAGATGCATGGCACCTTGAAGAAGGTGGGAAGCAGGACTTAATCCATTTGGAACAAAGATGAGGCAAAATATTCTCTCCCAGAGACTCCCGAGTCTTTGGAACTCTCTTCCCGAAAAAGTGATAGAAACAGAGTCTTGAATATCTTTAGGCAGATGTGAATCACAGAGTCCCTACAGTGCAGAAGAGGTCTGCACCTGACAACAATCCCACCCAGGTCCGATTCCCCTACCCCATTTACCCTAGCTAGTCCCCCTCATATTAAGGAACAATTTAGCATGGCCAATCCATTTGACCCGCACATTCCTGGACTGAGAGGAAACCGGAGCACTCAGAAGAAACCCACGCAGACACAGGGAGAATGTGCAGATTCTGCACAGACAGTCACCCAAGCTGGGAATTGAACACAGATCCCTAGCATTTTGAGGCAGCAATGCTAACCACTGTACTATCGTGCTGACCATGGATAGCCTCTTGCTAAGCGAGGGGCTGATTATTATTGGGGATAGGTGAAAATGTAGATTTGCAGTGACTATCATATCAGCCATAATCTTATTAAATGGTGGAACAGGCTCGAGGGGCCGAATGGCCTACTCCTGCTCCTTGTTCGTACTATTTGTGTTTGCGCAGAACTCATTTTGAACAGATTTCCCTTCTTTGTCAGCCTTAGAAAGAAATTTGCTCAGGCTTTCTTTATAACCCCCAGCACTCTGTGTCTGCTCACCCACTCCCACCACCCTCCCCCACCGCCTACCATACCCCATTATGGTTTAATGCACAAGTGCTGTAAGCGGTTACCACACACTGGGAAGCGACCAACTGCCTGCACCACAACTGAAGGTTTACACTGTAAGGCTTAGACCAGACGATGTGTCCACCTTCCCTCAGTGGAGAATGGACACGATTCTCCCAAAACATTTCTGAGTTTTGTCCCAAGTGGGAATACCAGTGAGATTCCCCTTCTCCCTTCTCCCCTTCTCCAGCCCAAGTGAGATCTGTGCACGAACACTCGGGGCTGAAAAATCCCAACCAATGGTCAGAATTTTACCACCCCACCCACCACGGGAATCGGAGCAGGCGAGGAGTGGACAGTGGAAAGGTCCTCCGACCTTGGGCTGGATTTTACCATTTCAGGATAAGCAGAAAATCCCACCCAACGTGCCTGCCCCCACCCAGTCTTACCCAATCGCCCAACTTAGGTTTAACCTGTAGCATCCTGAGGAGCGATCCCTGCCCTCACGGTGGCCTGTTGCTTTGTTGCCATGGTGAGGGGTCACCTCACTTTCACATCATGCCGTCCTCCTTCTCCTCGGATGGTCGGATTGGGGCCTGAGCCGATATTGGGTTTAGCCAAGCCACAGCAGCTGGTTCGGTTCCATTTGTGGCTTTCAAACTAAATTAATTTCCTACTTAGCTTCACAAGTCATCCTCAGCTGAACCGTGAAAATATCGTTTAAATCTGTGAACCTCACTGAATTTTCAGAAGTGCAGGGCGACTTCTGTTACAGTTTAAAGAGGGGAATTTTCCAATTGACCGGATAATGGAAAATCGCACCATAGAATCCCTACAGTGCAGGAGGAGGAGGCCATTCAGCCCATCGAATCTGCACCATCCACAATCCCAACCATGCCTGACTCCCATAACCCCATGTATTTACCCTGATTACCCACATATTTACCCGAATAAACCTCCGATACTAAGGGCCTGATATTACCATCAAGTTGCACTCATTTTCAGGCATGAAAATTTGGCAAAGTCAGGCATGAGGCGAGTAGTGCAATCCGGGCTGGTTCCCCCTTACAAGGACCACACCAGAAACGGGCACGGTGGCCATTTAAATGCATTTGCATGCATTTAAATTGACTTAATGGGCTGCATGCCCAACCGTACCAGCACTTGCCCCTTTACCACCATGATCGCCCATCCAGAATCAGCGTGACATAGACATGCTCCATAGAAGTCCAGTTAGTGAGGAGGCAAGTGCTGAGTGTCTAACACCTCTCAGGTCAGGCTGGGGAAGGAGTAGGGTCCACTGCCACTCTGCCTGAGATCAGTGAGGGGGGGGGGGGAAGGGTAAGGGGCCTGTGGTGGGTGGTGGGGAGTGAGGGGATCAGTAGTCTTGTAGGGATAGGACAATGTCTGTGGAGTTCAGGGACAGGCGTTATCTGGCCCGGGTGCGATGTCGCAGGGGAGCCGCATTCAATTTTTTTCTGCGCATGCGCAGTTGGAGGCTCCGATCGGAGCTGCGGGATTTCAGGCACATTAAGCCCCACCCACACTCTTGTGCAGTGCCATTCAGAATCGCTGATATTCTTTCAGGCAGAGTGTGCGTGGGGATGCCTGAGAACGCGTCTTAAAGTCGGATCTGAAACACTGGCAGTTTCAAGTCTGCCCAGCGCTTAGAATCAAAATGGTAAAATAGGCCCCCTAAGGGTCAGCACAGCCAATCCACCTAACCAGCACATCTTTCATACTGTGGAGGAAACAAGAGGACCCGGAGAAAACCCACAAAGACACGGGGAGAATGTGCAAACATCACACAGACAGTGACCCAAGCCGGGAATCGAACCCAGCTCCCTGGCACTGTGAGGCAGCAGTGCTAACCAATGTGCCACCGTGCTGAGACACCGACTGACTTGCAAGTTCCTTGACTATGAAGCAGCTTAAAAATTGCTGATAATTTCAGTTTTGTGCTCCCCTGTTCTCAGTCCTGACACAACAACATCTGCAAACGCAGACATGAAGAGTGAGTTCCCAGATCTCAGAGATATAACGAGAGCAGGGTTTAGTTGGTGAGTTGCCAGCCTTTAACCACTCATCCCTGCGGGCACACCTGCAATGCCAGTCACCCCTAAAACGTTTGACTTTTGAATTTTGGCAGTATTTTAATTAAAAGCACAGACACCAAACCTGCCCCTCCACAATCCCTGTGACCCACTTTGTTTTAAGTAGAGCAGTCTATAGTTTATAAAGGTGGGTCAGGTTATCTTCACATCCTCCTCATTTTCACAATCAGATACAGAGTGTATTTCAAAGAAAGCATTGTTAGAAAGACTCACACTAACACTGGGAATTTTCTTAAGCAACAGAACATTGCAACCTCTTCTGAAGATTGAAACCTTTGTCTTCTTGTCTTGAAAATGTACACTAGTTTTAACATCAAAAGTAGTTTGCCAAGCCTGGTGGATTAAAATTTCTGGTAATATTGTTACAGCATGAGTCACACCTTAGTCAGTTGCAGGAGTAGTGGTTAAAGCTAAGCTCCCTGGCAGAATTGGACCGTTTTAATATTTCTTGAGTTGCGTCAGTCATTGGCATTCAAATCCTTTGAATGTTATACCGGGCATGCATTAAACAAAATGCTGCTTCACCATCAAAGGGAATCCCTTACCTATCAGAGACAGAGAGAGATATAAATGTGGATTAACACCAACCATCCCCTCTGCATTAACCAGGGAGTGTTGCATTTCTGCCTTATAACATTGGTCTGAAATCAGGGCAACCCAAACTACAATTACTTTAATGGAAAATGCAACCAATTATCCAAAGACCTGGACAGTCTTTGCAATTTTAGCCAGTAGTTATCTCTGGTCGGGCAGTTCACCTTTCATAATTTTATAGCCCCCACTGATGAGGCAAGTAGGGAATTAGCATTCCTAGGCACAGGTTACTTACCCTGGAGTGACACTGAAACCCAAAGTACACCACCACAATGGTGGGCAGCAGCACAATGCAAAACACAGTGGTCATGAGGATAAAGTTCAGGAGGAACAGGACAAAGTTAAAGGCAGTGACCAGGAGCGCCCATCCCCAGAACTCGCACAGGCCGCGCGCCTCCAGTGGCCAGGGCTGGTCATCAATGCTGTACGGTGGAGGATGGACATGATCGAGCATGCAGGCAGTGTCCGACACGCTTCCCGCATCAAAGTCCTCGATCTCTTGCTCTGCCATCTTACCGCTGCCGATATCTCTTTCTCGATCTGTCTTCCACACTTAATTGATTTTTTTCTTTGCTGCAGTTCCCTGGCTTCAGTGTTCCGATGTATAACCGGGGCTCCGATCCCCACACAGATCGTTTCCTTGTCGGTTACCCTGCTTATTCCCACATTAACGTCGCCCTGTCCTGCCGGGGATGTGAATCACTGAGGGTTCTGACTGAGCCTCGCACGAGCTGCATCCACACACCGCAGCTGATTCCTTCAGCCTTTGACACTAAGCCAGTTAGTCGAGATTAACAAGCTGCTTGAGGATGCAGTCCTTCCCGCCACGAACCAATCCCCTTGTGCTGTGTGCCCAGCCTCTGAGCATTGCACCACCCAGATCAGCACCTGGGTATCAGACAAACAGTACAAACTGAAGCAGCAAGTCACCAGGTAAAAACTGCAGACACACACAGACAGTACGTAAAGCAGCCTATGCATTCTGTGCTAATGAACCCACAGCGGCTAAATCGTAGCATTTAGTAGATTAGCAAGTAAATCATTTTTGTGTCTAACATTAGTAGTAATTCTCCCCCCCGCCTTACGTTAATCATGTTTTCTTACAATGCTGAAGCATTATAATTTCTCATCGATTCCCGTGCTGCATTATCTAACAATCCATAAATAAATAGAAATGTTAACCTATAAATCACGAGAGTAGCTGAGAGCGGTACATTTACTTTGCAACATTTTGTAACTCATCTTGGCTGTAAATGCATTAACCGTACTTAACTGGAATAATGTTTCACTCTGGCCACTCTATCTCATGACAAATGATTTATTTTAATACTTTGCAAATCACTTTGTTAATTCCAGAAGTTAAAATAAAGCATATTTAATAGTTTTGTTCATGGGCAGCACAGTGATTTGATTTGATTTATTACTGTCGTATATTAATGCATTGAAAGTATTGTTTTTTGGGCACTGTACAGACAAAACATACCGTTCATAAAGAAGGAAGCAAGAGAGTGCAGAATGTAGTGTTACAGTCATAGCTAGGGTGTAGAAGAAGTTAATGCAAGGTAAGTCCGTTCAAAAGTCTGAGCAGCAGCAAGGAAGAAGCTATTCTTGAGTAGGTTGATACATGACCTCAGACTTTTGTATCTTTTTCCCGAAGGAAGAAGGTGGAAGAGAGAATATCTGTGGTGCGTGGGGTCCTTAATCATGCTGGCTGTTTTGCTGAGGCAGGGGAAAATGTAGACAGAGTCAATGGATGGGAGGCTTTTCACAGCGTCAGGGACACGGTTTGATTCCAATCTCGAGTCACTGTCTGTGTGGAGTTTGCATGTTCTCCCCGTGTCTCTGTGGGTTTCCTCAGGTGCTCTAGTTTCCTCCCACAGTCCAAAGATGTGCAGGTGAGGTTGATTGGCCATGGTAAATTGACCCTAGTGTCAGGGTATAAATGTGGGGATATGGGGACAGGCCTTGGGTCGGATTGTGGTCGATGCATACTCGATGGACTGAATGGCTCCTGCTGAACTGCAGGGATTCTATGAAGGGTTCTATTATTATGGGGGATGAGGGGATCAGGACATTGACTTTGGTGATCAAAATGAATGGCGGAGCAGGCTCGAAGGGCCGTATAGTCTACTCCTGCTTCTAGTTTCTATGTGTCTATTATTTGTATGAAGGATTTACGTGTTATTAAGTCTGCTCCCATTCTCATTCACGTATTCTGCCATCAACCCGACGATAAGCCGGTTTGAACAGCAGCAATCCAGAGTGGAATTCTTCAGCCATGCTGGTGTAAAAACCAGAAATTCCTGTCCAATCGTCAATGGTGTTTCACATTCTCTGCAAACCGCCCACGAAAATTCCAGAATGGGGGCCCCAATACCCTAGTCAGTGCACAGGAAATTGCCCCCACTCAGGGGTAACAAGCTGAATCTCTATCAGTGTGAGGACTGGTTTTACAACATCATTCTGGAATGTACTGCAGCGTTATCTGCAGTGAAGCCACTCACAACACAGGCCCAAAGTATAATTACACCCCCAAGCACCCAACCTCCATCATGCACTCCCCACTCCTTGGCACTATCTGGGCACCAGCAGTTCCAGTGTGGTGCCAAGGGACATTTCCCAGGTAGTGACCATAGCGCCCAGGCATGACTCCCCTGAGTGAAGGCACTCACCTGAGTTCCCCTGGAAAGTGTGCCCGCCATCTCAGGCCGTGGGGGAACCATGGGGGAACTGCAAGCCTGCCTGACATGAATGGGTTTTCCTATGAGTGGGGTGGTGTGGGTGGGGGCGAGGGGTGTGATTCTAGTTTACAGACCTCATAACGAAATGTATTATAAAGATATTCCTGACAATAACATTGGGATTCATCAGTGGCTCAGAGACAATGTCCTTACATCGATGTGGAACATGACTTGGGCTCCTCATGGGATTTTCCACTTCTGTCGACTGGATACCCACCTAAAAGGAATGGGTACGATAAGAATGGAAAATTCTCCCCACCCCTCCCAGCACCCCTCATGAATCTCATAACTTCTGTGTGTTCACATGTGTGAGAGAAAAGCAGGTACTGCCAATCTGAAAATCACTCTGCATTCTGTATCCAGCCAAACTCTCTGCCCAGTGGTATCATAGGTTGCACTGAGGTGATTATTTCAGCTTGTTCTAAATTATTCAAGAAGATAAGGCATCAGAAGTGATGGTTTATTATTGCAGTTGGACCCAGGAGTCTATGGGCTGCCTCAGACATGAGAACAAGCAGCCAATCCCACTCATCCGGCTTCAGGAATGGCACTGTTTCCTCTCGTCTTATTCTATTTTTCTGCAGGGTTTTGCATTAAACTGGTAAAATAGCAATTTCCAATTTAATTTGTGTTGACACTTGAGGTAATGAACTGAATTTGTGAAGAGAATTTGGCTGAGTGCTTGTAAAAACAGGTTGGAAAGTTCTGTTTTTCCTTTTATCTATCATTTTGTTGAGTGCCATTGAAAACAACGATAGTCTAGTTGTTCCTATGGTTACTATCTCCATAGAAAGATAATAGGTTGGTCCTCCGCCCTTACGACCTAACTTTGGTTGCTTGTCACTCTTTTAAGTACTTGTTGACCTGGAACATTTATGACCATCCTGCACAGTTTCTCAGCAATGCCATATTACCCTGTGCACTCTGTTTGGGTCATTGAAGTTGACACGAACTCAGCCCAATGCTGGGATTTCTGGTTTGATTAATTTGGGAGATCTTTTTAATGTTTGCACCTTGCAGCTCATGTCGCTGCCATTTGAAATCAAATTAAAATATTTACCTCAAAATCCTGGAAAATTTGTATTATTTGTTGTTCAGTCAATGGCAACATTTTGGGATGAGTGCAGTCTCAAAACATGATGGGCTTGCTGCTCCACATCAGGGGAAATTGCAAAGTCACCTCTTTATCAAAACCAACATACCTTATCACCTAGAATGATTATCCTGGGGTAGTAATGACAATGGACAACATGCCTGTACAATAATAATTGCTTCAGCATTTCGTTATGCATCATTTTAATGGGGTCATTTATGTTAACTATTATTGATTGTTGAGGTAACTAACCTTTGTATTAAAGATGCTCTTGTAATCTTTACAACTGGGGATGGGCAATGAGTGCTGGTTTAGCCAGCGGCACCCCATCTCTTAAATGAATGAAAAATAAGTCGGTGCCAGCAATGTTTTAGGGTGAGCTATATTTTATGAAGCATGGAAGATGGGAGGCCAGCCAGGAGCAGCCGCAGGAACTGAGAAGATACAAAAAAGCATTGTCTGACTGAAAGAAAAGTTGTAAAGTAAGTAAGGGGAATGCCTGACCAAAGTTTATACTGAGCTGATCTGCAAAATAAGATAGCTATAGAATCATAAAATCATACAATACAAAAGAGGCTCTTTAGCCCACCAAGTCCATACTGACACATTGAAACACCTGAACTCCCACCATTTACAGTTAATGCAATATTAAGCGTAAGTTTAAGTTTAGTTGGGTTTGTTTATTATTGTCACAAGTAGGCTTACATTAACGCTGCAATGAAAACTACTGTGGAAATCCCCAGTCCGGCGCCTGTTTGTGTCAACACAGTAAGAAGTCTCACAACACCAGGTTAAAGTCCAAGAGGTTTATTTAGCAACAAAAGCCACTAGCTTTTGAAGTTCTATTTCTTTGGGTGCACAGAGGGAGGATTTAACATGGCCTAATTCACCTAACCAGCATGTCTTTATGTCTTCATGACTTCCAACACGGAAGTTTCTGACCACTGTCGGCAAGGAATTAGCTTGTAACTGTTAGGATTCTTCATTGTGTAATTCTCAAGTTAATTACAAATAAAGAACTGTATTTATAATGTGTGGTAGCTGCCTCTGTATAACTCTATTCCACCTGTATATACAATGTGGTGTTGCCTTTTTTGCATCGATTCCAGCTCCCCAGCTGTATATACAATGTTGTGTGGTTGTCATCACAAAATTCCCTATTTCCAGCTGTATTATAACTGGATGGCCATCACGTTTCACTTGCCTATTACTACTTCTTTGCAGAAAAAAGAGACATTGAACTTTCGATACCTATTATCAAATACTTTGATTGGTGAAAAACACTTCTTTGAACATAAGGGACAATTTAGCATGGCCAATCAAACTAACCCGCACATCTTTCCACACGTCTGGGGCTATAAAGTTTTTAAAGCTTAGTGTCACAAGTAGGCTTACACTGACACTGCAATGAAGTTTCTGTGAAAATCCCCTAGTCACCACGCTCTAGTGCCCGTTTGGGTACACTGAGGGAGAATTTAGCATGACCAATGTACCTAACCAGCATGTCTTTTGTACTGAAGAAAACTGGAGCCCCCAGACAAAACCCATGCAGGCATGGGGAGAATGTGCGGAGTCTGCACAAACATTTACTTGAGACCAGATTGTCCCTGGCATTGTGAAGCAGCAGCACTGTATCACTATGCCACCCTCGAGGGGGCAGGGCAAGGTGGGGACTGGATGGAAGTGATGCGGGCAGGATAGGAGAGACGGTGTGGTAGTGAGCAGAGGTGTGGTGGGGCAGGGTGGGTGAAGATGAGTAGGGGAGAGGTGGGAGAGGATGGGATGGAGTGAGGCATGGAGGGCAGGGGTGAGTAGTTGGGGGAGGAGTGGGAACAGGCAGAGAGATGGAGGGTGCAGATACAGTGTTAAGGTGGGAAAGAAATAAGGAAAGGATCATTATTATTTTTAATCTATTATTTTGGACAGTGTCATTGCAGGAACTCAGCATAAATTAATTAAATTTTCAGATGGTAATGAGCAGGAGGCAGTTTGATTTGAGGAAGCAGTCAGGGAGCCGGAAAGAGACTGGATAAAATCTGTAAAAAAAAAAGGCCAAACTGTGAAATTAATTACAGGCGAGATAGTGCATGTTGGACGGAGGGGGGTGGGTGGAAGACAATGGAGGGTGCAGAAACAATAAAAGATGCAATGGAAAATGAGCTGGAGTGACTCATTTCCTTCTGCAAGATTTACAGACATTTTCTCTTGTGTTATTTGGGTTATACAGGGCATTCCTGTACCTGAGTCAGGCGGGGTGACAGTGTGCCAGACCTCTGCTGGTGATCGGTTAGCCAGGCTGCCTTAAGACTGGTAATCGCACAGGTCCCAAACACTAATAGCCAGGGGGTGACCCTATCTGGGCAAGCAGTGGGAAGTTTAGCATCATCCCAGAGAGAGATACAAGATATTAAATGGGAAACATCCGATAAACCCAGAGTGCCATCGCGACACCAGATGCAGAAACCAATTGAGAGTGACAGCAGGGTGAACTCTCCTACTTGTTAGGAGTTTGGGGTGATTTGCATCATATCGGACATAAATGGGACCTAATGGTGGCAAGATTAGCTCCTCAGAGATCAGGGTGTCCTTTGTTGAAGCTAAAGAGCCCCCTCTCCCTCAAGGACATTGTTACCCCCAGCAGACAAGGGGAACACCCAAACATTCGGCCACAGAGGGATAACCACATCCCCCACTGCTAAATGTTTGAGTCAACCCACCTCCCCCTCCTATACACCAGGCAGGTCTGAACACCCACCCCTCCCCCACTCCCTGCACCCCACCCCACCCCAATCATCCTCACTGGCTTCAGGCAGCACCACCAAGTGACATCCTGCTATGGTCACCTCTAGGCCTTCCCTTCAGGTTCCACCTCTTGGCATTGCTCTCTGGCAGTCTGACAGATCCAACCTGGCAGTGGCAGGGAATTGCCCAGTCACGTTCCTGACCACCCTGGGGATACAATGGTCAGTGTTTCCTCCCACCCCACCTCCTCCCTCGCCATGGTCATCATATCTATCCAGAGAATTCAACAGTGGCTGTGAAAAGTCCTCATTGAAGAACCCGTGGACTTTAATGTCTAAGGCAGCTGCTTATGTTGGTTAAAAGCAACCCCCAGTACAGGCATACTGTTAAGGTGTAAGAGTTAGTAAAAATTCCCCTTCAAAAAAAGGTACTTAGACAGCTTACCTGAGCTTTCTTGGAAGGACTTCAAATTTGGAACAAAAGGCATAAAAATGTGGTCAGACAGAACACCTGCTCAAAAGAGGAAGCACTTCAGAGTTAATGGACAATGAAGTGTGAAACTCCAAGGTAAAGTATAAAGTTAGCCTACACTCCAAACATTTTTGATTTTGGCATTGGTGTGAACATAAGGATCATTATTCTCCCATCTCCTGTCACTGGAATTTTAGCAGGTGGGTTGCAGAGAATGTGAAACCCCATTGATAGTCGGATGGGAATTTCTAGCTTCAGACCAATGCAGCCAGAGAATTCCATCCAAGGTGTTTCACTCTAGGTATCATTCTATTGACCCACTGGGAAGTTTTTATTAAAACCAACTTTCCTTTACCAATACAGTTTAACTATAACAAAAGGAAATAGCATAATCTTTACCAATTAAAATACTTAAACATGACAAGGTATAATTATCAACTGCTGGCTATCACTATTAGTTCCAATTTAAGCAATATTCCTCATAGATATATCAGTTAGCAAAAGCACCCAGGCTTATGTGAGTTGCTAGTCCGCTAGTGATTTAACAGCTCTGAACAGGGATATAGCAAGACATTTGACTTCTGACTCTCAGATAGCAGCCTCCAGAGAAAGACTGGCCTTCACACAATTCCAGTGTTGTTGCAAGTGCTATAAAAACAAATAAAACTCATCCTTCCTTTGAAAAGCTTTCAACTGCCAATCAGGAGGATTGTGAAATCAATGGGCCATGAAACTGAAACTGGATGCAGTTTAAAGCTTTTAAGGCTTGTAAATGTTAATGGGATATGAAATGGAAAGTGAACAAATCACTTCAAAGCTTTTCAAAGCAACAGAGAGATCATTCTCCGCTTCAACCTGACAGCTGTTTGAAACTGACATGCTGAGAGACAGATCAAAACTGTTCAAAGGAGACAGAGACAAGACCAGCCAGGCAACCCCCATCCCAGGGCAGACGCCCCAACCTAAACTCCTCCAGCCCAGCCAGTAGCAAGTTTCCCCAAAACACTCCATTTCTTGCGGGTCCCTCCTGCACCCTGGCAATAACTGCTTTGCCCATGGCACCCTGGAGGTAAGTCTGCAGATGGTATTCACCCTCTGCCCCTCCCTGGAGTCCATGGCACCTGATCTGGATTTTAGGGACTTGTAGTGATTGGTGCTTGGGTGATTCCCCATTTGCAAGGGTGGGGTAGAGGGAGAATTTCAGGCTTCTTACCAAATTCACCAGCCTAGCGGGATTTGTACCAAGAGCTAACAGGTCCAGTTGAATTGCCCCCATTGTGTGCATTCTCGCACTGTAATGATAGGCCAGATGGGATGGGATGGCATTGCCTGTAGTTTTACTGTATTGGTCCATGTCTTGCCTGGCTTATTCTAGTCAGGTGAACCTGTGTCATATGGGACTCTCTATGGGCAGTGACTTTACAATGCAGTTCAATAAAGACACCGCAAGGGAAAGATTAGTCTTCGATCTCATAACATGGTACTAGCTTCTCCAGCCCTCCTGCAGCAGGTTTTCCTGTGGTGGAACCGGCTCACCATCGGTGGGATCTTCCAGTCCCGACAAAGTCGATAGCAATTTACATTCCTCGCTCACGTCACCCTCCGGAAAACCCGGGTTGACTTCAGCAGGACTGGGAGATCCTGTCAGTGGAAAGGGCTGGAAAATTCTGCCCATGGTGTCAAAAGTGGAGCTGAAATTGAGCTTTGAAAATTTGGAAGAGAAGGCCACAGCTACTGAAAGGGGAAAAGTAAAATATTCCTACCTGAAGGAACAAAATAAAAACACAGACAACGTAAAGCTAACACAAGCTGAATGCTGCTAGTAAAATAATGAATGAGATAAAAATGCCTGTAAAATTTCCTATACTGGCCCCCGTCAAAATGAAAGGTGATATGCAGCAGGACCGGCAATTTTTCCATTTGCAATTACAAAGTTGCAAGATTACAACAGACTTAATTAGCAAACCAGAGATAATACAAGTAGCAACACTTTAAATGCTGCTGGGGACAGATTGTGTTACAAATTGTATTCCGCCCTAAAGTTCTCCGAGGAATGGAAACGAACAGACTGCAGAAAATTTGAAAGCCTGAAGGCACATTCTGAATGCCAAGTGAATGTAACGTATATGAATAGGATGTGTTGAACATGAGGGCTCAAGGTGAAAGAGTCCATTGATCAGTATGTGGCAGAGCTTGTAGCATCATGTGAATTCAGGCACACAGGTTGAGTTTCTGAGGCTACATGAGAATCCTGCAGGGTTACAGCTTCCAGCCAGGCTGGGGTAAGTCCGACCTCTCCCGAGCCGTTCTTCTAATTCAGTCCTCACCCCGTGAAACAAAAATTATTCTAATCGTCAGGGCGACTGAGCCAGCCTCTTGTGTCCATGGAAGTTTCAGCGTTGTACCAAACAGCCAGATACGTGAACCCAGCAATTTAACTCCTCCACTGAGCAACTGGTGCCCTCTGCAGGGAAGGCACAGCTACACATGGTTAAACTACAAGAACAGCGACAGCATCTACCCCGAATATCCTTACAGATGGATTTCAGACTTTGAGATAGGCGACCCCCACCCATCTCCCCCTCCCTTTCCACACACACACACACACACATATACGCACACCCACAGACATGCATGCCCACACAAACACACATACACATCACATACACACGCACACACACACATTGTCGAGTGTTGGAAAAACACATCTGGTTCACTAATGTCCTTTAGGAAGGAAATCTGCTGTCCTTCCTGGTCTGGCCTACATGTGACTCCAGCAATGTGGTTGACTCTCATTTGACCTCCCAGGACAACCAGGGATGGGCAATAAATGCTGGCCAACATGAATTAAAAAAAAAGTTAGCTTTGAGCATGAACAAAAGTATGGCTGAACTGAGGGAGTGGATTTGCGAGCAGAGCATTCCCACATGGCTCAGTCTGGGTCATTTAACTAGTTACAAGTGCTTTTATTTCTTCTAATTCATTCAGAGTAACTATTAGAGTAAAATTGGCTGAACCATCCAAAGTTAGTGATTTAAATCGCTCCTGTTGGATAGTTCCCAGAATGCGGAGATGCCAGCGTTGGACTGGGGTAAAACAGAAAGAAATCTCACACCAGCGTAAAGTCCCAGCAAGTTTATTTGTAGCAAACACCCCAAGCTTTCGGAACATGCTGTTCCTTTGTCAGGTGGCTGGGAGTTCTGATCACAGTAAGAATTTAGCAACACCAATTTATAATCCAACCGATTTATTTGATAGTAAAAAAGCAAGCTTTCGACTCCTGTGTCTTCCTCAGGCAAATGCAGTGTTCATGATCTGATCACAAACGGGGCACAAAGACACAAACTCAATTTACATGCAGAATGATTGGAATGTGAGCTAGTTCTCAGCCCAGCACAATTGGCCAGGGGAAGATAGCCCTTTTAGATAATTGCTAGATAAACCTTCACTTGGGAAACTCCTGGAGGGATTCCCCACTCTACCTAATCCCACACTGAGGGGCCAGGGAATTATGTTCCGTGGAGTTCTGGGAAAGGTGGACACAGATGGTGACAGGAATTGTGGAGCGTAATTCTGAAGACTTCACCTCTGCAGAGTGTAATGACTTCAATTAGGCCATTGAGATTGACCTAATAAGAACTCCCTGATTAAGGAGTCAGTTGATGGACTAATCCTTTTCTTTCTGTTTAACCAGGAGTGTCGGTTTGATTTGATGTGTCTTAAGTTTCCTTTGTACTTTTGTTTTTGTTCGGGCTGTTCCCCTTCCTTTTGGGGAGCTGCTCCTTTTACTTTGTCCTAACTTAATTTGAGTTTGTCTAATTGGTTTAACCTTAAAAGAGGCCAAGAGTGTCAGTTCTCCTGGCATTCTTGAAAGTAGACTTTGACTGATAGCACCCTGTGTTAGAATTGTAAACAAAGGAATTCTGCCTCTGAAGACTTATTACACAAAGTAAAACCAGCAAATACAACATGGAAACATAATTCTTGCGCAAGTCAATGCTTCATGGTGACAGTACTACACTGTCAATACTGCCATCTGCTGATACTGAGCTATACTGCAGCTGAATGTGATTCCTTTCCCTTCCCATATTCTTCAATAATTTTATTTATTCTGAAAGTTGGATTCTTGTCTCCTCAGTCACAGAGTTTTCAGTTGGCTCCTCTTTGATCAGTGCAGTCAATGCACAATCAGTTGTACAAATAACAAAGTTTATTACCCTGGCCAACAAATGAAGACTGCAAAAGGTTCAGTTCCCTCAAGATTTCCCCCGGACACGACCTCTGGCTAAAACAAGAGGCTGTATCCTCAGGAATTGTTGATGATGCTACCCCTCACTGAATCTGCCTTGGCTAATGTTTGGGTCTCTCGGTAGTTATGTGTCTACCTGTTAGGAAGGAAAGTATTTCAGTTCGTTGAGTGGCTCAAAACGATGTACAAGGGGTCAGCTTTGGGCAGAGGAACCTGTGGCCAGTTAGGAAGTAGGAATTAGGAGCAGAATGCAACCCTTTGAGTCTGCTGTGCTAATCAATCAGATCATGGCTGGTCTCAAATCCACCTCCTCACCTGCTCCCCATATCCCTTTAACCCAGTTTTTTATCAGATATATATCTAGTTCCTTCTTGAAGGCATTCAATAATTCAAGCCAGAACTCTATAGCCTCGCCCACCTCGGAATCAGTATGGGTGAGGGTCCAACAGAAATCTCCATTGAACTTGGGTGAGAATTTCCAGTCTCACCCAGACGAGGTTGTAAAATCCCACCCTCTGCTTTATGGGGCACCGAGTTCCACAAATGCACCACTCTCTTTGGGAAGTAACTCTCCTCACTTCAGTTTTAAACCTATCACCTCTCAACCCATACCTGTGACCTCTTGTCCCAGGTTGCCCCAAAAGCGGAAACATTTGAGGGAGGTATGTCTCCTATTGGTTGCTGAAATATGCCCTTGGTTGGCATGTACCCCAATTGGGGGAGAAAGATTTCCTAAAGAACAAAGAGATCAAAGAAAATTATAGCACAGGAACAGGCCGTTCGGCCCTCCAAGCCTGTGCCAACCATGCTGCCCGACTTAACTAAAACCCCTACTCTTCCGGGGACCTTATTCCTCAATTCCCATCCTATTCATGTATTTGTCAAGACACCCCTTAAAAATCACTATCATATCTGCTTCCATTACCGTCCCCGGCAACGAGTTTCAGGCACCCACCACCTCTGTGTAAAAAAACTTCCTCGTACATCTCCTTTAAACCATGCCCCCACACCTTAAACTTGTGTCCCCTAGCAATTGATTTCCACCCAAGGAAAAAGCTTCTGACCGTCCATTCTGTTCATGTCCCTCATAATCTTGTAAACATCTATCATATCGCCCTGCAACCTCCGTCGCTCCAGTGAGAACAAACCAAGTTTCTCCAACCTCTCCTCATATCTAATGATAGGCAACACCCTGATAAATCCTTTTTGTACCTTCTCCGAAGCCTCCACATCTTTCTGGTAGTGCAGCCACCAGAATTGAACACGATATTCCAGGTGCGGCCTAACATTGGCTGGACATGACTCCATTTATCACTATACCAGAAAGACAATTACAGGGCTTTAATCCAACTCAGAGTCCACCATTTATCCAATTTCATTTGTTTTGTTAAATCTTAATAAAAACAGGATGTTCAAGGTTAAGCACCCGTGGGAAATGCCTTTTTGTCAAAGGCTTATTATTCAAGTATTAACGCACTTAAAAGTTAAAGGTCCCTTCTGGGGCTAAGATTGGATCAATTGCCGTGGGAAAAACCACTATTCCTGGCCGGCGGCCAGCACAGTCTTATTGCTGGGATAACTCGACTATCTGGACTACTCAGTGCCCCATTACACTGTATGGAAACAGGTCATTCCCGTCCGATAATTCTATGTCAGTGTTTACTCCTGAATAAGCCTCCTATTCCTCCACCCTGACTCTCCTGAATTCAACTTATTTTAGCAATGATCTTCGGGGTCAGGTTGGTAGAAAATCTCGCTCCTCCGATGACCCATTGTGGGAAGGCCAACCTCTGTCCACATTGCTCCTCACCAAGATTCAAATAGGTCCGTCAGAACAGGTCAACCCTACGGAAGCGTAGATCCTACTCCAGCAGCTTGGCAGTAGACAGGAACCTAGAAAATTCCTAGAAAAGCAACATGTTAGTTAAATGGAGAGAGATTACAGAATTGGATGTACAGAGGGATCTGGGTGTTCTGGTATGTGAATCACAAAATGTCAATAGGCAACTACAACAAGGAAACAAAAGGAGTGTTATTGTTTATTGCAAGGGGAATGGAATATAAAAGTTGAGATGTTTTACCACAGTTGTACAGGGCATTAGTGAGACCAAATCTGGAATAATATGTACAGTTTACATCTCCTTACTTCAGGAGGGATATAACTGCATTAGTCACAGCTCAGTCACTTGACTGATTCCTGGGATGAAGGTTTTATCTTCTGAGGAAAGATTGGACAGTTTGGGCCTGGAGCTATTGGAGTTTAGAAGAATGAGAGGCGACCTTATTGAAATGTATATGATCCTGAAGAGGACCTGCCAGGGTGGATGCTGAGACAGTGGCAGGATTTTCTGGCTGCACTCATTCCGAAACTGGAAAAGCCTACCCGAGATCAACATTATCTTTCTGCTGTCCACCCCTCACCCGCTGTGATTCCCGTGGTGGGCGGGATGGGAAAATTCACCCCAATGGTTTCTCTTGTGGGTGAGACTAAATTAGGGAACACAGTTTAGAAATAAGGAGTCTCCTATTTAGGATTTGAGAATTTTTTTTCCCTCAGGGGTCTATTAGTCTATGGAATTCTCTTCCCGAGAAAGCAGAGGGGACTGAGTCACTGATAGGATGGAAGTGGAGAAGATGTTTTCTCTTGAGAGATAATGTAGAACTTGGGGATCACTATTTAAAAATAAGGGGTTGCTCAAACATGGTACAGTGGTTAGCACTGCTGCCTCACAGTGTCAGAGACCCAGGTTCGATTCCCAGATTGAGCCACTGCCTGTTGCGGAGTTTGCACGTTCTCTCCATGTCTGCCTGGGTTTCCTCTGGGTGCTCCGGTTTCCTCCCACAGTCTGAAAGTCATGCTGGTTAGGGTGCATTGGCCGTGCTAAATTCTCCCTCAGTGTACCCGGAGTGTGGCAGCTAGGGGACTTTCACAGTCACTTCAATGCAATGTTAATGTAAGCTTACTTGTGACAGTAATAAAAAACGTATTCAAAGCAGGTGAAATATTTTCTCTCAGAGGCTCATGAGTCTTTGGAACTATCTTCCTGAAAAGCAGTAGAAGCAGAATCTTTGAATATTTTAAGGTAGTGGCGCATAGATTCTTGGTAAGCAAAGGGGTGAAAGGTTATTTTGAATAGGTGGAATTCTGAGGTTACAATCAGGTCAATCATGATCTTATTAAATGACAGAGCAACTTGAGGGGTTAAATGGCCTACTCCTGCTGCTTGTTCATATGAATATTTCTAAGGCAGTAAGAGGACAGTAAAGTTGCAGCCACAATCAGATCAGCCATGATTTAATCAAGTCATGGAGGGACTGAACAAACAACAAAGAACAAAGAACAAAACAGCACAGGAAATAGGCCCTTTGGCCCTACGAGCCTGTGCCACCACCCCAATGTTCCCATTTCTACCCATAATCCCTGTCATCCCTGTCTCTGTTTATAAATCTATGCATTAGAACTAAATTTGAGACAATTTAGGGAGAATTTGTTCTGCCAATCAGCCTAAGAGCTCATCTTTGGGACGTGGGAGGAAACTAGAGCACCTGGAGAAAACCCACGCAAGCACGGGGAGAATGTGCAAACTCCCACAGACACAGGCCCAAATCCATGTATCTGCATAGCACAGTGATAGTCACTAAGCTGTCATGTTGCCCATCAACTAGTCCAGGTCAAGCATACACTAACGATGTGAAGCACTAGGATACTCTCAAAATCCAAGAGCAGCCCTCTCACAACCCATCACATGTATGCCCCTTGTTAGACAAGGCGGACCGAAGTACCTGTAGGATGAAACAAATACATTAATATTATTGACAATTTACACACTTCCCAGGGAACTCCCAAGGTTCATGATCCCTATTTTAAATCAATTTTCTATACCCTCCATTCCCATTCTGTTCGTGCCCATCTAAGTATCTCTTAAATAACTCTAGAATGCCTGCCTCCACCACTTTACTTGGCAGCGCATTCCATACCTCCACCACCCTCTGTGTGAAAAAACTCCCTCTAGCATCCAAATTATACCTTACCCCCTTCACTCTAAGCCCGTGACCCGTTGTGCTATTCGAGTCCATCCTAGGAAAAAGCTTAACCCTGTTTACTCTATCTACACCCCTCATAATCTTGTACACCTCTATTAGATCTCCTCTAAGTCTACATCTTTGCAAGGAAAACAGTCCCAATTTGCCTAACCTCTCCTCGTAACTCAGACCTTCCATACCAGACAGCACCCTGGTAAACCTCCTCTGCACTCTCTCCAGAGTCTCCACGTCCTTCCGGTAGTAAGGCAACCAGAACTGGACGCAGTATTCCAAATGAGGTCTAACCATCGTTTTATACAACTGCACCATTAAAGGCCAGCTCTTGTACTCTATATCCCTTCCTATAAAGGCTAGCTTACCATATACTTTCTTCACAACCTTCTCTACCTGCACTGCCCCTTTCAGAGACTTGTGCACCTGCACCCCCAGGTCCCTCTGCTTTTCTATACTCTTAATAGGTCTACTCTTTATCATATGCCACCCACTACATTCTTTCTCCCAAAATGTATCACCTCGCATTTATCAGGATTGAATTATATCTGCCATCTGTCTGCTCAAGCTATCAGCCTATCTATGTCCTGCTGCATCGCCTGACAATGCTCCTCACTATCCATAAGTCCAACCATCTTTGTATTGTCTGCAAACTTGCTGATCGCTCCACTTACTCCATCTTCCAAGTCACTCCTTACCTGGTCTGACCTACACGTGACTCCAGAACCACAGCAATGTAGAAACATAGAAGAAAGGAGCAGAAGGAGGCCATTCAGCCTTTCGAGACTGCTCCGCCGTTCATTAGGATCATGGCTGATCGTCCAACTCAATAGCCTAATCCTACTCCCCCCATAACCTTTGATCTCATTTGTCCCAAGTGCTATATCCAGCTGCTTCTCGAACACATACATCTGGTTGACTCTCAATTGCTCTTGGGCAATAGGGATGAGCGATGAATGGTGGCCAGCCAGCGATGCCCATATCCCACAAATGATTTTTTAAAAAATTCCTTTAATTTGGGTCATGTGCAACTTCCGGAAGCTTCCTCATATGTTGTTATTGTTGCCCTTTTCATTTAGCCTGAAAATGGCAGCCACTATCACTCCTAGGTTTAAAATAAGAATCATAGAAACCCTACAGTGCAGAAAGAGGCCTTTCAGCCCATCGAGTCTGCACTGATCACAATCCCACCCAGGCCCTATCCCCATATCCCTACATATTTTACCCACTAATCCCTTCTAACCTAAGCATCCTAGTACATTAAGTGGCAATTTTAACATGGCCAATCAACCTAACCCTCGCACATCTTTGGACTGTGGGATGAAACCGGAGCACCTGGAGAAAACCCACACAGACACGAGGAGAATGTGGAAACTCCACACAGACAGTGACCTGAGCCAGGAATCGAACTCAGGTCCCTGGAGCTGTGAAGCGGCAGTGCTAACCACTGTGCTACCGTGCCGCCCAGAATCCATTTATGCCTGTGCGTAATTATCCAGTGCTCTTGCGTTAACCAAAAACGACACCACGGAGCCCTCAAACTCTCCATGTGTAACATCACGGGAGGTTGACTAATTATAAATTACACTTGCCTTATCGCTATCGGTTATTCTTTGTAATTCCCTCTTCATCAGAATGAACTGAGGTGCATAATTTGAAAGTTAAGTAGATGCTGAAGGGATTAGCAAAGTCCTGTAATCTCATAATGAGTCCTCCAGAGACCAATGTAGTTATTGAAGGGTATCTTCTAACACAGGCTTCCAGCAAGTTCCTACTTGTCAGGATTATTTGAACAACACAATAGCCCCTTTGTGCGTCAGTGATAATATTCCCCAAACTCCATCAGCTCACTCCAAAGCAGCAGCAAATAGCTCACCCACTGATAGAATAGTGCAGCGCACAAACTAGCAATGGCGGATTCTGACACCTCAGGATCAAAGCTGATGGGACTGGAATGAGTTGCTGACTTTTTTTCATGTACTTCACCAGGTATTGTTCTTACATTTAAAATGCACTTCAATATTTTATTCCAAAATGGTGCTTATAACTCAAACAGCACTATTAAAAAAAAATTGCTTCACAATTGACAAACAGGATTAGTTTTTTTTAATATTTGCTTTCTTGCGTAGGCCGGAACAGGAAACTATTAGTCAAAAGGCGTCAGGTTCACTTCACTCATGCTGTACTGGAGTTAATGGCGGATAGCCAGGTACGTGCTTTAATAAATCATTTCATTATTTATTGTATCGGGGCGGCACGGTGGATTAGCACTGCTGCCTCACAGCACGGGAGACCTGGATTCAATTCCAGCTTTGGGTCACTGTTTGTGTGGAGCTTGTGCATTCTCCCCATGTCTGCGTAGGTTTCATCCTGGTGCTCCGGTTTTCTCCCACAGTCCAAATGACATTGGTGCATTGGTCATGCTAAATTCTCCCTCAGTATGCCTGAACAGGCGCCGGAGTGTGGCGACGTGGGGATTTTCATAGTAACTGCATTGCAGCGTTAATGTAAGCCTACTTGTGACCCTAATGAAATAAACTTTATAGCCCCAGACCTGTGGAAATTTGGTGTTTACAGTCTTACATTGAAAGTATCTTAAACAAACAAACATTAGCTCACCTAATTGTTTTTTGTTTCTCAACTTTCCAGTTTTTAATTGTTCGATAAGACTCAGGCTACAAGGAAGTTCCCGGGATGACAGTGGAATTGTTCCGGAGGCTGGTGGATAACAGTGACGAGGTCAGTAAAGTGGAACAGGGTGCAGCAGGAGGTATGAAACAGGGCAAATGGACCGAGCTCCATCAAGCAGTTTACAGCGGCAACAGCAGCCTTGTAAAGACACTATTACAACACAGTGCTCCGATAGATACGAGGTAAGAAGCTGCTATGGGTGGTATGGTGGTAGCTTTCGGGGTTTGCCCCTTTGTCAGCTGAGGCACACCCCGAAAGCTAGTGGTGTTTATTACCAAATAAACCTGTTGGACTTCAATCTAGTGTTGTGACACTCCTTACTGTGTTTACCCCAGTCCAACGCCAGCATCCCCACATCAAGGTATGGTGGCACAGTGGATAGTACTGCTGCCTCAGAGTGCCAAGGATCTGGGTTCAATTCCAGCCTTGGGTGATAGTCTCTGTGGGATTTGTACATTCTCAATGTGTCTCCATAAGTTTCCTTCAGGTGCTGCAGTTTCCTTCCACACTCCAAAGATAGCAGATTGGCCATGCTAAGTCGCCCCTTATTGTCCAAAGATGTGTCGGTTAGGTGGGTTAGGCTGGAGAGCCAAGCTGGCACAGGGTTCAATTCCTGGCTTGGATCGTTATCTCTGCCAAGTTCGCATGTTGTCCCTGTGTCTGCATGGGTTTCCTCTGGGTGCTCCAGGTTCATCCCACGCTCCAAAGATGTGCTTGTCATGCTAAATTACCAGTTTGTGTCAGGGTGACTATCAAGGTAAATACTTGGGACTACAGGGATAGGGGCTGTAGTCAGTGCAAACTCGATGGAGTGGATGGCCTCTTTCTGCATATAGAGAATCTATGGATTAGCCATGGCATATGCACAGGTTTACAGGGATAGGACAGGGGAATGGTCCAAATGACATCCTTCTGCACTGTAGGGATTTAATGGATCAGGCAGTGAAGTATTCAACTGGAGAGGCAACATGAAATAGCAAACTATAGGAACCAGTAGAATAGGATTATGTGCTGAAGAATTTGCACAAGAATAACACGGCAATTAACATCGTTTCTCCTTCAAATCCTCTTCTTTCTTTAAGATTCCCATAATCCTGAGCCAACTGCACCGCAGACTGCCTTTGTCAACTGGCGGATGTGAGGAGTTTGAGAAAATTACTCATCTCTAAAATCTAGACTGTCGATTTCACTGCCTCACCTTCTGAGCTCAAATGTTTCCAGCATATAAACAAAAATGATTCCATTGAACTATTGGAGAAGCAATGGGAGGGGTCCAGTGATGTGATCTCAAACACCTTGGACTTTGATTCCCACCCAAGGGCAATCAAATGGGATGAGTGCCAATTCCTAGCTATAATTAGTCCAACACAGATGTGTCTGGCCTGTATGAACCCATTTAGTACTGTGTGTGGGCCCAGAGGAGAAAATGGCTCAGCCTTGTACTGGTTAGAGTTTGAGGGGAAAGAATTCTTCTGTGGTCCCTGTTCCTGGCAGAGTTGCAAATTGCACATCTTATTCCTAAACTGGTAATTATTAGGCAGGGATGTGTCAATGTGGAAGGTAGAAAATCCCACACCTGGGGCAGTAGGGGGTGCTGGATCAATTACTCTGGTTTGTTGTGGGGTAAGGGAGGGGGAAGGAGGGAGTCAAATGATCTCTCCTGATTGTGCCCAACACATCCTGTACCAGTACATTTCACTGTTGGCATCACCGAGGTGCTGACGTGAACCAATTTAAAAAAATAACATCACCTGAACAGATATGATATGAGGTGCGTTGATAAACTCTTCCTCCTGCTCTCATATCCTGAGAGCTGCCAAACATGGTCTTCCATTGGATTGGTCCATGGCAGTACAGTAGTTAGCACTGCTGTCTCACAGTGCCAGGGACCCGGGTTTGATTCCCAGCTTGGGTCACTGTCTGTGTAGGGTTTGTACATTCTCCCTGTGTCTGCGTGGGTTTCCTCTGGATGCTCCAGTTTCCTCCCACACTCCAAAGATGTTAAGTGGATTGGCCATGCTGAATTGCCTCTTAGTGTCAGGGGGACTAGCTAGGATAAATGCATGGGGTTATGGAGATAGTGTCTGGGTGGGATTACCGTCGGTGCAAACGCGATGACCCAAATGGCCTCCTTCTGCACTGTAGGATTTTATGATTCCATGATTAAGCTTGGCAATGTGCTACCTGGGTTTTGCCTTGTCATTCTGCAGTGTGTTTGACCTGGAAACTCTCCCGTTCTTACTGCTTGCCTTCAGGCATATTGGATGGATTCACATGTTGGTAAACAACATCTTTGGTCACATTATGATCAACCCTTCCATGGCCTGTCAAGTCCTGGAGTAGGACTTGAACCCAGCACTTCTGGCCCAGAAATGGGGACACTGCTCACTATGCCACAGGACCTCCTACATTGACCAACTAAACCTTTGCAATTTTTGTTTGCATGGAAAGGAAATGACCAATAGAATCAGATAAATAAATGTAAAGTTTATTGATTAGTGTCACAAATAGGCTTATATTAACACTGCAATGAAGTTATTGTGAACATCCCCTAGTCACCAAACTCCGGAGCCTGTTTGGGTGCACTGAGGAAGAATTTAGCATGGCCAATGCACCTAACCAGCACGTCTTTCAGACTGTGGGAAAGAACCAGAGCACCTGAAGGAAATCCATACAGACACTGGGAGAATGTGTAAACTCCACACAGAGTGTGATCCAAGTTGGGAATCGAACCCAGGTCCCCATCACTGTGAGGCAGCAGTGCTAACCACTGTGCTGCCATGTGGCCCTTAAATACTTGGTTTGAATGGAGACTGGGAATTCTGAAGATATGTACTGATGGGATTGATTGAATTCTATATGCTATGAGATAGTCCATAGCAGTTTGGTGAGCCTTATATTGTTATCACATTATTTGCAGGGATGAATATGGTTGGACCCCTCTGCATCATGCAGCATTTAATGGCTGTCTGGCACTCGTCAAACTTCTCGTTCACCGTGGGGCACCGCTCGATGCCACAGACCAACATGGCTGGAGTGCTCTTCATCGTGCCACATGGAATGGGCACACCCAGGTTGCTGAGTTGTTACTGCGGCGTGGAGCTTTGATTACCGCGTGCACCAGAAGTGGGATGACAGCGTTGCACTGCGCAGCTGCATGTGGGCACATGCTGACTCTGCAGCAGCTCCTGAGCTATGGCGCAAACACAGATATGTCCGATGCAAACTGCTGGACCCCATTGCATTGGGCAGTTGTGAGTGGCCAACCACATGTAATTGAGTTTTTACTTTCAGAAGGAGCATCAATGAACTGTACAACGTGTGGCAACATGACACCTCTGCATTTGGCAGTGGAGGTTGGAAACAGAGAGGTGATTGAATTGCTTTTGGAAAACGGAGCTCCGGTCAATGCAGAGGATGGTACAGGAAGGACTGCGTTATCAATAGCTGCTGCTAACGGCCATCAGGAGGTATGTCTAGAGCAAAGGTTCACAAACTGGGTTCCCCTCCCAAGCCCCTGTGAGCTCTGCAAGAAGGAAGTGGAGCCTGTGAGGGAGGCTGAGAGAAGTGGGTGGAGCCTGTGCAAGGAAGGCCTGGGAGAAAGGTGTGCAGCCTACAAGAGGAAGGTTTGCAAGAGGGGAAAATGTGAGGGAGGGGGAAAATGACCTGCCAGGGGTGGGGCATGCGAGGGGTGAGAGGGACCTGTGAAGGGTGGGGCCTGCCAGGGGGAGAGGATCAGTGAGAGGTGGGGAGGACCTGCGAGGGATGGGGGGGATTCTGTGAGGGTGGGGGAGGAGGTGGTGAGAATGACCTGCGAGAGATGGGGGGCCTACAAGAGGTGAAGGGGGTCTGTGGGGCCTGCGAGGTAGGGGAGGAGTGGGGTCCACAAGAAGGGGAGAGGCAAGGAGCAGAGCAGTCAGGCTTTGGGCAAGAAGTGGAATGGCTGGAAGGGATGGAAGGAGGTGAGCATGTGAGAGAGACTGGAATGAGTGAGGAATGAGTGAGTGACAGATAAGAGGTGTGAGTGTAAATGTGAGTGTGTGAATCCGACTGTGTGTGTGAATACATCTGTGTGTGAGTGTGAGTGTGTGTGAATGTGAGTGTGAGTGTATCCAGCAGTACTATTCCCATCTGATCCAAAGCAGCAGCGACATTTCCCAGTTAAAATACAGAAAGGTGAGAGCCAAGTACATTGTGAATAAGAAAAACATTTTAATCATAGTGAATATGTACATATAGGATATAGAAAAGGTTTCAGTAAATGAGGTGTTTCCATGTTTGTATCCACTAAGCAAAAAACAATCATTT
The DNA here is from genome assembly GCA_024679065.1 of Sphyrna mokarran. NCBI lineage: Eukaryota > Metazoa > Chordata > Chondrichthyes > Carcharhiniformes > Carcharhinidae > Sphyrna > Sphyrna mokarran. Next base: position 20,919,498 of record JAGIQG010000028.1, on the reverse strand, counting down.
ATTGTGGTTTGTCTCAATAGGAATGTTTCTCAGGATTCCGTCAGTACTCTTGGCAGGTCAAAGGGGTTCCGTGGCTGGTAGAGTTTGGGAAAGCCAGCTGTAGACAATGAATTCCAGTGTTAACATCATAAATTATAGATAGAGACTGAGCTCACTCACTGAAAGATACAGACCACACATACTGTCCTGTTTTGGTGCGTCTGTAAAATACAACAGCCCAGCTCACCTAGAATGTCCTCTTGATTTTTCTGCCGACTCGCAGTGTCACCACCTCCACCACGGGGGGAGAGAGCTCACAAATCCATCCCAGCCAGAATAAGGACAATGCAGTCGATACCAACCTGATCTACATCAGCAATCTGATGCCTCCAAGGAGTCTGAGTGGCTGTGACAATGTGGACTTTTACACATATGCTGTTGTCCTGGAGCTATGAACGCTGATGGTAGAGATTTTTTTCCGTCACATGGATGACCAGGAATCTCTCCCGCCTTTACCATCTGACGTTGGTGTCTGTTGGAAAGATTTACGAGTTGAAATTGGCTGGAATCTTACCACTGTTTGTGCCAGTGGGATTTTCAAATCCCACCGCAGTGAACAGAGATTTGGCTGGCTGCCAGATTCTCCCACCTTCCTGCAATGGGAATGTAGTGTGAATGGGCAGTAAGATCACGCCCAACTTGTTTGGTTACATTATGAACGTATTTTCCATTGGAAATCATGCCCTGGAGTCAGCCACGAACCCAGAACCTGGCTCAGAGGAAGCACCCACTGTGCCACAAAAGCCCCACTGGTACAACGCGCTAAATTCTATTCAACTTAGATCATGTGAACAACATTTCTCTGGAGAGTTGGGAGTGAAAATGTGTAATAAACATAGGTGTTATCAGGGATACCTTCAAGGTTTTTATATCATTCATACTCGAAGACTGCCAGCATCTTGCATTTCGACAGCGTTAGTCACACTGCCCTAATGAGAACATAGCCCTGGGCAGCATGGTGTTTTGCATTGCTGCCTCACAGCACCATGGAGCCAGGTTTGATTCCCCACTTGGATCACTGTCTGTGCGGAGTCTGCACGTTCTCTCTGTATCTGCTGGCTTCCCTCCGGGTACTCCAGTTTGCTCCCACAGTTTGAAAGACATGCTGGTTAGGTGCTCTTGCCATGTTAAATTCTCCTTCAGTATCCAAACAGGCACTAGAGTGTGATGACTAGAGGATTTTCACTGTAACTTCATTGCAGTGTTAATGTAAGCCTACTTGTGACACTAATAAATTAACTTTAAAACAGAGATGAAATGATAATATCTCCATGCTGTGGACACTCATCACGTGCTTCTAATGGGCTTGTCTTGCAGTGTTTGAGTTAATGAAAATGGTTTATATGATGAGTTGTTTCATTTCACAGTGAGCTGAAACCTTTAGAGCAGTAAGTATGATCAGAATCACTTACTTCATTCACACTCTGTCAACTATCCAACATTTCTGACCATCTCAGTGAACATATTTGGGGCATCTGACTGAACAAATAACTGACTGCCCTAACTCTGCTGTTCCAAAAGCTGGACTGTACTTTTACACTTGATTATTTAAAAGCCAGAATCCAGGAACAGCTTCGAGTCAAAACCAATGTTACTCTTAAATCACTCAGTTTATCTTGCGTTTGTTTACATCTACTGTAATTCCAGAGGTCAGGTGAGCGACTGCCCTTGACAGCAAGGCAGCATTTGACCAAGCGTAGCATGAAGGAGCCTGAGCAAAACCGGAGTCAATGGGAATTATTGGGGAAAATTGTTGGAATCATTCCTGGCATAAAGGATTGTGGCGGAGCTAGTTGGAAATTAAGCTTCTGAGCTCTGGGTTCTCTCTGCAGTAGTTCCTCAGGGTAGTATCCTGGGCCCATCTACCTTCAGCTGCTTCATCAATGACCTTCCCTCTACCATAAGATCAGAAGTGGAGATGCTCCCTGATGATTACACAATGTTCAGCACCATCTACAACTCCTCAGATACTCAAGCAATCTGTGCCCATATGCAACAAGATTTAGACAATTCAGGTTTGGGTTGATATGTGGCAAGTAACATTCTCATTACACGAGTGCAGACAATGTCCATCTTCAACAACAGAGAATCTAACTATCTCCTCTTGACATTCAATGACATTACCATCACTGAATTCCCCACTCTATTAACATCCTGGGGGTTAGAAACTGAACTGAACCAACCATATAAATAATGTGGCTACAAGAGCAGGTCAGAGGCTTGGGGTTCTGTGGAGAGAAACTCACCTGTCAACCGCCCATCTACAAGATACAAGTCAGGTGTGTGATGGAATCGTCTCCACTTGCCTGGATGAGTGCTGCTCCAACAACACTCAAGATGCCTAATACCATCCAGGACAAAGTGGCTTTGCTGATTGAACCCCCCCATCCACCATCTTCAACATTCACTCTCTCCATTACTAACACAGTGGCAACAGTGTGTACCATCTCCAAGAAGCACTGGCATATTAACTCATTCACTTGTTACATCAGATAGTAGAAGTTTCAGCTTTTTGGAGAGCTGCCTATGGCAAGCACTTTGTTCTTGTAAGCACAAATAAAGAGTCCTGGTAAAACCCAATAATGGGGAGTGGGATGCATTCCCTAAGAGAGCAGTGCAGATAGATACAATCAGGGCTTTCCAAAAGGGATTGGCTAACCACCTGAAAACATTTGCAGGACCACAGAGAAAGGAAAGGGTAGTGGGGCTGAATTGCTCTTGCAGAGAGAGAGAGAGAGCACAGACATGTTGGGCTGAATGGCCTCATTCTGTGATGCAACCATTCTATAATTCTACGATTTTATCTAAAGTTCCTCAGCAAAATACAGCAGAGATACTGGGTGGGATTTTCAGGCCTCATTCATCTCAGATCCTGCCCGAGATCTATGGACCTTCCCATTGTCTGTCCCTTGCCTGTTCCAATTCCCAGGGTGGTAGAATTCCAGCAACTGAGTCATAGAATTGTTACAATGCAAAAGGAGGTCATTCAGCCCATTATGTCTGCACTAGCTCTCCAAATGAGCACCATGACATAATGCCATTCCCTGCCTTTTCCCCACACCCCTGCACATTTCTATTGGGATAATCATTTGACGCCTTCTTAAATCTCTCAACCTGCCTCCACCAAACTTCCAGGCAGTGCATTCCAGACCCCAACCATTCACTGTGTGAAAAGGTTTTTTTTCTCATATTACGTTTGCTTGTTTTCTAAATCACTTTAAACCTATGTCCTCTTGTTCTTGGTCCTTTTACAGCAGCAAAATTGTTTCCCCCTGTCTACTCTGTCCAGCCCTCATGATTCTGAGCATCTCTATCAAATCTCCCACTGTCCAGTGCTAACATTTAACTTTTTATTTCCTGTAGGTAGTGGCGGATTTACTGGCACGAGGGGCTGCAGACAGTAACAGAACCTCTGCTCTCCAAGCTGCAGCTGCAATAGGTCATTTCAGAATCATGGAACTCCTGATAGAAGGGGGGAGCAGTGTGAACATCAGAGATGGCCTGAACATGACCCCACTTCATCGAGCAGCGGAACGGGGAGACGCAGCAATTGCAGAATTCCTAATCCAGCACGGAGCTGACGTAGAAGCCAGAGGCTGGCTAGAGAAAACTCCGCTCCACTTTGCCATGGAAAAGGGTCACGAGAAGACCATCCACTTACTGCTGAATAAAGGTGCAAATGTGTACGCCACAAGCCAGTGGGATGAGACTCCTCTCGACCTAGCATCTGCAGGAACCTTTCAAACAATCCTTTGGCTTACTGGGGAAAAAAACCCCATTGAAATACAAAAATGATTCTTCATTCTGGCTTTAATGTGAAGACAGTACCATATCCATTAATCACGTGGTACTGTGTTCATTACTATGATATCACTCATGAGGTATATGGGGAACCACTGATTGATTTCCCTGTGAGCTTGTTGAGTATGAATTCTCCTGGTAACAGGCAGTGACCTGCCTAACTGGAATTCCTCACCTGAGCCTTTTATAAGGCAGGCCTGGGACTGGGCCTGCTGTACTATAGTCCCAGGCAGGGATTACATCTACGGTACTGGTTTTACTTTGCATTCTGTATTAAACTATGTTCCTTTTCAGTCGGGCTTCCTAAGTCTTTCCAAATACTATACCTTGTACAGCTTCATTACTGTTCACAATGCTATGCAATGAAAAGTAGCATAGTTTGCACAGCAATGCACCTGATGTAATATCCCAGCATATATACAGCAGCATACCTCCTGCACCACTGGCCCTTGTGTCACATTTACTAGGTATGACTTTACCTTAATATCCTAACCTTACAATGGAGTAGAGTCAAAACAGAGAAGTTGGAAATCCCATTCCAATGCAACCTGATGCTATCACAAGATGGCAGGGGTGATGGGATGACTCTTGGGTTAAATGAGAAGAGGCTTGGCATAGTCAGGATGGCTATTTTCTGTCCTGTAAGCCTCCATAACTCAATGATCTCTTTTCAAGAGCAACAGAGCACTCTATGCCTGGCTCATTATCAGTGTCCTGCTGTCTTTCCTAATTTCCTGTTAACAATATGGAAGCTCATTTAACCCTTCAGCTCCTACAACCTACTCTTTCTAACTTGTATCCTTCAACTTACCCAGTACTGTTCCCTCAAACTCATTAGCACCATCCTCTCAGGTATCTTCTTCCTACGATTGAAGTCTGAACTCTTTGTATTATGTGCTGTTGGTGACATAGAGTCATAATGATCTTCATACCTGCCATTGCATTGGCATTGAAATCTGTGAATCTGTGACTGGTCACTCGCTGAGTTTGGTAAAAGTTATACTAACCACCAATTTAAGATATTCAGTCAAACGTACATCATAGCTCATTAGCTAGCAGTGACATACATTCATACACAGAGACCCATTCTCTGCAAACAGAAAGAATATGTCCAAGTCTTGCATCTTTTTTAAATTGCCCAGAAACGTGAGGAACATATGGTTCTCCATTTCTTTATCCATGGCAATGCCTCAGCCAAGTGGAGTTGACTTGCCAACTAATCAGTACCCCATTTCTCTTGTAATATAAATTGCTGCGATCACTTGAAATTTGGCATTCTTATGTTTGTCCTGATGAATTTAAGATGAAAAGCTTCTGCAACATGTTTCTCTTTTCACTCTTTTCAGCAATATTCAAACTCCTCACCACCAAGTGGCTGTTTATATTCCTATTACACAAAACCCTATCCATTTTCACTGCTTAGTGTGTGCTATATCAAGGTCTCTGACTTTAGGTTCACAGGAGTGATTAGAGTTTTGCAATGCATTTGAATAAAACAGCCATGTACCTGCACTATAGTACATTATAATCAGAATACTGAAACTTCTACATTAAAAGAGTTGATTGATCAATACTGTAATCATTACATGAATAAGTCAATCAAAGTTTTAAGATTAAATGTAATTGCTTAATACAGTGACAAAAATTAAAACTGACTATTGAACCAATGCATCAGTATCATATAATAATCTAGTTTTAAAGTTTATTTATTAGTGTCACAAGTGGACTTACATTAACACTGCAATGTAGTTACTGTGAAAATCCCCTAGTCACCACAGTCCAGCACCTGTTTAGGTACACTGAGGGAGAATTTAGCATGGCCAGTGTACCTAACCAGCACATCTTTAGGACTGTGGGAGGAAACTGGAGCAGCCGGAGGAAACCCACACAGACACAGGAAGAACGTGCAGACTCTGCACAAACAGTGATCTGAGAATTGAACTTGAGTCCCTGGTGCTGTGAGGCAGCATTTCTAACCACTGTGTGCCACTGTGCCACCACTGCTAACCACATGCCAACCACTGTGAAAATAGCAGTGAGCATAAAGCCAACACACTGCAGACTCACTGCATGAGTATTGGGACCATTCAATTTACACTACACGCAATAATCTTCTGTGATACATAGGGATAATATTACCGTTAGCATTCATGTGCTTTTGGTTGGAAAGGCCTTTTCTTTGCAGCAGGTTATATTTTAAGTGTTATAAAAGAATTGAGAATTCAAATTTCTGTTTATTTTCTGGGTCAGATTCTGTTTTGGGGGTTATAACCAGAATGTCAAGATCCTTGGCATTAATTATATTGATTACTAACCTCCTGAATAAAGCACAAATCTCTTTCTTGGGGTCAACTGCAAGAATATATCAGAGATTTATTTCTCTAGTTGGCCTTGTTAGTTCAGCCCTACAAAGGGCCTCCAGAGTTTGAACTGATTTAGATTCTTGCTTCTTCTACAACATGACCTAACATTTATAAAGAATACATAGTGAAACATTTCAAAGGGTGTCACGGGAACAGTATAAAACAAACTCTGACACTGAGCTACAGAATCACAGAATTGTTACAGATTTTGTCCCATCATACCTGTGTCAATACTCCAAATGTGCATTATGACTAATTGCAGAGTTGAAGTCGAAATATAGTTTAAAAACAAAGCACTTTGCGGTGGCATCATGCCACAGTGGTTAGCACCTCTGCCACACGGTGCCAGGGATCCGGGTTCAATTCCGGCCTCACGTTACAGTCTGTGTAGAGTTTGCAAGTTCTCCCCATGTCTGCATGGGTTTCCTCTGGGTGCTCCGGTTCCCTCTCACAATCTAAAGATGTGCTGGGTTAGGTTGATTGGCCATGCTAAATTGCCTCTTAGTTTCAGGGGGACTGACAGGGTAAATACCTGGGATAACAAGGATATATAGGGCCTGGGTGGGATTGTTATCAGTGTGGTCTCTATTGGCTTGATGATCTCCTTCTGCACTGTTAGGATTCTACAATTCTAATCTATGATTCACTTAAATAGCTAATCATTGAGAAATCATAATGGAAAGATTAAGGCAGAATATAGTTCAAAGTTGCAGGCAGAAACAGATTAAATAGAGAAACATGCATAGGATCTACTAATTATACATATATTTCTATGACTATAGGTTTACAGTAACAAATGGCTTATTTCCTGCTCAGAATGCTCACTTAATTGTTATAGCTGTCAAGATTGGTTTAGTGTCAATAAAACAATAAAAAAGCTTAAAAACAACAACTTGCATCTAAAGATTGCTGCAAAAGATATGTTGTCAAAGTTTTTTATCTTGCACTCATCAGAGCAATCGGAAGAATACTGACCTCAGAGGAAACACAACTTTATCCTGTATGAGGGTACTGACTCTTGACAAATGATTAGTGGAGGCTTCGCCATGGAGAATGCATTTGTTGATAGTGACTGACAAGTAACTGCCAAGCATTGTTTGAAATTTAAACCAGACAGCTTGATTCTGCTCATAGCACTGCCCTAAAGAATGAACATGTGAATGACTGTCACTTTTTTTGTGTAGCTGAAACAGGTGAAATGTATGTATTTGTCTCTTCTTGTCTGCAATGCACAGGCCCTAATTATCAGTATCTGTAGTTTCCAATACTCGCAAATGTCCCACACTGGCACTCAAATTCACATACCACCTTACTCACAGCTCTTTACAACTTGACACATTATCCTGTCAGTAGAGAATACCTCTCATTTTGCTACTGCATATTAGCAGTGTGAAACAGCTAGTTTCACCCATTGCTCGAGGTTTTGAGATACCTTGTCCTCCCAGCATAACCTGAGGTAGACTGAGCATTTTTCAGCCTGAAAATGATGGCCTCAGGCCTGTCCATGAATTTGCCCAATATATGGCTTGAAATGAGATCAGAGAGCCCGTTACCCCATAAAATGCACCCTACTTCAGCATCAAGTCTGCACGGTGAGCCAATGGTGAAACAAATCTTATAGTGCATCAGATTGTCAGGATCCCAACATGTGTGTTGACCATTGAAAATGGGCTTAGGGTAGAATCCCCAAGGCAGATTTTTCAATTAGTACATCAGGGAGGCTACAGAAATTTGCTACGTCTGCTACAACTCTCATCAATATTTACAGATGCAGCATAGAAAGCATCCTTTCCAGATATATCAGAGCTGGCTATGGCTCCTGCTCTGACCAAGACTGCAAGAAACTACAAACACTTGTGAATATAGCCCAGTCCATCACACAAACCAACCTCCCATCCATATACTTCCTGCTGCCTCAGGAAAGCAGCCAGTATAATCAAGGACTCCACATCCAAGAGTCATTCTCTCTGCTACCTTGGATCACTGTCTGAGTGGAGTCTGCATGCTCTCCCCATGTCTTTGTGCGTTTCCTCTAGATGCTTCAGTTTCCTCCCGTATTCTGAAAGATATGCTGTTTAGGTGCATTTGCCATGCTAAAGACCCCAAGAGACGTACTCTCTTTCACTTTCTGCCATAGAGAAAAAGATGCAAAAGTCTGAGATCATATACCAGCCAATTTAAGAACAGCTTCTTCGCTGCTTCCATCAAACTTTTGAATGGACCTACCTTATATTAAGCTGATCTTTCTCTATACCCTAGCTATGACTGTAACATTACATTCTGCATCCTCTCCTTTCCCTCCTCACTGAATGGTATGTTTTGTCTGTGCAGCATTCAAGAAACAAAACGATGTCACAGTAGTTAGCACTGCTGCCTCACAGCACCAAGGACTCAGATTCAATTCCCGGTTTGGGTCACTGTCTGTGCGGAGTCTGCACATTCTCCCTGTGTCTTCATGGGTTTCCTCTGGGTGCTTCAGTTTCCTCCCACAGTCCAAAAGACATACTAGTTAGGTGCATTGGCTATGTTAAATTCTCCCTCAGTGTACCCAAACATGTGCTGAAGTGTGCTGACTACGTGATTTTCACAGTAACTTCATTGCAGTGTTAATGTAAGCCTACTGTGCCAGTAATAAATGAAAAATAAAATACATTTCATTGTATCTCAAAACATATGATACATATATGTGTGCGTATATATATATAAAATATATACATACATATATAGATGGAGTGTAATATTATGTTACATTTTAGTAACAATTTGTGGGTGTTATTAAAGAGTGGGAAAGCAGGCAATGAAAAGGTTATAAATATTTTACAGATGTATATAGATAGGCTAAAAGAAAGGGGCAAAATTTGGCTGATGGAATTTAATGTGGATAAGTTTTTTGGCAGAAAAAATAGCAAGGCAAATTATTACCTAAATGGAAGGCAGATTCAAAATACATCTGGGAAGATGGATCTGGGTGTCTATATTTATGAATCACAGGAAGTTGGTATGCAGGTGCAGCATGTAATAAAAAAGGCAAATAAGATATTGGTATTTATTGTAAAGGGGCTAGAGTATAAATACACAGTGTTGGTGAGACCACATCTGGAGTATTGTGTCCAGTTTTGGTCTCCTTATTTGAGGAAGGATTAGAGGCAGTTCAGAAGAGGTTCATCAGATTGATTCTGCGGATGAAGGAGTTAGTGGATGAAGAGAGATTAAACAGTTTGGGCTTATACTCGCTGAGCTTAGAAGGATGAGAGGGGATATGATCGAGGTTTCTAAAATACTAAAAGGGATGATAAAGTAAATGTAGATTAAATGTTTCCCCTTGTGGGGCAATCTGGACCAAGAAGTCACATGTATTGTTGAGAGACAGTAGATTTAAAACTGAGAGGAGGAAAAACTATTTCTCGCAGAGGGTGGTGAATTTTGCAGAAAAAAGGTGAGGGGGGTCACATTGGTACAACGGTTTGCACTGTTGCCTCATGATGCCAGGGACCAGGTTCAATTCCCAGCTTGGGTTACTGTTTGTGTAGAGTTTGTGCGTTCTCCCTGTGTCTGCGTGGATTTGCTCTGGGTGCTCTGGTTTCCTTCCACTGTCCAAAGATGTGCAGAGTTAGGTGGATTGGCCATGTTAAATTTCCCCTTAGTGTCAGGGGTCTAGTTAGGGTTAATATGTGGGGTTATGGGGATAGGGCCTGGTTGGGATTGTGGTCAGTGCAGATTTGATAGGCCAAATGGCCTCCTTCTATACTGTAGAATTTTATAACGCAGAGGAGACTGAATCGATGAATCATTTTAAAAAGTACAAAAGAACAAAGAACAAAACAGCACGGGAAACAGGCCCTTTGGGCCAACGTGCCCGTGCCGCCACCCCGATGTTCCCACCTCTACCCGCGATCCCTGTCCATGTTTATAGGATTAAAAACCAAATTTGAGACAATTTAGGGAGAATTTGTTTTGCCAATTAGCCTAAGAGCACATCTTTGGGATGTAGGAGGAAACCGGAGCTCCCGGAGAAAACCCACGCAAGCACGGGGAGAATGCGCAAACTCCCACAGACACAGGCCTAAATCCAAGTGTCTGCACAGCACAGCGATAGTCACTGAGCTGTCGTGTTGCCCATCAAATGGTCCAGGTCAAGCGTACACTAACGATGTGAAGCACAAGGATACTCTCGAAAAAAATCTAAGAGCAGCCCTCTCACGACCCATCACGTGTATGCCCCTCGTTAGACAACAAGGTGGACCAAAGCACCTGTAGGATAAAAACAAGTACATCAATATCATCATCTATTTACACACTTCCCAGGGACTCCCAAGGCTCATGATCTCTATTTTAAATCAGTTTTCTATACCCCTCCATTCCCATTCTGTTCATGTGCCTATCTAAGTATTTCTTAAATAACTCCAGAGTACCTACCTCCACCACTTTACTTGGCAGCGCATTCCATACCCCCACCACCCTCTGTGTGAAAAAACTCCCTCTAGCATCCAAATTATACCTTG